>JAEQBH010000743.1:0-600000 GCA_016808115.1 Tetrastigma voinierianum | reverse complement strand
TTCAACATGCGGGGTAATGAAGATCGTTTTCTCCCGGGTGAGGAGGTGCATGGGAATGCGATGATATCAGAGGCGTCGAAGCGGCGATGTCCGTGCGAAGGTACGACGTGACAATGGTCGCGTGAGTATCGTTGGAATGCTTGTTGGTGGTGTAATCCGCATACTACGCCACTTTCCTCCTTTCTTTGGGCTACACCACGTTGGCTAACCACTTAGGGTAACGCTTCTAATGGCGACTACTTCCGATAAGTTGTCTACCTTTGTATGCGGATGATTCGATGGCGTCTGGGTTAAAGCAGCCTCACGCATACGTTTGTAGGCTGGCCAGTGGGGATGATATTTAGCTTGTGAGAGGCCACCCTCGGGCTAATCCCTACCATATTTGAGTGGTTCCAAGCGAACACATCTACGTCATTTAACAACATGAGTCATAATTGTTCTTTTTCGTTACCGGATAGAAGAGAATTGGCATAAGTGAACTTCTCCGGCCCATCGACGTACTTTTAGGGGATCCGGCAGTAGTCCTTTCTTTTCCTCCCCTATTGATTTGGGAGGCAAGCGTGATTGTTACACGGGAGTGCAGTGTGAGGAGGATTTTCAGGGTTTTTCTCCCTTTTCTACTCATGTGTAGATAGTTGATAGCAACGTCGATGCGACCATTGGCTTACTAGAGGTCAGCCTGCTTGACGTTAATTCGAATAGTTGATCGTTTGGTGGTAGGTTGAAGGGATAATTTCATCGAGTGCGACCATGCGTGGTTATGGGCGTTATGTAAGGCCCCGAGTCTTGACAATTGAGAATAGAACTATTTGAGTCTGGCCCCGGAGCCTTCACGGGGAGAGCAACATCTCCCCCCAGTGTTGTGGTAGTCGCCGCAGTTAATTTGGAGAGGGGGATCCTCCTTGTTGACTTTAGCATTCCTAAAGAGAATTTCAACTACTCGAATCTTAGATAGTGCAGCAAAGTCTACCTTCTTGAGGATCTACCGATCTGCTATCGCATGAAACCATTATCTGAGGAGGGTGAGTACCAGAGCATCATAGTAAGGCATAATTATCCTGTTCGGGTTGATAGGAGGAAAGGATATGGGACCATCTATTGGCTTGGTTTCTTCGTGTCTTCCTTCCTCGTGGATAACATTCTCCCTAGCTTTGATTGTGGATGCTCTTAAGAGCTTCTTTTGTTAGCGCTTTGACTGATACTGGTTATCAGACGGGCCGCCCAATATATAGTTTATGGCTAGTCTGGATTCTGTCGGGGTTGTCACGCGGTTGTAATTATTTCATAGCTTGCACGACTCCGCCGTGGTTGGTACCACTGACGTATCTCTTAAGGTGTCCCTCCTTGATAAGATTTTACACCATAAATTTTAAGCTTCGGCACCTATCGGTCTCATGCCTATGGTCTCTATGATAATCGCACCGCAAGGATTTGTTCATTTGGGAGGGATCCATTTGGATTGGAGCAAGCCATTTAAACTCTAGAAAGTCGAGAATGACGAGCAATAGCCTCTCATAAGAGACGTTCATGGGGGTAAACTGCGGGGGCTCTCTCTTCTTTTGTGATTGGTCCGCGGGATTGTAGTCTGTTGACATTCCGCCTTAGTTTGGAGGTACATTTCCCAATGACTTATTTCCTTTGGTTGGTTGGCTCATAATCGTAATGATCCCCAGGTCATTTTGCGGATATGGTCCTCACAGCATTACAAGGAGGAGGAAGCCACATCAGCTTGATGCAGTATGAATTCTTCCATCGTCATTAGCGGTCTAAAAATATTAGTGATTGGAAGAGAAAGGAGTAGATAGCCTGAAGCTTTCTTAAAATTTTGGAGGAATTGCATCCATGCTATCGACTCACAACTGGACGGGCACAGTTCTCATGTGAAATCACGAGGTCATCTTCTTCTTGTTTAAGAATGGTTTGTAAGGAGCTTATGTTTCTCTTTTGTCACACCAAACAAAGATACTGTGATATGAATGGGGCCCCATGGTTCGGTTGAGCGGAATTTGTTAGGTAGCCGCGGGGCTTGTGAAACGAGCCCGACGCGAGCCTATGGCGGCGAGGAATACTTTACATAACGGTCGCGAAAAACGGCATTTAGTGCCGTTGCACGATTATAATGGGCATATGTGGTGCGTGGGGTCGGTTGAGCCATGAGGCGTGGTGAAAGTTGGAATGACAAACCTACGGGGTGGCTCGTAGTTAAGGATGTGTTGTCTTAAGGGTGAAAAGAGCATGTCATCGGGTCTCCAAATTAGGGTCGTTGGCGGTATGTAAAATGTTGGTGTTGTACCAAAGGCAAGATGCAAGGCGACAATTGCTTGATGTGGCGAGGGCAACAGGCGGGTTCAGGGACCGACCCTAGCCGGTAATGTCTTCTGCCTCTCTCCTTGCCCATGGGATGCGCATGGCGTCGAGGCAGGTGGGGCGAAGGCCTCTTGTGAGATCTAGTCCTTGTGCTGTCACCGAGAGTATTCTTCTTGACGAGAGATTCGAGGGGGATGGGAGTTGCGAGGATGACGTAGTCAGCAGGGAGTAGCCGACATCGCGGCCTTTATCTCGTGCTTCTTTTCCAAGATCGCGACTTTTTTTTATCTGGGCCCATAGCCCCGGGTCATTCTCCGTCATAGAATTCGGCACGACCGCTGCAATCTTTCATACACATCTTGCTTGTTCCTCTTGCTTTCTCTCCATGTCCTGACGCCAATGGAGGAATTGATCTTCTGACGATTAATTCATCAGAACGCTCGTCATTATGATTGCCTCGGGCGAATTAGACATAGAATGGGGGATTGACAAAGCTCTAGGTAATGAAGGGCTACTTGGCTCAGCCGTTTGCGGCTTGTAAAGCGGACTTTCATTCGATTCCACAGGACGGCGCGGTGTTGTTACCTTGATCGTCCAGGCCTCAGAGGCATCAGCGGCCTGATTGAACTGCGCAAGGAAATCCGATGGTGGGTTGAAGCGCCACTCTCAGATGATTAAGTCGGTAATCTGAGAGAGGAAGAAGGAAGTTCACACGTTGGGATTGCATACTGCTCCACCAAATTGGGGATGCTTGATTTATAGACGATGGATGCCCATTTCTCACTTCCCCATTTTGGGAAGGAATCTCTTATTTTTAGGGATAAATTTGTTTTTCCTTATCTGGGACTGATTTTCCTTTATCAAGGATTATTCCTCCGAGAAAATATGGGATTTGGAAACAAGGAAATTTATGGATAAACATTTTTCGCATATTTCCCATCCTTATCTATTTATCAATAATGAATTTTTCATCTGAAGATGACAATGGCGGGGAACTTAACACTGCAGGCAGCCACCACGAGTTGGCGTTGGGAGAGCTCCACGGCTTTCACATACGGGCCTTTGGATTCTCCCGTCTAAGTAGTCCCCTCCCCCTCGGTTTTAACATGGCAGGTGGGCTTGGGCCACTTCACGCCACGAGCCAGGTGGGCCTTGGGCGAATGGACATGGGCTGGATGAGTGAATGGGTCCCAGAACCGTAGTACTTCGTAGTTTAACCTTTAAACTAGACCCGGTTTAATGCGGGTTCACGGTCAATAGGTCGGACCCAGAGCTTGTCAGGTCTGGTTTTTAAAACATTGCTAATTAGTATAAATAAATAGGTGGAAACATCCAACATAGTAGTTGTCATATAATATTTATTTCCTAAGAAAGAAAAAATGCTTTTCTAGAACTAAATTAAAATTGAAGATTTAAAAAAAATAAGATTTTTTTTTTTACTTTTATTCATTTTTTTCATAATATGTTCTAGTACTTTGTTCTCCTTTTTTTTAAAATACATTGTAATAATCTGTTCTTAGTATTCTAATATGGGATCTCTTATAATCTCTTCCCCTTTATCACTTAAGTCAAGTTTTAAAGGCAAAAAAAAAAAAAAAAAAACTTAATACCTTAAATTTTAGAATTTGTAAAAGTAATTTTTTGATGACAACATTACTTTATTTTTAATAAAACAATATAAATTATGATTATTTTTGCTTTCTTGAAAGAGCGAAGAAAAAATGTAAATAAAATGATAAAATGATTTTCTTGTATCTGATTATCTTGTACAAAATTAAAATATAAATAAAATAAGTTTAAAGTATAAACAGAAAATAAAAGTGAAATATTCATAAAAGTTAAAAAAAAAAATCATTAAAAATCAAATATTGTAATTTTGGAAACTTTTTTCTATTATATATATATCAAGCTCATAAATTTTTATTCTATCAATCATGTTTAACTCATGTGATAGAGCGTTTAATATTTTAAAAAAACAAGGTATAAGGAGGAGAAATGTCCTAGGTTCGAGTCTTGATAGGGAGGGAGGAGATTTTTTAGAGGGTGACGGCTAGAGAGACAGGAGGAGGGAAGAGAAGTGTTTGAGATAGCCATTGGTGATATAGGAAGGAGGAGGAAATTTCCTTTGTTTTTGTTCCATCCAAATTTATAGCTCTTCAATATGGACGGTGTAGATCAGATTTGGAGATCGACATCGAAAACATCAGTATTTTTGCATGAGATCAGAGATCATGATTTGGTAATTCATCTTCTGACGGTTTATGATCAAGCATCTTGGTCTCCATTTTGAACCGTTGGATCAAGCTACATTTTGGTTGGTAGTTTTCGCTTTTGTGATTCTTGAAACTGAACGGTTGGATTGTGGATTGAATGAACATGGTATATTAGAAAAACGTAACATAATATTGTTATTCTTTATGGTTTTCATAAAATGATGATATCTCTTTGATGTTAATATTTAAAAATAGACTCTAATTCTAAAACTATTATAATTTTGGATTCAGAAAATAGTTCCAAAAATTACTTCCTTAAAATTATTTTCCCCCACCCTCTCTTTCTTACCAAAAGAAAACATTTGAGTATATGGAATTTTTCCTTCTTGTTTTTATTTATTTATTTATTGATTTGGTTGGGAGAATAATGTATTGGGCCATAAATTTTAAAATTTAGTTATCCAATTAAAGCACTTCAAGCTTATCTTTTCTACAAAATAAAAATATAAAAAATCAATCCCATGCTTTATCGGAAAATTAGAAGAAAAAATAATGTAAAGAAATAAAATATAAAAAAAGAGAAAAAAAAATTAAATTAATATATATATATTTCACATAAATTCATAAATTATATAATTTTAAAGATCATACATATTATTTAATTTTAGTTATATTTTATTATAAATTCAATATAAATAATTTCCTAACATTATTTTTTCCTTGGAACCAACTTTAAAACGGTAATTTTAGTCTACAAACCTATTGGTTAGATCCTTAACATTAAAATGACTAAACAAAATTAAATATTCTATCAAATGAGCTAGGTATTATAGAAAAAAAATTCTTATTATTTTTTTATAAAAATAAGATTTTTTTTTTATAAGATATATGTAAATACATAAAATGACATATTTTCATCCAAAATGAGTTATTTTTAAGAAAAATATGGAAATGGTCATATTTATAAACTTTTTTAATTATGAATTATTTAAAAAAATGTAACCAAATATTTTATTTTAAAACCCATACATACCCAAAACGAACAAAAAAAATAGTAAAATTCGTATAAACACCATTTCACTTTCATATTCCCAATAAAAATCTTTGATGGTACAAAAATAACATCATCAACAAAAAGAATTGAAAAGAAAAAAAGAATCAACATTTATATGAGAAAATGGAGGCAAGAGAAGGTCATAACTACATAGTAACCCACAAAACTATTCACACTGAAATCTATGCAAATGAAATTTCCCATCTCCCAAACAGAAACAACCCCCCCACAAAATTACATGAACACATACCATATATATATATATATATATATATATATATATATATATATCCAATAGTCCTTGGTCTATTTAGAAGAAGAAGAAGCAGCAGCATATGATGAACAGTAATTGAAGCCATACCATATCCCAGCAGGAAGAAAAGCTCTGAAATAGAAAGTGACAGGCTTTGAATAATACCCAAAAATCTTTACAGTGTCTGGTTTCCACCCATCATAGCCAGTTCTGTACAGATATACATAGCAGATCTGGTGGGTGCATGGCCCCTTCACCCTGAACGTGTCAGCTGAACATCTCTCAAAGGTGCTGCTCCATGGATCATCCAGTCTGGGCGCAGACACCTGTGATCACCATCCAAATATTTATTATTGTTTTTCTTTTCAAATTAATCTAAGAAATATTAGCCTAAAACCCATTCAATATTCCTAAATTTGTTAATCTAACTTTTAATTCTCATGTTTTTTTTCTTGAAAAATAACCTATTTTTAACCAAAATTTTCTTCTCCATTTTTATATATTTATATTCTCAAAAATTTTATTTTCCATTTCATATATTTATGTTATTTTTACAGATAAATAAATATTATATTTTTGTCAAAATCATGCTAAATTTTGATGGAGGTCACCTCTTCAAAATTGGTTTTCAAACTTTCTTTTAATTAAATCACCCTTTCAACAAGAAAATCATGAAGATGGTTTCTATAAGATGGTAAAAGGCATTTTTATCCAAAAAAATTGAAAGAACGTGGCGATGGTTTCTCATCAAAGACATTAGATATATAATTAAGATGATAAACAACAGTTTTGTCCAAAATCAAGAGTCAAATTTTCAAATTTGGGTTTTCAAAAGAAAAAACATAGAGAGGGTTTTGCATCGATGACGTATGTAAATATATAAGATGATGAATGACATTTTTGTTCAAAAAGCTTATTTTTCGAGAACAAACATGGAGAGGTCAAGTTAACAATATGTTAAATTATTTGAGGTTATTTAACCAAATATTTCTATCATAAAAACTGGGATTTTTTGAAAAATAAGAGATACCCATTAATCAGAAGGTGTTCTTCTGAATTGGGTCGGAGTTAGATTTCAAATTAACAGACGAATTGATGCAATAATTTTACCTGGATTCCGTAAGAATCACCAAATGCTAGGCTGATGTGGTCGCGCGTAGCTGAGATTGATGAGCAGCTTGTTGATATGGTTACCGTGTAGACACAGCTCCCCTCATTCTTGAAACAGTAAGTAAGAAAATAAGACGCGAAAATGAAAACGAAAATTTTCTCGGGAAAATCTGGAGAATTTTCTAGAGAAAGTGTCGTACCTTGGTGGTGGTGTTGATCTCGAAATAAGGAAAGGATTGGGGCTGTGAGATGATGGGTTTAGCATGAGAGAGCACACTGATGGAGGCAAAGCAGAGAAGAAAATGGACTGCTTTGATCAACATTTTCCAGGAAAATTCTGTACACTTTACAGAGAATAATGGTGAGGACAATCTGACCTGATTTATTATATGAAGCCTCCTCTATACCAAAGAAAATAAAAGGGTATGCCAGCCTTTTCCACACGTGACGCCTACCAAACCAAATTACTATATACAAAAATAAGATTTTAATCCTCACAATAATACGTTTTTAATTTAATTTATATAACAATAATAATGCAAATAAGTTAATAATTGATCATGAAATTTATTTCTTATTTTATTTTTTATCATGAAACCAACACTAAAGATAGAAAAAGATAAAGAAAAAAAAAACCCATTGAAACTTAAACAAAGTGATAAAGAGATTGGATGAAGTGAAGAGAGTTTTCATATTCAGAGTTTATATTCTAGTTTCAATGCCAAAAAAAAAAAAAAAGAGAAAAATATTTACCTATAAAAAAATGAAAATATTCCAATGATTTTATTGTACATTACATACCCTACAACCTAATAATGTGATGAAAAAAAATGATTAGAGAGCAAATAAATGTGCTTCATTTTCAATCTTTCTCGTCCTCTTACAATCATGGGTTCTTCCACTTACTAACGCTTGAATTTTAGTCTTAAAAAATATGATAATAAAAGAAAGAAATTATAGAGATGAGAATGTAATTATAATTTTGTATTATCTTAATCAAATAAATATTGAGTAGAATGGGGTCAGAAAATATCAAAAAGGGTTGAAGAGAGAGGGATTGGAATGAAGGGAGAAGACAAAAGTCGGTGACGATTTGGAAGAGTCAAGAAGAGTGAGAGTGCATGCGATGGAGAAGGCGCCATGAAATTACACCTGCCCCTTTCTGGCACTCTCATACGTCACCTTCTCTTCCTTTACTAAATTTACGTTTTATGTATTTTTTTAATGAATCCTTATCATTGTAAAAACAAAAATAGAATCATTTATTCCCCTCCGATTCTTTGATTATTATGCATGTTGCAATTTCATATTCACACCCTTCAATTTATTTTATTTTTAGATCTAACTCAATAGTTAAAAGGTTGAATAAGGCATAGATAAATAATTAAGTTCGAATCTTCCAGTTTGGGTTGGGCAAGGTATAGAAAAATGACTAATTTAGAGTCTTCATGAGACCAGAATGCTATAATATTATATAAATAGATATCTAAATAAACAAATAAATAAATAAATCACATTCAAATTCTATTCACTTATCCCGTATAATTCATTTACCGGAGATTCTAAAAAGTGCTTTTGTTTTAGATAACTTACAGGTAAGTTCTAAAAGAATACTTTTATATGAAAAGTCATTTTATTAATAAAAAATCACTTACAATGTTTTTTAATAAAAATAACACTTCATGTGTGATTCGAATATAAAACAATGTCACATGTACCTTAGAGCCTGTACCACAGTGAGTTTATTTGAAACGTTGCAAGTGATACTTTCTAATATTAGAGTGATTTTTCAAATAAGTGTTACCTAAATTGTGTCAAGTATAAAAAAAAAAAACTTTTTAAAATTAAAAACGCTTTATATAATCACTATCAAATAGGCCCTCTACTTACCCTTTAAGGGCAAAGTGGTGGGAAGACTTTTCAAGAAATCCCAATTTCGAATCCAATAACTGACAGTAATATACTACAATCACTTTAATGTAATGCAAAATGATTAGAAGTAAAAAAAAAAAAAAGAACAAACAAACAAATAAACCCTCTACTTACTAATATAATCCAATTTTTTTGTATAATCACTTTTCATAAAATCTTATTTTTAAATCACATTCACAAATTTGATCATCAAAATGGCAATGAACTCGTAAGTGTGATAACTTCAAATGAAAACTAGAGAAGACCCATTTGGAGAAAAGACACCATTTCTCCAAAAAGATCAACCAATTTATTGAACAGGTAAAGAACACAAAAATCAAGCAAAGAGGGGATTATGTAAGTCTATAAAAAACATGAATGAAGTTCAATTAATAAATTTAAGGGCATCTAAGCTATTATGCAATGCCAGACTATGAATTTGTTTGTAACCTTCTAACAAAATCTAAATAAAATGCACCTAAAAATTAATATGAGGGTTAGCTCACTTGTTTAAAGTCTTGAGGTTTAACCCAATAATCACATGTTCAAATCCCCTTAGACCCGTTGGAAGTTCACCTCATCGTTAACTTCAGGACCTATAGGACTAATCGAAGTGCGCGTAAGCTAACCTGAACATCTATCGGTTATCAATTCATAAAAAAAAAGGTATCTAAAACTCCAACCACTTGGTGTAATAGACACAGGTCTTAGGAGAGATAATACCATCCGGTGTGCACTGACTTATCCGAGGACAAACTCCGCATGGGAATGAAGCCATAGCACCTATATTTGGAGCTCCTCCTCCAAGGCTTCCTTTATTTGTGCATCTATAACAAACTGTACCAATGGGAATAGAAGAAAATTCCCCAGAACCTGAACTTTTCACTTCCATGATCTCATTGTCCAAGACCAAAGCCCTCAATATCTCTACAATTTGTTGGCTTGAGATTTCTGTAGCAAGGACGCCTGACTTACTTATCGACCCTGAAAGTCCCTCTGCTGTAGAAATCTTTAGTTTAGATAAGAATCTTATGCATGCCTCTTTCAGAATATTTATATATTCTGTGTCAAGGTTCCCCTCCACATACCATGCACCGCCAGTAAGCTCTTTGGATGGTTCGAACTCTGTCGCCATGTAGTGTTTTCTCCCCTTGCTTTGGATGTTCACTACCTCTTTTATTTTGTTCTTGACTTGGAGTGCCTTGAGGGCCTTATTGACCACATTGTCGGGGAGCTTTGTTTCTCGTTTCATGTCTCGCGTCCAGATTCCCATGTCTTCTTTACTCCGTATCAGTTCATAAAGAATGCGCTCAGCATCTGACAGAGGTTGAGAGTCTGGGTTTTTGTCTGGTGGCCGTGGCCTTTTAAGTGATGGTCCTTGTGACCGGCTCATTCCTATTATACATATATAAAAAAAGAAGAATGAGATGATAAAAATACATAAAGTCATACAAACTATATTCTCACGAGTGGAATGAAAATACAATTTCTTACTTGAATGTGATTAGGTCATACATGGTCATGTGCATTGACATAAAGATTAAAAAGGCAAAGGGAGAGAGAGAGAAGAGTGAGCAATCAAATGTTATACAACCACCAACACATATTGGCATTTTTGTTTTTTCATAAACAAAAAGGGCATCTATGAAGTAGCACCAAAGAAAGGGGCACACCCCAAAGTATAAAGGTAATGTCTACAAAGTAATAAGATTTCACAACCACAAAGCAAATACAAGAAACCGCTTCCCAAAAAAAATAAAAACCACCTGAGTACTCCACCACCCATCCCAATTTCATGAATTTTCTTACAACAATCTTTCTCCACACACTAACACTCAAAAGCAAACCTCCACAACAGTTTGCTTAATAATGCTGGATAAAGAGCCTCATATCTTTTAATTTCCAATCTTTATGTTTTCATCCTTACAAACATTAGACCATCTCACTGGATGCAATGTTTTTCCTTCCCAAAGATTTCCCCAGAAAAATATTATCGAGTTCTTTCTAATTTGTTCCCCATTTTTCTAAGGATTAAAAGGGACATAAGGTTTTTTTTTTTTTTTTTTTGATAGGTAAACAGCAGAAAAAAGCATATTAGAGAAAAAGGGATGAACCCAAGATATAAATGAAGTATACAAAGGCTCCAAAATGCCAAGCCAGGAAATGGGGAAACAGAAAAATATACCATCCCTGTACACAACACCCAAATAACTCAAAAAATAAGTTATGTCTAGTGATTGAAAATCTGTAACAAGTCTTGCCCAAGATCAAAGAGTGTAAACAAAGTGGTTTTTCATCCTTTGAGCTGAGGGGCACTCCATCTTCTAAGACTGCCTTGTTTCTCTCCCTCCAAATAATCCAAAAAAAGGCAGATAGGAGCTGCCATCCATAACTTTTTTCCTTGCAAAAGAACCTTGCCACCCTTCCAAAGTCTCTCTTAATGAACTCACCCAATTGACACCAAAGATAGTGAACAGCAAGGTCCAAACATCCTGAACCTTTGTACAAAACAGCAGCAGGTGATTGATATTTTCCTCCTCCCTACCACAAAGGGACATAAGACTTATGAGATGCTCCCAAAAGCAAACCTCCCTATCTTACACCCAAATAAAGCCACCAATATGCCCTCTCCTAGCACAATCTTAAAATGAAGTATAAACAAAAGGTAGGAGACATAATTCCTTCTTCCTCTTTACCCTCAACCTTGAAGTCGTTGATGAATCCTTCTTATTCAGCTTCACAGAAAGTAGGGTTTTCTATGACCATCACAAATGACAGGGACAATGGTAGAGGACTCCCCAAAATCACATGCTTCTCAAGCCCATCCATGAGGCAGAAGGATTTGAGGGTCCAACAGATTTCATAAGGCGGAAAAGTGGCTTTCATCGGTGTCCCATCAAATAAAAAAAAAATTTTTTTTTTTTTTTTTTTTTTTTTTTTTAGTACTGAGATAATCAGAAGATTACATATGTTATACACACACACACACACACACACACACACACACACACATATATATATATATATATCTATTTACAAACTAAATCTGCCTTGGAGCTTCTTTTTCCTTAAGAGTTAATGACCTGATCTGGAATCAGAACTGCATCAAGGGTTTGTCTACCCCTTATAATAGCATTCCAGTTTCTCTGACAACTGTCTGAATCATCATTCTTGTCCCTATTAGTTTACAACTCTAGAAGTTTATACAGATTGCCCAGCACACTTGTCATAAAATTTAATGGGCTCCTTCCAGTCCTCTAAGGCCATCTTCCTTGTGTCCTGCTAGTCCTTTATTAAGGTCTTTCAACATCGTGCCACACCAGAACTAATCTTCCACTTTTGAACCACGACTAGTTTCTTCCTCCTACTCAGGAGCGCAAAAACTACCAAGAACACATACAAAAGCCATAGGTCCAGTAGATTTAGAAGGTGCCTGATCTCAGCAACAAAATAGTTCTCACATGTCACTGCGCTGAGAGGCCTTGACATCTGCCTTGAAAAAAAATCGGGGATCTAAAATAGATCCATTTGAAGGTTCAACTGTGAAAGTTTGAAAGCTATAGTTCAAGATTGCAAAAGGTAGTTCCATGCACTACTGAATGAAAGAGCAAAGCATTTTTCTGAAAATATAATACAAATAATTGAAATAATTTATTATATAGTCTTTGAATATATAAAAACAAAGCTCAGGTAGAAGGCCTTATACAGGAACGATTTTAAAAAAGGATATCTATGAGGTAGAATCCAAAGAGTCCAATTGAATCGGGGCTTTACAACATTGTAACAAAGTTTGTCAAAAACAAATTAGGGAAGGTGAATAATATCACTTATAAAATATTTAAAAATTTATGAAATTATATTTAAAATAGACCAGGTACATGAGCCGGGCTAAATATTGACCCAAAATAGAACCTGAGCCGGGTTCACGCACTACACGCTCAAGTGCCCAAATTTTTGTTTTTCCTGAACTATTTTTGGCCTTTCTTACTCATTCAATCCTACCTTAGATTAGCCTGAGATCCCAGGAATGAATTCCTCTCCAATATAAATATCATTTTTGCAGCGATCTTCCCAATACCCAACCTTCTTTGTGTTCGCTTAGGGATCCATTTCGCTCCGACAACTTCCTTCTCTCAGCTCACCTCTGAAAATCCTACACCCAAGGTAAAAGATTTTTATCTTTCTTCGGTTCTCTGTTTGGTTACCTAGAAATGTTAATTTTGTTGCTTTCTTTTCTTTTCTTTTCTTCTTTGTTTCCTAAATTGCTCAAAATAATTTAAAAAATTCATTTTCTTAATTTTATATTTCTCTGTTTTGGTTTGGTCTAATTTTTACCTCAATTGATGGTGATGTTATTGGTATTGTTTAGTAGTTAATATTTTTTCACAATTTGTGTTGTAGGTTTTTGGGATTTTTGTTTCTTTGTTGGGAAAGTGGAGAATTGGAGTGCTGTAATTGAATTTAACACTTTGACCACTTATGATTTGTTTCAATGTATGATCTTTTTCTTTTTGGCAATTTGTGAGATTATTATTTGTCCTTCAAAATTTAAGCACGTCAGTTACGATGCATGATATGTACATTGCAACATCTCCAACATGCTAATTGAGGTGGTGGTTCCTATCCCATATAAGAATACATAATCCCAATGAGTCCGACTCTAATATGTTTCATTTCATTTTAAGAAAATTTCGGCAACATTTTCCTATAGTTCTCCAAGTGCACAAAATGGGCAAGACATATTAATTGACCTTGTCCAAATATGCACCCAGAGAACAAAGGGATGACTTCCAAAATCTCTTAAAAATGAATCAAACATAAGAGAATAACTTCATAGGAATTATGTTTTCTAATATAGTCCAATCGGACAATTCAAGTATCATTTGTAGGCAAACAATTTTTGATCACATACTAGACAAATAGAGAAGTTGTCAACTTGAGATAAGTTTATTGATAAAACCAATTCACTCTTTGACAACTTCAATGTCTTCAGTATGCAACAACATAAAGTTTTGCCTCCCAGTGATACTTGAACGGGAAGTCTAAGGTTGACAAGTCTGTGTTCTTTAATTGTATTACTTGTTTGAATCAATTAATTCTATCACTTAATTTAATTTGGAGTTGTAGTAAAGGAGACCCTCAAAAATAGGGTGCACAAAGAAATGAACAGAGTATTTAACTATCCTAGGATGTTTGTTCCAATTAGGTCTATTTCAGTTGCTTAATTCATTCCTAAAAGAAATAAGACAACATTCCAAGGAGGACCCCATAGTGGTTGAAGCTCCTAGGCTATTCTTCAAACTAACATCAACAAAGGATTTACAAGTTAAGGATTCAAAGTAATGGAAGTATTAGCAAAATTACAAATAGGACATTGCAAAAGGGTATTTTCTCCGTTTTACAGTTAATTTTCACAGCATCAGCATGCAGAATAAATAAAATATAGTGATATAAATGATCAATTGATTGTTGATTCCATCATTCCTATAAGTTTTGCCAGTGCCTATCCATTTTCTAGTTCAAGGACATAGTTACAACATTCTTATAAACAATGTTATAGGATTTTCATGTACTTAATAAATTTTAGTTATTCTCTACTGAAATTTTTTAAAGAAAACATAAGACTGAGGTGAGGAGTGTACAAACAAGGACAATAGTCTTCAAATATGGCCGCACAGATGGAGAGATTTCCAAAAGAACTGAAGTAATATCTGCAAAGGAATACAAACTCATTGTAATTAGAGTATAATTTGATATTAGAATCCTGGTTTATTATGGATCCCACCAGTGTCAAATTTAAAAAAAATGAAAATCCAGAAGGTCATGATTTTAAAGGGATGATCTTAGCATTATCAATGTTTCATTAAGTGTGAAACTATGAAAAAATGAATAAATTCCTCATTTGTATACTTTTAGGTTCATATCTCTTTTATTAAAATATCTGCAATGCTTGACTTTATTCCAATATGCTTCTTTCTAAACCAATTCATATTAAAAAATATAATAAAAAAAAAAGGGAAAAGAAAGAAAAGAGGTAGGTTTTCATATCATCACCATTGAGAAATCTTTAATTAATTCCAGCAGGATTTAATTAACCCCTATTAAAAAAACACTGTCTCTAGTTGGGAATGATTTCTAATCATTGGCCATAACGGCAATTGGTAAAATTATTGCTTACCCAATTGCAATATCTTCATGTAATCTAATTTTCATGAATGTAATTTTCCTTCTAGTTTACTTTATTTATCCCACAAGTTTCAACTATAGTGACAAGATCAGTGCACTTATCACTGATTTCGTTTGGTATTATTTAGTGTGACCTATCATTAGCTTGTTTTATTTTATTTTATTTTCCCTGTTTTCATCATAATGAAGAGGAAAGAAGATAAATAAGGAAAGAAAATAAATAAGCTTAGATAAACACGTAATGAACAATATAAATATCCCAAAATATAGTAATCACAATAATAATAAATCTAAAAAGTTATAAACCCATAAGCAAAGCAACCAATCACCATAAGAACAAAGAAACTAGAAAAAGCTGATATTGTAAAATGCATATAAATATAGGCAATCAAAATGAGGAGCGTTTTAGATTGATTTAGTTTTTAGGATGAAAGCAAATTGTTTCAAATTGGGCAGTCACACAGGTCATGACTACAGAGGTGAATTCACCTAGAAGCTAGATAACATTCTTAAGGGAAGATTCTGACAAAAATCAAAGAAACTGCAAATATCTCCCTCTCCATTCACTAAATTCAAGCAGATTTCAAAAAATTCTCACAGTTAACGCAAAATAATGAACAAGACTAAAATCCAGCCATAAATTTACAGATCCAAACAAAAGTAGAACTAAAACATCACATACATACAACATCAAGTCGATGTTCGGTTGCCACAAGAACTGAAGAAAAAAACAGCAAAAATACATAACAAAAGATATTGTAAATCACATTTCCAATTTCTTGGCAACAGAACAACAAAAAAATCTCTAGCTTACTCTGTTTTCTCATCAGCCAAACAGAGCCAAGAACTGTTTAACGATTTCTCTAACATTGATTAACATCGCCATAATAACAAACAAGAAAAATGCAGGATCAAAGAAATCGAAAATAAGATCCGGTACGTCACTAACCGCAGAATCGCCACTCAGTAACAATAGCCCCAGCAGACGTAGCTTAGATTATAAGAAAAGTAACGAATTGATGAAGTCAAGAACGCATGAAAATAATGATTCTTTTTCCGCCAGAAAAACCAGCAGCAATTACTGATAAGAAACAAAGGGAAGGGATTGTAACGGTGACTGTTACTCTCCAGTACTTCACTCACGAGAGAGAGAGAGATAGAGAGAGAAAGAGAGAGAGCGGGGAAGAGAGGTATTCAGGTAATGCCCTAAAAGCAAACCTTTCACTTTGAATTGGACAAAAGGGTTTGAAGTACTTGCCTTCGCCCGCTTGATAAACGAAAAAAATTGCGCTGAAAAATAAACAAAAATTGCTCATCAATTTCATAAGATTTAATTCAGACCGTAAAATCGCTTCGACAAGTTTACTAACAATCAATACATAAATATATCAGTTTGCAACTTAATGCCACCGAAAATTAAGGATTTTACATATTTACCCTATTATTATTAAATTACATATTATCTAAAATAAATGGATTTTCTAATAATATTTTATTTTTCACTACAATTATTAATTATTGTAAATAACATGTTTAAAAAATATGTAAAAAATATTTATTCTAATAATATTATCCAAAAAAAATACATAAATATGTTTAAAAAATAACCAATAGAATCTAAACTCTTTAAAACTATCCAAATTAACCAAGAAATATTTGCAAAATATTATATTATTTATAAAGTTTTTTGGTCCAATTTATTTTCATTTAAAATTTTTTTGCTGACAAAGATTCTACATTCCACGTGTTTCCTTATCTACTTATAATTTTCAACGCTTTTCATTTAAAATTTTCAATTAAGAGTTTCATAAATTCGTTATCAAACATATCAAATTAAAACCATCAAAATTTTCATTTTCACCCGCTTAAACATTTTCAATAGCTTATCAAATATTTCTAAGTTCTATCTTTTTTTTTCTAAGGAAAAACGAGTTTTAAAGTTAAAATAGCCTTAATTTTGAAAAATAAAAAATTATTGATTTTAAGTCATTCATTTTCAAACCAATGCTGACGCAGTTGCTAATTGCGGTGACTTTATTTTGAACTAAAACTAATTACGGTATCATTTTTGAATTAAAGCAGCGTAATTTTTAACAGCGTTTTTTATTTTTGAACTAAATGGCCTACGAATTTCGTTCAAAAGCAGCCTCTCGAAATCAATATTTGTGGGCTAAAATCAATCTTTTTTTCAAAATTAAGGCTATTTTATTTGGACACAAAACTCGAAAAAAAACCCATAGAATTCTTTCGCTTACATGGATGGGTTGCCGGTTGACAGAGAAGATGATGCGATTTTGTCTTTGGGTTACTGCTGTTACTTCCATTTTAAGGGGGAAGAAGAATTCCCTAATCTTCTACTTGTAATCCCATTTTGCATACCCACGACCTCATACTTGTTTGGATTTGGAATTTCGAATTCCGTCAGCCTCATGCTTGTTTCTCGGGGCCGCCGCCGCCGCCGCAGCACCTCATCCCTCAGCGGCGGTTTCTGTTTGTACTATGGTTCGAAAACTCGGCCGAGTCCGGTACGACTCGGCCCAGTCGTCTCCGCCTCGAGCCTCACCGCACCGAGTCGGAAACCAGATCCGACACCCACCAGTGAATCGATAAAAATCGGATGAATTGGCCAAGTTCCGAGTTAAATCCGTCGACTCGGTAAAAAATTACAAATCCTGGGTGATTTCATAGTTCCAATCTTTCCCATCACAATCAAAATGCAAAAATTTTATCGCACAAACCAAAAATTCCTCCAGAAAGCAAAAAAAACTCTGAATCTAAAATAGGGATTTCAACTAACCTTTTGAAGATGAAGAGAGGGTTTCCCGAGGGGAAGACTGAGAAAGGGCCGGCAAGACGTTTGTCGCAGAAGGAGAAGGAAGGAGCTGAGGAAGGAGAACGGGGATGGGGGCGAGGGCTGTTTGGGTGAAAGGGAGACAGGGGAGGAGAGAGAAGACGGGGAGATTAAAAAACCAAAAAATATCTTTTATTTTTAAATTTTATTTATTCTGATGAAAATAAGTATAAAATATATTTGGTAAAAATTACGTTTTTACTTTTTAACAAGATTTAGGATTTTAAAAAATTTAGATTATGACATTTAATAAATATAAATTTAACGGGTTTTACTTGTTATGTAGTTCTTTTTTAAATTATGAAACATATATTTATTTCTAAAAATTATTTATTAAATGTAAAAATGTATTTATATTTTAAAATAAGATTTATGGTTATTTTTAGAAAATTTAAATATTAAATAAGCAAATATATAACAAAAATAAATTTATTTGCTGTTTTATTTAATCTTTAGCATGAAATGATAAATATATATATTTTTAAATCTATCTCAATACACTTATAAATACATGAAAAAATTATAATTATATATATATATTAGATCAAAAACCATCTTAGGTACACATATTTAAATTATAAAACGATTCTTTCATCAAAATTCTCATATTAGGAAATGTTATTTTAATTTATATGTTCATTGCATAACTAATAATGATGATTTTGAGTTTTGTTGTAATTCATCACATAATAGATTATTACATTTTGTAATAATTTTTGTTTGAAATCCCTTTAATAACATTTTTTTATATTTCAAATAAATAATTTCTATTTTTGTCATATCATAAGTACGAGAATTCCTCAAAAAAGTAACACTATTTAGGAGAATAGATAATATTAAATATAAGATATTTTTATTTTATTAATTTTTGAAATTTGAACTCAGTAATTGTTTTTCTAATAATGTATACAATATTTTTATAATTTTAAAATTTTTAATTATATTATTTCATACACCGAGACGGATACGACTTTGAAACCTCCGAGTCATTCATCGATAATGATAACGATAATGACGACTTTGAAACATGGGGCAAATTGCTTTTTCGAAATGATAGTTCGCCGCCAACCTGATTTGGAAGAAAGATTAAGCTTCTATTGAATCGGTTAAGTCAGATAGGAATGAACAGAGTAAGAGTTAGCAAAAATAGTTCAATGAGAAAAACAAAATTTTGGCACACTTGAGCGTGTGGTGCGTGAACCCAACCTAGGTTCTATTTCGGGTCAATATTTAGCCCGGCTCGTGTTCCTGGTCTATTTTAGTTCTATTTAAAAAATAATTTTATAAAATTTTAAATATTTTATAAAATAAAATTTTGTTTAAAATACTTATAATTTATTTTTGACAAACTTTATTACAATATAGTAAACTATCTTTATTATGACTCAAACATGTGATCCCTACCCTTCTTAAAATATCATGTCTTTTTAAACTTTGAACATTCTAACAATTATATGGACTTTGTTTTTATATTGTTAAAAGACTATATAATAAATTATTTCAATTATTTTTAATATTATTTTATTTTTAAATACTTTTATGAGTATCATTTTATTTTATTAAAACAATTAAAATCACTATCATAACTATTCTTTTTATTTAAACAATATATTTTTTATATTTTCAATAATAAAAAAGAAACATAAATTTTTTATAACTAGAAAATTAACTACTTTAAAAAATATTTATGTACAATTATTGAAAATAAATACTACATATAAAATTGTATCGCAAAACAATAGATAATAGTTTTCAAAAAATGTTAACAAAAATTGTCCTTATAATAATTTTCAAACTTAGTTAATAAAATAGGTTTTATAAAAATGTGTTTGGAAGACATTTTTAAATATATATTTTTTTAAATCATGTTTTTTTATTTGATTTTATAGAAAACAAAATTGTTTGATATTTGACATATTTTTATGTTTTAAGTTTTTTTTACATCAATTTATGTTTTAAGTTGATAATTAAACAAAATTTCGGCATATTATGCTAGCTCCGTTGAATCCATTTGTTGATTTGAAAGACACTGAAAGATTTTATTGATTTATTTGACTCTTCATGTATAGGTTTGAAACCTCGTTGGAGGGAAGGTATTAAAAACACGATATTTATATTAAACCCAAATTCTAAAAAGTCTTTCCATGTCTCCCATAAAGGCAATTTGGTATCCTGGCCAATGTTTTTGCATAGTTAGGCCAACTAAACCTTACTCAACCAGTCAACCTCATTGAAGATAAGGTTCTCAATATTCCTTTCTAAAATATTATTTGGATGGGTCAGTAAATGGGTTGAATGAGTTACGGGAAGATTTAAGATTTAAGATTCAAATTCAATAATGAAGTACTGCAACGATATAATGCAAAGTAAATAAAATTAAAAAGAAAACTATTTGGATGGTTTGCTGAATGAATTACAATGGAAATAGTTCACTTGGAGTACAAGGAGGGAGTCATTAATATATATGTCATCTAAGAATGGAAGAAAGCAAAACTCCCATGAGCCTACTCCATTAGGCTAACCCTTATATGATTTATTTACCATTTGGATAAATGAGATAAAACCAGAAACCTCCCCATGTCTCTCTCCATTATCCACCTCAAAGGTCATCAGGATTAAGGATGGTATGGTGGGTTGTTCACCAGAAAGAGGCGGTCAAGCATTGCTTCGCATTCCTTCATGAGTTTGTAAAGCAGGTCTGTGGAAAAGAATGGCTGCTGCATAACCCTAGGCATGAAATGTATGTGATGGCGACCCTCCGTATGCTTCTTCTTGTGCTTCTTCACGATCTTCATGAATCCTGTTTATGGTGTCCGTTATATGTTTGGCTGTTAGATTTACATAAAAGTAAAACCTTTGAAATAACTCAGACTCTCTATTCATAATTTGCTTCCTCCTTTGTAGAAATTGTTCGTATTAAACCGGTGGAAACGTGTTTACATGATTATTTTTTATAATTGTAGGTGTTCGGGTTAACTTATGTGCAGTTCGACTAATCTCATGAGACTTTGAAATCAATGATTGGATAAATCATCCGGTGATCATAAGAGGACTTGAATTGGAGACTATTGCAAAGTAAAGTGAAGGTCGGATCAACTGAGCTACCTTCAAGGTTAATCATAAATAACATATTCTCTAAAATGGGATGTCACAATTGCTTAAGAAATTTATGCATATGGTGTTTGGAACTTGCCCCTTTCAAATGTATCTCACTGGATTGCAGTGCTAGACACCTAGAGATTGAGATTACAATCCGATTCTTTTGGTTCCGTTTAAAATATGAAAAGTACTAGAAAAAGAAAAAAATTACTAAAAAATATGATTTTCTCATGTTTGATTTCACTATGAAAAATATAAAAGAAAATTAAATATAGTCAAGATTTTATATATTTTTAAATTTCTTACATATAAAATTAATTTATTAAGTTTTTAACCTATTTGTTAGTTTCCTCCAAATTTTATTTCCTTTCATTTTTCCTTTTTATTAGTATCTTATGGGTTCCTTCAAGTTTGTTTGTTTCTGACAGAGTCTTCAAGTTTGGTTCAATGATTCCTTAATTCTTGGCATGGCTATTGGTCCAATTAATTAAATCCTGCTGTCCTAATCAAAATGTTTATATGGTTGAGAAGAACCCAATACAAATTTAGTTTCAAAAACTTCTTCCACCTCTTGGATATGGATATCAGATCACTTGTATATATGGTCAATTAGAACTAGCCCAAAACTTGTGAAAATTCCTTCCAAAACTAGTTTATTTTCGGCTAATTTTAACTTCTAATATCGCTACAAATTAAGAGAGGAAAAAAAAATGCACCTGTAAGGTTAAGCACAGAGTAATGCAACAGCAAGACCATCTCTGCATGGAAGTCCAAAATATTCTTCTGAACTTCTAATCTTTCTTCATCATCATCCAGCTTTGCCGCCATCTCTTGCAGTTCCTGCACTTGCAAAAATACAAAACAAATCAGTTCCATTTCATGGAAAAATTATCTTAAAAAATGAAGAAACATGGGCAGAATATAAAAGAAGGCAATACCTTTATTCTGATGATATAATCTTCTTCCTTGTTGACAAAGAAGGCATTCACCTTCTCAATTTCACCTTCAAACAATCTGATAAAACCCTTTCCTCCAACACCTAAACAATCTAAAGTTGCAAACCTTGGCCTTTTGCAACAAACATTGGTTTCCCTCAAATCAGGATCATTCTGATTTAGTAGCTTCTTCAATTGCTTGTAAGATATGAACTCACTTTTCCATTCGGGGATGGTTTCCTCAACCTCCTCCCGAAGCCTCTTTCCGAACTTCATATCTCCTCCTTATTCTCCTCCTCAGACACCTTACCTAAAAATGGCTAAGCAGCTGAAGAGAAAGGGATCATATAAACAATTATCAAGGAAGCATATACTCTCATTTGATTGCAAATATTCTTTTCATAGTTATTTTTTTAATGGTGATGAACCAGGTACAATGGAAATATCGAAGAGGTATAACTATGGAAACAAGTTTTTGAGACCGTCTGCTCTCTTGTATTTTACCATGGGGGATGTTATATCAAAGACAACACCGATATTGGGTTTATCATCAGTTTAATGACTCCATAGCTAAAGTCCATATCTGACAAGGGTTACGCGACAAAAAAAAAGACAAAACAAATTGCAGAATAACACAACAAGGTTGTATATTCTAAACTTAAAAAAAAATATACATGTAAAACAAGGAAACCAAAAAGGATACATCTTTCTGGTGATGGATTTTGCATCTACATAGAGACTAGGACATAGGATTCCTAGCATATCTCATCCTAGAATGGAACATTCAAATCAGCAGACAGTTTCTGTGGTCTTTTCATTATCATACAAGAGAGAATACGAAATACTAATCAATAGCATTTTTCTAGTGAAAAATCATTCTCATGGTTGCCACTCAGACGAGAATGATAGCATTTTCTCCAGAGAAAGTGCTTTGCACACCTTCACTTCAGACAGTGGCAAACAAACATGGTCCAAGTGGAGGCACCACTGGAATTTCATATTCTGAGCAGTTGCAGTGAATGTGTTCCTATTGACCTTTAAAACCACAAATATCATGTGCACCTTCTGTTTGAAATTCCAAATCACAAAACATAAAGGGGGTGCTTGGAACATTGGAACGGGGAATGGACATCAAAAATCTCTTTTCATTCTTATTTTTAATGGAATGAAATTAATGATTTGATTCAATTTCTAGTGTTTCGATTAGTTTAAAAATCTTACATGGGAATGATGGTTTATTTCCATTCCATTATTTAGTAATATTAGGAATTTGAATGAAAAAAAAAAAAATTGACAATAATGTCATATCACATGATTTTAAGTAATTTTTATTTTATTTTCAATTATAAAATTCTATATTTTTTACTAGATAATAATATTAAGCAAATAGTATATAATTTAAAAATAACCATAAAAATTTATATAACCGTATGTATAAATTGTTTTTTAAAAAAAAAAACTTAAGATTTTATAAGTTGGAGTCTTAAAAAAAAGTTGGATAATAATTTACCAAAATAATTATTTTACTTATCGTCATTACTACATAAATTTTTTTGAATTGTCAATAAGCCATAATTTTAGTTTTCTTTCATTTTTTCATTTCGTTTAGTTCAAATTGTGAATGTCGATACCAATAGTTGGCGCTCGTAGCTAGGGTCAGAAATGAATCGTAGTTGGTGCTGGTAGCTTATTATAAATTATTGCTTGGTAAAGTAGCTGATAGCCGATAACGATTGAATGTAAATTCACCTATATAGACATGATATAGAGATATAAAAACAATAAACATATATAACGCTAATAGCTAGTGCTGATAGTTGATTATTATTTTTGGAGTGACTTTGAGTGAGAGTGGTAAAGATGGACAAGAAAATAAGTTAAGAAACGGTCAAAATCTCACTCAAAACCATGCAAATACACAAGTAAAGACCCAAGTGGGATTCTCGAATTTTGTTTAAAAAAAAAAACGTAAAACCACATCATGTATAGGTCAAAAGACTATTTCTTTTATACCTATAACCCCAGACTTTATTCACATTTTCTTAAATTTTGGTTCCCCTATATTTTCATGAGACCAAAACAATTAATAAAAACTCTAATCACATATCCAAGAAATTGTTTTGAGCCGGGATGGACCACAAGGGCAGTAAAGCTCTATCACATAGCAGAGACCCTAACCATCTCACCTATATGCTTGGTGGTTATTAAATATATAATTTATGATAAATAAAATTAATTGTAATATTTTTTCTTCTTTTTTTATTTTTTATTTATTTCTATGTCAATATATTTATAATCATGTCATAAAAAATTCATTTTGAAGTAGATTTATTTTAAGTTATGATTTTATCATATTAAATAACTAAAATAAAAAATAAAAAATAAATATCAAATTAAAATTAAATTTTGAATATGTATATTATCACAAATAAATTAAAACAAATTTTTATTTAAAATATTCATCTATATGAAATAATTAAGGATAAAATTTTAAAAATATTATCTAAAAATTATAAAATAATTAGGTAACATAAATAATTTATAAAAATAAAAGTTTGTTTGAGAATTTAATTTTTTTTAAATATATATATATATATATATATAAAAACATAATTTGTATGTCTATTGCTTTTATTTTTTATTTTTTGAATACTTATTTATTTTCTATGTTTAGATAATTGCTTTTGACATAAGTAAAAAAACAAAATAGTTAAAAAATAGTCTAAAAACATCTTTTTTATTAGTAAAAGTAGAAAATATAAAATAATTTTTCTATTATCAAACAAGATTTTTATATTTTTATTGTTAATAATAAAAACATTATTCAAAATATTTACCAAACACGTAATACTAATTATAAAAAAAATTGTGAAATTAATAGTTCTTATGGATGTTTTTCCATATTATCAATTTCTTAATAGATATAACCAATTTTATTTTAAATATATATATAACCAATTTTATTAGGTAAATAAGGAAAGAAATATCTAAGTGGAAAAGTAATATTTTTTAGGAGCTTTTGAGAAAAAGCTATTTTAGCTTTTTAAATCATGAGCTTTTTACCCCTAATTAATTATCAGGAGTTTATTAGGTATCTTTACCAAACACACTATAAGTGTTGATTAGGGGTGATAGTTCCCTAATCGACACAACAAATCAGAACCTTTATTAGTAAGATTTGATTTTTGAAACTTTAAGATTTTATATTTTAATAAAAAAAATATAAAATTATTTTGTATTTAGTTGTAAGGAATTAAAAAATAAATTATTTTCATTTAATCTTATATGATATTATGACATAAAAAGTCATTTTAAAAAATAACAAAAAAATGCATAAATTTTAAAATAATTTTAAATTGATGAAGATAAATTTTTTCGAAGGAAATTAATAAGAACGGTAAAACTCGAATGAGACCCATATAGATGTAAATATTTGACCTACCATGAGAGACTTGACAAAAGAAATTAAAGGTAAAATGGTAATTTAAGTTTTTATATCTGTAAAAGAGAATAAAAAATGAGAATATAACATATCTTAGGTGTGTTTATATTTTTTTCTGAGAGAAAACCAATACTTTGTTTTATTTTCGTTTCTTGATTTATCTTAGAACATTGCACTATCTAGCTTAATGAACAAAAAATTAGGTATAAAATAATAAATTTAAGTTTTTATATTTTTTTATGAGAAGGTTGAATCAGAATATCACATATATCTAATGAATCAAAATTCTACATAGAAGTGGGATTTAATTTGATTCACCCCTTGATTAGTTTTCATTCCATTCCCCCATACTTTAATTTTAATCCAAACATAGGAATGGGTTGAAGGGGGAATGACATCCCCATTCCCATGTTCCAAACACAACCTAAGAGTCATTGTATCTCTCCATTCCATGTTCCAAACACACCCTAAGAGTCATTGTATTTTTTCATCAATCACACAGAGAGGATCCCAGAAAATTTCCTCCACTCATGAAGACAAATGACAAAAGATCATCCAGAATTCAGGTCTGGAAATTTAATACAACAATCAAGCATGGAAGACAGATATGAAGTGCTATTTATTATAGGCTGATTGATAGGCAGATGCTTCAAGTTCAGAAGTCAGTTGGAGGTTTCAACCTTGTTAGTCTTCTGATTCTGTCTTTGTCAGCATTCTCCAGCATTCCCTTCAAAAAAGAAAGGGCAAGAAATGGATCAAGAAAATACCCAGCACCAGAGCAATATAAAAGGAAGCCAAAGGGTATATAGCTCCCCTGCCTATAGTGTCGAGAGGGGCAAGTGATACCGACATTATGAAAGGATACCACTACGACACTGGGTAATGGAAACAGAGATTTTACAAAGTTACCCTTGTTTTCAGAATGACAAATGCCATGGGCATTTACTAACTGGTAATTGATAGATGGAACATTAATGAGAAGATGAAAAAATATCAATTGAATTTCTGGGAATATGCAGATTCCTCAGAGGTTTCCATCGATGATTGGGGATTGAATGGCGAGAGAGAGCATTCCAGAGCTATATTTGTATGTTTGTTTTTTTCTATGCTGAACAAAGTTGTGTAATTCTTTTAGTCTTGATGGTGGAGAGACAAAAGCCTTTATAGGTGGCAAAGAGTTTGATGCATCCCCTCACCTTCCAGACAATTTCATCCAGACATAAGCATATCTTTCCATACTTATCGAGGAAGAGGCGCTCAGTTGGAGGCTTCCCACAGACATCTTTCACAGATGAGGTTATAACAAAGATCACTTCGGCCACTGCAAAGAAACCAACCAGAAAAAGAAAATTACAAAACAAAAAAATCAGCCAAGGTATCAAGAATCTTAAAAGGTCAACAACTCTGCTATCAATGAAATTGGCACCCTTTAGCTAATGACATAACACCAGATGACAATGGGAAAGGCACTACCAATATATTTCCCTATAAAATAATCTGTTTCCCTTCCCAATGAAACAGTTGCATTGCTCTTCCATGCTTTAATCGCATGGGACAATGACAAGCTGTCAGGGGTAAGAGGATGCAAATGGCAGGGGCTGGTTCAGAAGCTAAGCCAAAAATCAACAG
Source organism: Tetrastigma voinierianum (assembly GCA_016808115.1). Lineage (NCBI taxonomy): Eukaryota > Viridiplantae > Streptophyta > Magnoliopsida > Vitales > Vitaceae > Tetrastigma > Tetrastigma voinierianum. Next base: position 573,010 of record JAEQBH010000743.1, on the reverse strand, counting down.
GGAGATGCGATGTTGTCATTTTAAAAGTTGGATAGCTTCTATCCTTGCTAAATTCGTGGTGTAGATAAAAGAACCCAAGCAAATATACTTACAAGCAAGTTCATCATACTCATCCTTGCCCACAACATAGATGCTGACATCTCCAAGCACTGTATAAACAATATACACGGATCTGATACAGGGGACATCAGATTAAGCCAAGCATAAATTAGTGACAACATATATTCGATAAACGAGTAAGATGAAAAATATATTAGCGAAAAGGGTGTAAATATATTAATGAAAAGGCCCCTACACCATGGGACACAGGTTGTATACAATGGAAAACATAACACTAAGCCAAAATGAGGGGAAATGAAAAAAAACAGAACACACTCCCTCCCTTGATTAGACCCCAAACAAACTCGAATAGTGGCTTAATATAATACACTAAGTCAACTATTATTGTCTAAGACTGACTTTGCATGGTCAAAGTTGGATTTTCAAAATGGACAAGGCAGTAAAAAAGATTGGTTCACACAACTTACTGGATATTTCAGAGTCGTAGTTTCTACATATTGTTATGCACCATGGTCTCAGATATTCTATAAAAGTGGTGTTTCATTTCCCATACAAGCTTATCTAGTACCTAAAGTTACCAAACTCCCTGCACCACATGACATCACAACCAAGCCATAACCAAATTCCTCCTGTTCTGTTTATAGTAATAAAATAGCAAGGATGTCCACAGTGCATCTTGAGGACAGACTTTGCAATGTGAAAAGGAGTCAATGAAATGATGGTTGAAAACAGAAATAAGATCATCTATTCTGGTATCAATATCTGTTATTGGTTACATCAATATATCTGATATAGATGTACCACCTACTCACTCATGCAGATAAATTCAAGTCGTTGGGTTTTTAGTTTTCTTTAGTTCTTGAGTTGAATAAGCGGGACACCTACACAACAGATATTCGAATGGGAAGAGGCATCACATGGTTGACCTGTGAAAAAAGCAAAAACCCATCTGAAAGTTTAGAATGCACTAACAACATCCATACTTGTGGCAAGCAACAAGGAGCTCCTCATTTTTGACACCTTTAAGATTGTCTGCTCCCAACTTAACCAAGAAAGATCTCCAATGCAACCGTTCTTCGGCTGGAACTCCACTAAATCTGCAATATAGCATAAACCTTGTAATTAGAGGTAACTGAAGGAAAAATTGTATATTTCATTGATCACAAACCACCTATTTATAAACAAGACAATTCCAAACCAAATAGAAAAGAATATAAAGTTTCCTAACTCTACATGAATGCAAGTTTCCTATTTTTCAACTAATTTATAATTCTACAATACTATAACACTCCCCCTCATGTTGGAATATAGATGTTGATCATGCCCAACTTGTTACAAAGATAACTAACCCGATCCCCACACAAAGGTTTTGTGAAAATATCTCCTAACTGCTCTCCAGTCTTTACGTATCCTGTAGAGATCAATCCCAACTGGATCTAATCATGGATAAAATGACAATCTATCTCAATGTGTTTGGTCCGTTCATGAAAAACTGGCTTAGAGACTATATGCATAGCAGCTTGGTTATCACACCAAAGCTTTGCTGGTACTGAAGTTTCCATGCCCACTTCCATCAATAACTGACGTATCCACATGATCTCACATACAAATTGTGCCATAGCTCTATACTCTGACTCCGCACTAGACTGCGAGACAACACTTTGCTTCTTACTCTTCCATAAGATCAGATTTCCTCCAAAAAAGACATAATATCCTGAAGTAGATCTCCTATCTTCCTTAGATCTTGACCAATTTGCGTCAGAAAAGCACTCAATTTTGGTATGGCCATGCTTCTTATACAATATTCCACGTCCAAAAGCTTCTTTCAAATAGCATAGGATATGCTCTACAACTACTCAATAACTAACTGTGGGAGATGACATACTGACTCAAAACACTTACTGAATAAGCAATATCCGCGCGAGTTACTGTAAAATAATTCAATTTCCTAACCAATCTTTTGTATCTCCCAGGGTCTTCAAATAGGTCTCATTCCTTAGTGATTTGCACATTAGGAGTCATAGGAGTGCTACACGGTTTGGCACCCAACTTCTCAGTCTTAGATAACAAATCGAGCACATATTTCCATTGAGATAACAAAATTTCCTGCTAACTTCTCATGACTTCAAAAAAAGAAATACTTTAACATTCTTAAATCATCACATTAAACCGACTACGAATAAAGGATTTATAAAATATACCTTGGAAGTCACCCCAATGATTTAATAACATCATCCACATATACTACTAGTAGAATAGTACCAGAACTGGAATTCTTATAGAAGATGGAGTGGTTAGACTTACTCTTCTACATGCCAAATATCTCAACTACTTGACTAAATTTGCCAAACCAAGCATGAGGACTCTGTTTCAAACCATACAGAGATTTCCGAAGATGACACACCTTCCCTATCTCCCCTTGAGCAACAAACCCCGGAGGTTGCTCCATGTAAACCTCTTCCTGAAGATCTTCATGTAGAAAGTCATTCTTGATATCAAGCCGATGCAAGTCCCAATCATAAGAAGCAAGAAGAGAAATAAACATGAACAAATGTTAGCTTAGCCATGAGAAAAAGATCGTAATAACTGCCTTATGCTTCCTCGAAAAAAGATAAATCCTTAAAGAACAAAACGCGCCTTTCAATCTAGCAAATGCACTCCATATCGATTAAATTTTACGACAAACACCCAACGACAGCCAATGGCCTTCTTTCCAATAGGTAAAGGCACCAAGTCCCATGTACCATTGTCATCTAAAGCCTGCATTTCATCCACCATAGCACTATGCCAACTAGGGAAGCCTGACGGACAGTGTTAGGAAGAGAGATATAATCAAGAGATGCAATAAAGAAATAAAAGCAAGATGACAAATGGTTATAGGAAACAACGTACAGATTCGTAAAGGAAGACATCGACATTTACCTTTACTGAAGAATCTAATGATCATCATTCTAGACGGGATCCGACGATCAAACAACTGATGTCAATCCGTAGACCGGAGGGTTATATGCGAGAATATACCTAAGATATGGAAGGTTTATCAGGAACAGGAGCTAGAGTAGGAGTCAGTGGAGCCGGTGAGGCAATAGTGTACAATACTAAATCAATATCCTCCCTCTGACTAGGAACAAGCGAAGAAAGGGTACCAGGTTTGAAGAATATAACATCAAGAGACACAAAGTAACGTCAAGAGTGGGACGAACACCTATACCCTTCTCGAACATGACAATAGCCCACAAAGTATACACTTTAAGTGATTCTGATCAAGTTTGCAGAATTAGACCCGACATCTCGAACAAAGCATGTGCATCCAAAATGACTTTCGTGATCAATAGCGAATAAATCGAATTATTTGGAAACAACTGGTGGTAAGGAGTAGCCCAATTAAGAACCGATGAGGTCATCCTATTAATAAAAAATTAAGTTGTGGAGACTGCATTGGCTAAAAAATGTTTAAAAACATTCATCTAGAACAAAAATGTACAGGCAGTCTCAAGTAGATGTCTACTCTTTCTCTCAACTACCCCATTCTGAGAGGGTGTATCAATACACAAGGTCTGATAAAGAATCTCATGTTGTAACATGAAGGACTAAAAAGGTTTCGACAAATACTCCTTGGCATTATCACTTCTCAATGTTTGAATAGAAATATGAAATTGTATTTGAATTTCCGCACAAAAAGCACTAAAATGAGAAAAAAGCTCAAAACGACTTTTCATTAGATAAAGCCAAGTGACACGAGAGAAATCGTCAATAAAAGTAACGAAATAATTAAATCCAGTGGGAGACATAATTGGATAAGGACCCCAAACATCATAATGAACTAACTCAAAAGGAGCAGAAGCTCGTTTATTGACTATAGGACTCAAATGTATACGATGAAGTTTAGCATATTGACACGACCCACAATATTGAGGATAGACTAGAAAACTAAGGATATAGCTTTTTCAACAGAGAGAGAGAACGATGACTCATGCAACAATGTAATTCGAATGGGGTAACAACTCCAGAACAAGCAACAAACTTTGGCACCTTTGTGTCAAGGATATAGAGACCCCTAGACTCGAGTCTCTACCAATATTCCGTTTCGTTGAAAGATCCTGAATAAAACAATAATTATGAAAAAAATGAGATATTGCAATTAAGTGTATGAGTGAGTTTACTCACAGAAATTAAATTAAAAGAGAATTGCAACTCTTTAATAGAGGTCAAAGTGATTATGAAATATGTCTGTTCCCTCACTCAAGGACACAAGATGTTGACCTATTTGCAAGGGTAATAGTAGATAAGTAGGCACGAGATCAAAACATAAGAAATAAACCTAGCTACTTCCTGCAATATGTGGTCAGGCTCCAGTCAATGACCCTTGTGGAGGAAGAGGAAATAAAACATGCGTTGGTTTTACCTAACTTAACGAGTGTAATAATAGAAGTGGATGCAGACTTAAGTGATTTCTAATACTGAGATGATTGAATTTTTCGATTTTTACGTTGCAACCTCCTACACTTCCGACGTATATGACTTGGATTATGGCAATAATAACACACAACTCATCCTGAGGGGTTCTTGTTAGTCATAGAAGCAGATCTAACTGAAACAGATCGCTGAAAATCAGAAAAAATACTAGAAAAATAGGATATTGCAAAGAATCAAGGAAAATAGGAAGCAACCCTAGAAAAACATGGGTGTGGGACACAAAATCATTTGAAAAACATTATTGCAGGCATCGGAGGAGGGAGGTAGGTGGGTGGATAGGGTCATCGATGCTGGAGGAGGAGGCGCGTCGCCGGAAAGCCCTTCACACGCCGACGCATGATATTTAGCGCAGACATAGAGAAGTGGCGCGTGGCGGCGTGTGGGGGACCTATTGCCAAAGCTTCTTCCTCCGGTGGATAGATTAGGTGCTGGTGATCCAAGTGGGGTGGTCGCCGCCCGGAGTTGAGACGCCGGGAAGTGCGCCGGAGTTCAGTCATTGGCAATGGCAAGTTTTTCTAGAGATTTTTTCCAAAAAATTTGCCTTTTTCTAAACAAATTAAGCCCTAGGCTTTGATACCATGTAATCAGAGGTAAATGAAGGAAAAATTGTATATTTCATTGATCACAAACCACCTATTTATATACAAGACAATCCCAAATCAAATAGGAAAGAATATAAAGTTTCCTCACTCTACATGAATGCAAGTTTCCTTTCTTTCAACTAGTTTCTAATTCTACAATACTATAACTAAATTAGTAAGTCAACAATTTTAGTATACATGACCACAGTCAACAATCATTCTGAAAACAAGCTATTGATTCATCATATATATATTTTTTGATCAGTAAAAAGCAAATATTATAGAAAGGACAAAAGAAACCAAATGTACACGGGTCGTGAACAAAAGGGAGCCAAAACAACAAAAGAAAACCCCAAATGCCCTACCTACTCCCCATCCAAGTGAGCTATTGATTCATCATATATGAAACAAAATGAATATGCTTCCACTTCCTTGTCAGTTTAACTTAAGGCACACAGCTGAAACAACAGTTCACTCCCTTGATAAAGAGATGAGTTCCTCTCCATATGTATTTTTATATTGACAGGTCATCATTCATAGCATGGCAAGTCATCAGGCAGCTTGCTAGAGTACTCTTACACTTTTCAGAATATGCCTCCATATTAGAATTGGTACTTCCTGATAGATCCAACAAAATGAAGAAGAATGCTGGGTAGGAGCTGAACCCAAGAGTGCACAGCTGCTCCTTGTTTTAGTTGGAACTAAATTACAGTGCCGCTCCATTTTCCATCAGAATTGAATTACAATAGTGGTACTTGTTTCATGGAAAATCCAGTAACAGAATGATCATACCCAACAGTCCAAAATAAATAAACAAAATAAAATAAAAACCCTAAATGCAGACAGGTTACGAAACCTCAGGATCACCTTCTCATAATTAACCAACATGGAAATTATTATTCATTAGTTATTAGAAAAAGCGATCTGCAAAATAACCTAGTTAACCTTTCATCTGAATGGTTATAATTATTCCACCAAATGAAAATTCATGTATGGAAATCCAGAAATGCAGTACTTGAGTACAAAGCCTCCTCAGCATTTAAGGATGATTGGACAAAAAAAGAACCATGTGACTCCTTCCTAGTGCAGTTTCACCAATAGTAGTCTACCATCATAATATCACACCATGGAGATCAACTCTGATGGGTAGTATATTCAACAAAATGGCTTTAGAAATTTTAGTATTTCATAGTTTTAGTTAGAGTACACTATTTTTTTTATTAGGATAGAGTCTTAGATAGTATGTGTTTCTTTAAATAAGCTCTAAATAGACTTTAAATATGAGTTAAATTTGAATAGCACTTTTTTTAATGAGAAAAGCAAGAAGATAAACAAAAAATTGAATAGTGCTAAATGTCGTTAAGTATTTCAAATGTTTGTTTTCATTAGTATTTAAATATTGTTAAGTATAAAGTTGTTTGTTTTTTGTTAATTTCTAAACTCTTAATATTGTTAAGCATTCAATCTATTATTTTGCTAGAATAATGTTCGACTAATCTTGTATTTTGATCGAAACAAAACAAAGCTTGGATCTAATGGTTATATTTAAGTGGGATAGGGAAGAAAATCTCTTTGGAAGTATAAAGAAGATACATGGAGCAAAAGAGGAATTCAAGAAGAATAAAGAAAAGGTTCAAGAGGAGGAAAGGACATAACAAATGCAAATAGAGTTCAACAAACAAAAGAAGAGATTTGAAGCCATAGCCTGAAATTCAGAGTTCAATTTTAAAACTTTGTAGATGCATTTACTTTCACTTTGAGGCAATTTCCAGGGCTGCCCAAAGTTAGTTTGGAGCAAACCACATGCTAATTCAAAGCTTAGGAAGCTAGCAAACTCATGTGTCAAACAGTGTACGAATTGGAGTTGAAACAAAAAACTTACAGCTCGTTGAAGCAAACATAGAACCAGAGTCACATATCAAATAGAACAAGTGGACGTCCAAATGTCCTGTTTTTGAGCTTTTGGCCAATGGAAGCCAAGTGGCAGTCCAACTGGATGATTACTTGCTCCAGTGAGGGCCTTTTAGCTACTAGAATTCAACGTGAATGTCCATCTGGACAACCACTTATCCTGAGAATAGATTTTGTGCAACAGAACCCAACTGGACTTTCACTTGGAGAACACAGCAGTGTGGATGACTAGCTTGACATCAACATCTTTGTTTTACCTCCAATGCCTCTCTGCCAGTCATTAAATGTTCTAATTGCTAGTAAGCAAGCGACCAAGTGGACATTTGGCTTGGGGACCTTATTTCCAGCTGCTAATTTGACCTTTCAACTCCCATTTAAAAAGACTGTAAATCATTTATAAATAAAAGATGAATTCCAAAATATCATTAAATCATCTTTCGAGACTTAGGAAAATATTATGAGCGTATTGAGTTTAAACTTGCATTTCATTCTTAGTGCATCTACAGATCTACTCAATCCTTTTCTTTTTTTTTTCTTAAATTATTGAAAACATTTGTAAACTGGGCATTTGTATTGAAAATTTCATTCCTTGTAAACCTTGTGCAGCAAGTTCAAGAGTGAGGTATCACCTAAGGAAAGAAATGTAAGTGTGATCATTCAGTTAGATATTCTCAGGTTTCGGTTATCATTTGGGAGGTTGTTCAAGAGAGAAGCAAATTTTAAGGCTTGCAAAAGGTCCATTGGAATTAGGAATCAAGTCTGGAGAGTTTGAAGGTTTGGCTTTAAGAGTTTTTGTATTAGAGGAACCCTCATTTTGGTTGAAGTTTGAGATGAGTAGATGTACGCTGAATCTTGTGTATTCTCCCTATCCCTCCTCCATTTACTTTATGCAATTGTCTCATTTATTACTATATGCTATGCTGTTGCTTATATGCCTCTTAGTTTCATAAATTGTTCAAATTTATAAAAAGAGACCAATACCCAATTCAATAACAATTTGTAAATATTTCCTTCTTCGAGGCTGTGGGTTATCTTTCGCGGGCTTTATGGATTCTTTGGATTCAGCCTAAGCCTTGGTGTGGATTCTGTTCTTTTTTTCTTTTAATTACCAAGTTATCAAGCAGAAGGAGGAAAACAGAAATTAAAAAAAGTTTCGACATTTAATAGGAATTGAATTCGATCAAGAACATAATCAACCCATTTAACTAAAGTTCAAACCCCCTCACTGAATCATCATAAAGCACCCAAAAAGCAACGAAAGATCCAATCCTATAGCAAACAATTACAAGTCTCCCAACAAAGCCCATCAACCATAATCAGAAATGTAGCATTCCAAACCAATATTACCAAACTGCATATTGCAAAAAAAAAAAAAAATCAAAAGAACATTCGTGATAAGATAGATCTGGTATTGATTAGGAAAGCGAAGAAGTAGGTTGAATGGAAAAAAAAAAAAGACGATGAAGATCAAGAAAAATCAACGGTGAAGATGATCCGGCGTACCGTTCAACTAATATATTGCCCTCTGAATTGGCGAATAGAACCGCCAGCAGCATATTTGCTCTCTGTTTCTCTCCCGGTCTCTCTCTCTCTCTCTCTCTCTCTCTCTCCCTCTCCTCTCCCTTCCGCACCGCTATGTCTCTCTTGTAGACAAGGCTTCCAGAAATGATTATGTGTGATTACCAAGACGCCCTTAGGTGATTTTAAGAAAATTGAAATATTTTCTTAAATAACCTAATATAACCCCCACCATTTTATCAATCTAAGCCTCTTTATGGTTTTTCTTAAGAAATCTATTTTTGGACAAAATGTCCTTTATAATTATATATATATATATATATATATATATATATTAAGGATTATTTTTATAAGAGAATAATGGGGATGTTATTGTCAAAATGATGCCAAAAATTGATGAAGGGGTTAGATTATGAGATTTTGGTTTTCAAAAAAGTCTTTAATCAAATCCTCTAAATGAAAATTTACATGTGTGTTTGAAAATAAAGGGTTATTTTTAAGAGAGAATAATGAAGGTATTTTTGTTAGAATTTGATGAAGAATTAAATTTCCAAAATTTGATTTTCAAAAGGTATTTTAATCAAAGACCCTAAGAAATTCAGCTTATTACTGCATGATTTCTATTACATTAATTTAATTTAATTTAATATAGTTACGCTTTTAACATGATAAATAATTATGTATCTAAAATTTTGTGTCAAATTGATTATGATTATACTTAAATTAATCATCATTATTATTAGATGATAAATTTGCTTTGAACTTATCAATTTGATCCAAGAATACTTTTTATTAAACTAATAATGTAGTTAGTTACGAATTTATTCAACATTTGAATGTTTTTTTTATATCTATACACTTTGTATTATAACGTTGTAGTATTATGTTTTCATAATGAACTTGATCCATTCCTTATGTCCCGTCTAACCCTTAACTACCGAGCCGTACCTCATTAGAACTTAGAATTTTAGAATTTTTTTTATAAATTTATGGCTCATTGGAATTTAGATTCTTTTTTATAAATTTTAAAATTGAAGTAATCATTCATGTTATAGTTTCCTTCATGAACCAACTCTATACACTACAACTTTAAGACATCGGACACTCTTTGGAAAAATGAAAGTAATAATAGAAGCAGAGAAATTAATAACTTAAACTGGTAGGCCCAAGCTATCACTTTTCTCTTTTTCTCTCTAATAGCCCTTTTTCTTTAAATAAAGAGGCATGATTTTTTATGGCCATTTTAACTTTAAATCACTCATCTATGTTATTTTATATCATTTTCTTTTCAATAAAGTGATTCTTTCACGTAGATATAAGTTTTTACTTTTTTTTTTATTTTATTTTTGGTGATTTTATAGCCGACTTGTGGTTATGTCATTTTTGTATAATAATGGACGATTTAGACAACAAAACATATTTGATTGGATAGAGACATTAAATTATGATAGTAAGTATGCTACAAAATTAGAATCATTGGTATTCAAGTCATTATAAGATTATCAATATGTAAGCTTTAAGTCGATTATTTATGCTATTAATCTAGATGTTGTGTTATTCTCTTAAGTTTTTAATGAATTTTATTCTATGTTTCTATCGAATGTATTACTATTTTGAAATTTGAATCAATAAAATTATTTTTCTTTTTAAAAAAAAAAAAAACCTTAAACTGGTAGACAAAAATTAAAAGAAAATTTAAATTGTTAATGCCTTTAAAAGTATTTGACTGGACTCATACAAAAAATCAAGAAGTCTTTCCTTAGCATTTTTATATTTAAATTCATGTGATTTCTGTTTAAAACTACTGGCCTCTTTGTAGCTTGGTGGTTGGGAGACTATGTGCCCAAAATCTAGGTCAAAGGTTCAAGGCCGGTGAGAAGGAGAGAATGAACAGAAAATTTAGGTATTCTAAAATACCTCTTTTTGTTAACCGTATTTTATTTATTTATTTATTGTTTTAGGTTTGAAATTTGAGAGAATCAACACATTTATTAAATTCAATCAATTACAATAAAATATTAATTATTCTATTAGGCAAATTGCCTATTTTGTATGATTGTGGTGCAATGCACGGGGAGATTTTGACAAAAATAATCCAATTTTAAGATATAATTCTCATAAATTAGAAAGTAATTTTTAATTTATTTAAGAATCAACACATTTACTATATAAGATATAAGATATGTAAAAAGATAACCTATTCAAACTCATCGATAATTTAAGATAGGATATAATGTGGTTTACATGTATTATCTTATCATAGACTATATCTTATTTAACTAAACATGATCTTAGAGTGATTTGATTATGTAGGTTACTTTCTTATAAATAATTTAATCTTCACATAAAAACAAGAATTTGTTCTTGTACCTTTCATTATTAAAGATATAGGTTCTCTTCTTTTATGTTTTCAATCTATAATTTGTACAACATCGAAGCCTATCTGATATAAAAATAAGGGTTCTATTCCCATATTTCAAAGAAAGTTAACTGCTAACAATATGCAAAAATAGAGAAGAAAAGCAAGGTAACTTCTATTATGGTTTCTTGTACTATTTTTAATCAACCATAATTTCTAGAAAGATCAATAGAAAAAAAAGGTAACGATGAATAGAACTGTAAGCAAATGAAAGAAAGAGAATATGTGATGGAGCACAAAATTCTGCAGCATTCGTCTCCCTCCTCCGACTAACCTCCCTCAGCCACGCCCGAAACCCACCTTAGGCATGATTTCGTCAATCCACACCCTCAAGCCTTTAACATGAATACTTGAAGTGCGAAACGACACTAACCTTCTCAGTAACTCGGATTTTTGTCCAGACTACTCAATCATATATCTAGTAAATGCGTTAATCCTTCTTAAATCTATAAGTAAATTCTCCAAATACAAAATTTCATGCCGATAAAAATTACTTCTAAATATTCAAATCTCAATTATGCATGTCATATAAAGTTGTTCAGAATATAACAATATTTGAGATCTCTAAAATCCAAATTTGTACTAATATAAAAAGGAATGTTCATCCAAGCCGACTTTCTCAATTAACTTTCAAAACCCATTTCATAAACACGAACTTACGAAATTAACATGATCCAACATAAAGTTCTAATCAAATCCTAATGACGCACGACCCCAACCCAGCCCATCACCTCGCTAAAACTAAAAAGCACTAAAATATGTCAACGAACGGAGTGAGCTAAAAGCTCAATAAGAAATACTAATACGCTTCAATGATCAAAAGTTTTTCAATCATATATCAAATGTGAGATGTTTTCATCAAAACTTCGATTCAAAACAAGTTTCAACATTAACAAAATATACTTCAAAACATTCTTATATTCATTTAAATCGCCATATCAAATGTGATCCAAACAATTTCATATCAAATTTCGATTCAAACACTTTCATATCAAATTCAAAATCAAATACATTTCAAATATATTTTTCTCTGGTCATCAAATATCAAATGGTGCCCAGCTATGTGGGACTTTCAAATGGGTGGCTAGCCACAAATTGTTCCTTTTAAGGTGGATGGAACCAAACACTACTAGTACTAGTAACTTTCTAACCGCTTGTAGGTCTGGGTTCAAATCAATTACATTCCCACCAAGAAATGTAAAGGTCAACTATTATATCCCGTCGATTAAGGCCAAATAAGGTTAACTATTATATCCCGTCACAGCACAAATAGTGTCAACTATTTTTCCCGTTGATAGGGCCGAACTAACCAGAGTCAAATATTTCATTCAAAAGTTCAAATTACAAAACATCATATCTCCACATTTTCTTTCTTAAACAAAACAAATCTCAAAAGTACAATATTACAAAACTACTTTTTTGATCCATGGATAATCAAATAAATAAAACAAGTAAAACTTTTCATAAACCAAGATTATATATAATTCGCTTAAACAATTTTCATCCTCAAATGAAATAAAAACAAACAATTTCTTTTTAAAAATGCTATGATAATATCCTTACATGTACATATATATAAAAATAATAATTTTCCGGTGTATTTAGAATCCCTTACCTCAAAGTCTTCAAAAGCTTTGAAAATGGTAGTCGAAGAATTTCAGCTAAATGAAATATTTCTCTAAAATAATAAGGAAGAGACTATAAATCATTACTTATTTATTCTTAAAACTTCCTAATTTGATATTCTTAACAATTATATTATTTTTGTTCACCTGAACATATTGACAATTTGTTCAAATGATAACTATTTGAATTATGTAGAAGTTTACAAATTTTATAAAACTGTATTCCTTTGGATCTTATTTTAATAATTTTATTTATTTTATGCTCTTAATAGAACTAAATCTTTTACTAGAAGAAATAATATTAATACTATTTTACAAATTATATTATTACACAATACAAATATAGCCTTTTTACTAACAATTATCATACTTGACAACAAGTAGTAGAGATCTTATTTTATAATTGTTAAATAATTATTTCTAATCATATTCGCTTATCAAATAAATTCTCAATCCCTTAATAAAATATTTACTTACTTAAAATACATATATATTTAAATACTTATCGAATACAAATATTTATACGAGTTCGACCTTTTCAAATTTATTCTGTTGTTTATCATTATTTTTCTTTCAAAATTATCCTTAAATGCTTTTTCATTCTCATACTCAAAGAAAGTAATTTAATATAATAACGATTCTTATTTTATTTTTAAAACGAGAATGAAATACAAATCACATTCTTGAGGTTAAATCTAAAGCGAAAAGAAAATTAAAGTCACATCAAAAATGTAGAAAAAATAAAATAAAGGAAGATCTTACACAAATTGTTCTTCAAACCACAGATCAAAGCGTGCGTCCTACGTAATTCTACCGTCGAGAGAAAGTGAAAAGAAGAATATAAATGATTTTTCTTTTCTTCTGATTTATCTGCGAGGTATCTATTAAGAAGTTACCTTTTTACCCCTCTTTCATTAATTTTTACCTATTATGTTTTGTCATTATACCTCTTTCATGTCATTATACCTATTTTATTTCCAATTTATACCTCTTTCATGTCATTATTATTTTCCTTAATTTATACCTATACAAATTCACATCATTATTATTTTCGTAACCTCCCACTATCTGTTATATGGTATTATTTTACTTTAACTTATCACTTATCTGAATTCACGGGTGTTACATTACCATGGCACTATAAAGTTTAGTCGCACAAACTTGTTTATGATCTTGAAATAGTGAGGATGCTTTTCTCTCATCTCTTCTTCTAATAACTCCCAGAGTGGCCTCTCGGATGCAATGATTCTTAAAGCAAGACTTTTCTTGGCAATGACCGATGTGGTGGGAACCTTATTCATCACATCCAGTTTAGGCGGGCCTTCTTCGCCAGGTCAGTCACCAAGGCTCTAAATGGCTCCAACTCCCACAACATGAAGCATCGCATCTTTATAATTCTGAAACATAGAAACCACAGCTATGAATCTTAGACGGGCACAGGAGACAGAGCTGCCTATACGATAAGGTACCTACTCTTCTAATATTTCAACTCAAGCCCCTGAAATCCAAGATGAGTTTTCCTTTTCTCGATAGATTTTCAACTCCAAATATCTCAATTTAACTCAATAAGCAAATTTTAAGATAACAAAATCACGGAATTCAAATACCAAATATTGCTTGGGATTATCAACGCTAACACTTGTGTGTACCTTGATTTTCTTCCAAATTCTCTTCAATCGAGGTATCTTTCAATAATCAATTACACAAGTTCATGTCCTAATTTTTTTTTTTCCTCAATATGATCATAACACATAGAGGATCATGAAACTACATATAAACCTTTATGAAGACATAATCTCATTGCTAGCCTAAAATTATTCTACAAGAAAATTTAACCAAAGGTAAGAACTCATTATGATCACTTTTCAAATTTAAAACAGTATATCTCAACAAATATTTCTAACTTGCGATTACTTTCCTCAATCGGAGTCATTGAGTTTAGTATGAAGCTACTATCAAAACTTAGTACTTTGATTTTTTCACGAAGTCAAAATCTAAAAAATAAATAGAATTCTTATTACATACCATAGAATCAAATATTTCATACATTCAAAATCTCCTTAATATCGAGAAGCTAGTCTAATAGAAAAATTATTAGACTTTATCCATACACAAACCATCATAATGAAACATTGTCATTAACTAAGGTTCTTGGTAACCCTATCACAAAATCCATGGTAATAAGTTTTCACACTCATTTAGAAATATAAAGTAGTTGCAAAGTACTGTAGGTCTTTGTCCTGACCCTCCATATCTGATCACACTAAACCCGAAATCCTGAATAATGTAATACCTTACTTCATATATGACCATCAAAATTACGTCTTAAATATTTATACTTTTGCATCCTTTTAGAATTGGTCGTAAACTTAAAGTAACCAATCTCCTTCAAAAGTTGTCTCTTTATGTCTCCATTATTTACGACATTAAGTCTAATCCCAAATTTCAAGATCTTATTATCTTATTAAACACAATCAATTGTTCCAAAAGTTAAACTAGTTTCAAATAATTCTTTATAAGATCTTAATTCTCCAAACAAGTTTAGTTGCACTACTCTTGGCACAGGCACAGAACTCTAAAATCCAAAGGTATAACATAGACTTGTAAACATCTCAAATCATACAATAATCATTTGCAACAACCTTAAATGATTTCCAAGGAATCAATTTTTTTTTCTATTTAAGGCATAAATCACAAGATTCTCATTGTTTATTAGTACTGAATAATGTCATCATAATCCTTAAGTAATTGTATCAATATCTTCTATTTCTTGCTTAAAAATTTATTTTAAGAAGACAAAGACTTCAAACTCTCATGAACTATGAGTAGATCATAATAAAATGTATTCATATCTTAAGTGCAAAATCATTTACCTAACTGCAAATCATAATAAGGTAGTTTTCTCTATCTTAAAATTTCAAATGTCTATAGTATATCAATTTTCCATGTGCATGAAACACAACATAAATCCTAATAAGAAAGACATCCATTATGCAAAACAAATCTTTGCAAACCAATGAAATAATCAAAAATAAGAGTTGCTATCAATTTGCTCTTCAACTATGAAGCTATCATCATAGTTATAAGACCAATCAAACTTAACTATCTTTCTATGTCGGCTGACTATAAGATAATCTTAGAATTTCTTAATAATTTATTGTAGTACTCGATAAATCGAGAAACTTGAACTTTAATATGATATCGAATCGCTTTCAAATTTCAAATTGTTTTCATCACTTATCACGTGACATTTAAGCAAATAACTACCTTGAGGCTTAGCTTATGCGTAACAATTTATCCACACGTTTCCATGACTAAACTTCAGATAACTAAGAATATGGAAAATGATATTGCTCTAGTAATCGACAAATAAAAGGTAGTAAGCTCCTTAATTCATCCTCAAATCAAACAAAAACCTTAATGTTTAAGGAGTAAGTCAATCAATATCCTTCTTATAATGGTATAAAGTACTTCAAACCACCATATTGTCCATAATGACATGTCCCAATGACAAATTCAAATCATAATTCATATCGATAAAGTACTTATTCACTAAACCGATCAACAATACAAAGGCAAAGAAGAGTGTAGTGAACTTTAACTAGTCACCCAATCCATTTATCTAACATACCTTTGTCTGGGAATGCTAAGAATACTCAAATGGATATGAACTATCAAATAACATGTCTTTCAGTATCACAGTACAAACTTAAGGCAAGTTCGGATTAAGAGATAATAAATAAACAAGTTCACTTGGTAGACTTTTAATGCTTGAGTTTACCATAGACACCATCACTCCTATTCATCTTCCTTTGTTGTTCCCTATACTGGTGAAGCTCTTCATTATTCTTCTCTGCAATAAGGGCTCTGTCTACCACCTCTAAATAAACACCCAACTTCAGAATTGATATCTTATTATTCAAATAAGGCTTTAGTCCATCCTAAAACTTTAATGCTTTTTCCTCCTCTGTAGCAATCGTAATGGGGCCATGTGAATGGATTCGATCAAACAACCTCATATTGGGCCACTGTCAAATCTCTTTGTTCCAAACGGACAAACTCTCCCACCTTTTGTCGTCGAACACTATCAGGAAAGTACTTCTTATAAAATGCCTCCTTAAACCCAAACAATAGGCCCCTAATCCTCTAAAAACCTCTTAAGTCATGAACCACCCAGTAGTCCATACTCTTGTCCCCAACATAAATGTCGCATAAGAGGTTTGTGTTTTTTGCTCCTCGAACAATCCCAATGACAATAAAGATTTTTTTCTATCCACATCATAATCGACCTCTTGCCTCTGTTGGATTTGAGGTATCGGAAAAATAAGGGGGACTCAACTTCTTAAAGTCGTCAAAGGAGCTACCCCTACTAGATGAGGATTGTCCTTGACCATTACTTCTAGTAGCTCTAGCCTGCCTCTCAACCAATCCAGCCAAAGTCCCTAAATATCTATAAAGCCCCTTCAGTACTCATGCAAAGTCTCTGGTGAGAGGGATATCATCAGCTTACCGACTATTTGGAAGATGGTCTCTTAAGTGCATGGTGTCTTATAAAACAAAAGGTAACCACTGTCATTAAGAAGCCAAGTAAAGCAAGCACTCCAGGAATTAGTTGGAATAAGACTAGATGAAGTTTGTACCTGCTAATGCATCAATTATCTATTCCCAAAGGTAACCAAATGAGTTCCCCATCAAGATCATAAATCTATAGCTTCGATATCATCACTCGAAACCCAATCTTAGGGGCATGATTGTCGGGATTCACAATCTCAAGCTCTTTAGCGCTGGGGTGCTGAAGTGTGAAACGACATTCAACTCTTGTAACTCGGATTTTTGTCCAATTACCAATCATATATTCGTAGTAAACAAGAACCTTCTAAATTCATAAATTTCAAAATGGCAAAATTTCATGCCGATAAAACATTTAAATATTCGTAAACTTCAATTATGCATGTTATATAAAGTTGTTTTAATATAATAAGGATGAGATCTCTAAAACCCAAATTTTAGCTTAATATAAAAGAATGGTTCATCCAAGTGACTTTCTCACTAATCAACTTTCAAACCCCAACATTTCAAATGGCGAACTATGAGAGTTCACCATGACCATCATAAAAGTCCCACTCCAAATCCCACATTATCAATCCCCAACCTAGCCATCACTCCTCGCGGAAACTAAAAGTACCTCTAAAATGATATCACCATTTATGAGCCAAAAAGTCACGCAAGAAATACTAATACGCTTCATGGATCAAAAAGTTTTTCATAACTATAATAATAGATAAAGTCATCAAAACTTTTGATTCAAAAAACAAGTTTGGTCATTAATAAATATATCAAAACATTCTTATATCCATTTCAACCGCTTTCATATCAATGATCCAACCAATTCCTTATCACTTCTATTCAAACATTTTCATAATATCAAATTTCAAAATCTAAATACATTCAAATATATTTTCTCTCTCGGTCATCAAATATCAATGTTCAGCTATGGGATCTCAAATGGTGTTAGAATAAGAAATTGTTCCTTTTAAGGTGGACTAACCAAACACTACTAGGTATTAGTAACTTCACCAAACCCCTAGAGGTCAATCAATTACATTCCCCCACCAAGAAAATGGTGCCTAACTATATCCCGCTGACAAGGGCCAAATAGCGTTAACTATTATATCCTCGCTTTTATGCACGCCAAATATGATCAACTATTTTTCCCTGCTGACAGTATTTAATCAACTGTATTTCAAAATATTTCATTCAAAAGCTCAAATACAAAACATCATGAGCCTCCACATTTTCTTTTCAGAAACAAAACAAATCTCAAAAAATAATTCAGCAAACATTTCTTATCCATGGATAATCAAATAAATAAAACAAGTAAAACTTTTCATAAACCAAGATTATATATAATTCAAAGCAGAAACAATTTTCATCCTCAAATGAAGTAAAAACAAACAATTTTCTTTTTAAAAATCTGCACAATATCCCTTATACAAAGTATATATATAAAAATAATAATTTTTCAAAAAACAGATAATCCCTTACCTCAAAGCGAGTACTCAAAGTTTTAAATAGCTAATCCAAGAATTTCACCTTCACAAATATTTCTCCCTAAAAATAATAAGGGAAGAGACTATCATCATTATTTATTTATTCTAAACTTTCCTAATTTGATATTCTTACTCACTATGGTTTTCTGAATTAATTCCCTAAACATAGCATTAGGTTACAACGCTCAATGTTCATAATCATTTGAATTATGTAGATTTGATAAATTATTAAAATCATATGTTCTTCTGATCTTGCTTGTTAATTACTTGTTTTTATGCTCTTAATCCTTGAATTAAATCTTTACTAAAGAAAAATAATATTAATACTATTTTACAAATTATATTATTACACACATAAATATAGCTCTTTTATTAACAATTACTTTTCTTTCTTCAAACAAGATAATAAAGTATTAGTAACTGATCTTAGCCTGAATGAAAGCAATAATGAGCTCTGATCAATATATTCCTTATCAAATAAATTTCAATCCTTAATAAAATATTTACTTGCCAAAATACATATATATTTTTAAACATTATCAACATAAATATTTATACAGTAGTTCATCCTTCAAATTTATTCTATTTATTATCATTATTTTCTTTCAAAAATTATCCTTAAATACTTTTTTCATTCTCATACTAAAGTAATTTAATATGACACCACCACTTATTTTATTTTTGTTAATCCAGTAATTTAAATCTAAATCGACTTCTTCGTGTTCATCTGGAACCTAAAGAAATTAAAGAATCTACATCAAAAAAATGTAGAAAAATAAAATAAGGAAGATCTTACCTAGAGAAATTTGTTCTTCAAACCCTAGATCCAAAAGCCGTACGTCCTCTGTAATTCTACCCGTCAGAGAGAAATTCAAAGAAGAATATAAATGATTTTCTTTCTTATCCTGAATTTATAACTCGAGGTATCTATTAAGAGTTACCTTTTACCCTCTTTCAATAATTCTTACCTATTATGATTTGTCATTATGTTCCTTTCGTGTCATTAAATTAATTGATACCTATTATGATTTTGTCATTATACTTTTCATGTCATTATACCTTATTTTATTTCCAATTTATACCTCTTTCATGTCATTAAATTAATTGATACCTATTATGATTTGTCATTATACCTCTTTCATATGTCATTATACCTTAGTATTTTATTTCCAATTTATAAATTTTCATGTCATTATACCTATTTTATTTCCAATTTATACCCTTTCATGTCATTATTATTTTCCACTTATACCTATACAAATTCTCAGGTCATTATTATTTCTCCTAACTTATACCCCATACAAATTCCTATCATTATTTTCCCTAACTTTCTATACCTATACAAATTCCTGGTGTTACATCCCCCATTAAATATATCTCCATCTTTAAACAACCGAATATGTTTCTATTTCCAGCTTGGTCCTTCAGTTCTTTGCATGTCCCTCTTTTCTTCTAGAATACACTCTTCTGCTGTAAATTTGCCTACAAAATAGCTTCATCATGCCTTATTGACAAATCTCATTAGTATTTTTTGGAGGTTTTTTTTATGAATATTATGCACTTTGACATTTATAACACTAAGATCAATCCTATTTGTGTTATCTCTCTAAAATTGTGTTTTTTTTGTGTATGGCAGAAAACAAAGCAATAGAGAGCTGGTACCGACAAAAGAAGAAGACATTGGTTATAAACTCTTTCTATACCACACAAAGGATGAAGCTCCAGGAGCATGTTTCCTGGGTATGTCGACAAAGACCACCTTATTTGTGCGATAAAGAGAAATCCCACAAGATGGCAAAAGGCTCTGTATGTTAGATAAAGGATTCCTTTGTTTACAAAGATGAAGTTCTAGAGCTTACCAAAGTCAGTATGTCGTGAGTGGACTACCTTGTTGTACAAAAGAGGAAATCCTACAAGATGTAAAGGTTTGGCATGTTAAGTATTAAAGGATTCCCTTTGTCGCTAGAAGACATTTTCGATGTGTATCGTTGGGGTATTTATGACAAAGAACACCTATATTTTGACAAAGGTTGACACCTCGAAGAATATTTCTATTTTTGGCCCAAATTCAGCCTATTTCCCAAGACACTATATAAACATGCATTTTTATGCTTTTTAGGTTCATCCTAGAAGTGAGAGTACACACTCTCCTGTGTGTTTCTCTTTCTTTGCTAGAACTCAACTAGGTTTAGTTTTTGCCCCTAATTTACCCTTGTTATTAGAGCTGAGAGGGTGTTTTGGGCACATCTTGAAGAACCCAAGACGTTGAGAAGGAAAACAAGGATTGAAGACCACACCTTAATTCTGAGTTTCATCTCCTTCCCCATGTTTCTCAATTTCTTCTATTTTGTATAAATTCCTAATGATGTTCTAATTCAAGAGAGTCTAGAGCCTTTAATGAAACGATGAGGAACCTTATATTAATGTGTTAGATTTATCTTTTATTAATTAGTTGTTAATTGATGCTCAAAAACTGGGTCCATTAGCCAAATCAATAATCACAAAGAGTCCCATGGATATCTGTGACTGACACTGTCCTGTTATGTCACATTTACCGGGATTCATAATTTAGTAAAAAAAAACCGGTCAAAGTCTCATTTGTACAGGGAGTTTTATCCAAAACCCAACATGTATTATATATAATCACATGACCCATTCGGGGCCCAATACAATATACAATGACGTGCCAGGTCCATTTATGAGTAAAAGTGGCCCTACCGAGCTCATTTATCCATACTAAAAAATATACAAGGCTATATCACAATAATCCTTAAGAGTTTAAATATAACACTCTTATACAAATTATATATATCAAAACTGATTTGTTCCAATATATTTTACAAAATACTTATCAAAGCCACAATCCAGATTTCTTCACAATTGCTGCCTCGAATGAGCACCGTCCTACGGTGTCTATCCTGCACCTGAAATGTTTCCCATATAGGGTGAGCCACGCCCAGTAACTCCTACAAGGGCTACTCTTCACCTAAGTACACATGCAATGGTCATGTTCACAATTTACATTCACATTCCAAGCAAAAATGTAATTTCTATCATGGAATCCTACATGCCATGAAATGAGGTGAGACTCAAACATGTACCATGCCCCGAGCCCTTACCGACTCCCATCATATCCGAGTCCTTACCGACTCCTATCACACAATGCCAAAGCCCATGCACAATAAAATCCATAATTTATGGATTACATCCAATGATCATTTTACAAAACAAATTCATTTGTTTTCAAACCAAAAACTTTTTGAATGTTACACCTCAATGATCATTTGTATATAAAACTCATGTGTCTTTTTGTGGGTATCGAATTTTTGGTGTCACAACTCAGACACTTTTATGGGCTTTCACCACTAGAATTATGTCTAACCACAACTAACGGGTCTTTCACCCGATGGGGTATTTATCCTTGCTTGCTATTATCCGACATAAGTTTTTTACTACATTATTTGTCTAACCCGAAGACTTTGTTTGGATTCTGTCCACTCTTTACTGGGTAAGCCACCCAATCAAACACCAATGGAGTTACGCCTAACTTATGCACTCACACTCCATCTGTACATCATATATTTGATATGTAATGCAACGCGTTAGTTGTATATATTAGTATCATGGTTATGGTAATGAATGTTATGAGCAATTCACTAAAACTTTAATAATAATTCATCATGCGTCATGACAATTACCTCCACTGCATATAATTTTTCGTATACAATCACATTATGCAACAGAAAAGCATATCAACATCTTATCATACAACTAAAGCACCAAGCATAACCAAAACTAAGCAATAACATTCTCCTTGACATCGAGGCTATGTGACATATACTATGCCCACAAACCATCACAAAACGCCCAAAGATGCTCATAAATAATACCAACCAGCTGATCAGCCCTCAATCATGCCCTAAACAAGACGGAAATAGTCTCAAATTCAGTCCCACAGTAGCACGAATTCAGTCATATAATCAACTCGAATCCGACATAAACAAATAAACAACTAAAGCCCAGCTTCCCGGGAATGAGAGACGGACCATAACTCAAACACAGAGGCCCAATTGGGTGATTCAAAACCTAAATATAAAGTTCCTCACACTGCAACCACAACTGTGAACAGTTCAATTCCCTCGCCTAACTCAAAACTAGTTCAAAATTCCTCGATTAAGAATAACTGCTCGTGGGCAACTGTGGTAATAGTCGGACCATAATCTCCGAGCTGTAGCTGGCCCCACCTGGTGATTTAAAAGCCTACGACTTCAAGTTCTACAATTGTAGCTACAACTTCTAAGGTGAAGAAATATGAGTCCATTAATTTTAAAGCTTCTCCGAGGTATCTATTAAGAAGCTACCTTTATACTTCTTCATTAATTTTTACCTATATGATTTCATATATAATTTCTTTCGTGTCATTAAATTAATTTGATACCTATTATGATTTGTCATTATACCTCTTCATGTCATTATACCTATTTTATTTCCAATTTATACCTCTTCTAAGTGTCATTAAATTAATTTGATACTTATTATAGATTTGTCATTATACCTCTTTTCATGTCATTATTATACCTATTTTATTTCAATTTATACCTCTTTCATGTCATTATTATTTCCTTAATTTATAATTTATACAAATCTCTATCATTATTATTTTCCGTAACTTATACCTATACAAATTCCTATCATTATTATTTTCCTAACTTATACCTATACAAATTCCTAGTGTTACATCCCCCACAACATCCTCCATCTGAATAACCACATGTTTCCTCATCAGCTCTGGGTCCTGTGGTCTTTTTGTACATGTCCTCCTTTTCTTCTCTAGAATACACTCCTTGCCAAATAGTTGTATCATGCTCGCTCTACTGGCGCCTTATTGACAGGTATGAATCTCATTAGTATTTTTTGGAGGTTTTTTTATGAATATTATGCACTTTTGATACTAGATGCACACCAAGATCAATCCTATTTGTGCTTATCCCCTCTAAACTTGTGTTTTGCAGGTATTATATGAAAACAAAGCAAATTGGAGCAAAAATTGGAGCAAAGAAGAAGACATTTGTTGATGCAACTTCTTTGTCGCGACAAAGGATGAAGTTCTAGAGTAGCAGGCTCGGGTATGTCGTGACAAAGACTACCTTTGTTGCGATAAAGAGGAAATCCTACAAGATGCAAAGGCTCGGGTATGTTGTGATAAAGGATTCCTTTGTCGTGACAAAGGATGAAGTTCTAGAGCATCAGGCTTGGGTATGTCGTGAAAAGACTACCTTTGTTGTAACAAAGAGGAAATCCTACAAGATGTAAAGGTTGCATGTTAAGTATTAGCGATCTTTGTCGCCATAAAGAAGACATTTTCGATGCACAGCCTGGTATTTAAGCGCACAGAAGAACACTTTGTCTTAGACACAAAGCGCCGACGGTCTCAAGAATATTTCTATTTTTGGCCCAAATTCAGCCTATTTCCCAAGACACTATATAAACATGCATTTTTATGCTTTTAGGTTCGACCAGAAGGAGAGTACACTCTTCCTGTGGTTTCTTTTTCTTGTTTAGAATCAACTGTAAGCCGGTTTTTTTGCTTAATTCTACTTTGTTATTTGGAGTCGAGGTTTCAAGATTATTCTCAAGAACCTAAGATTGTAGCTATAGCTGGAAACAAGGATTTGAAGACCATCATTCCACTCAGTTTCTTCATCTCCTTTCCTATGTTTTCACTTTCTATTCTCAGAGTAAATCTTAATGATGTTCTAATTCAAGAGCTTCAGGATTTCATTGTAAATTTGATATGAAACCTTATATTAATGTGTTGATTTTATCTCTTGGCCAATTAGTTGTTAAATCGTCAGATGCCTCAAACCTCTGGGGTCCATTAGCCAACCAATCATGAAACCTGGATATCTGGGTGACTCGATATCGTAGATTCACAGGCCACATTTACCTGATTCAATTTAGTAAAAAACCCACAAAGTCTCTCATTTGTACAGGGAGTTTTATCCAAAACCCAACATGTATTATATATAATCACATGACCATTCAGGTCTTACCACAATATACAACACGTACAGTCCATTTATGAGTAAAAATGTCTCACCGAGCTCATTTATCCATACTAAAATATACAAGGCTATATCAATAATCCTTAAGTAGTTTAAATATAACACTCTTATACAAATTATATATATCAAACCGACATTTGTTCCAATATATTTTACAAAATACTTATCAAAGCCACAATCCGCATTTCACACCGTCGTCGAATGAGCACCGTCCTGCTGTGTCCTGGTCTCCGCACCGAAATGTTTCCCATATAGCGAGCCACGCCGCAACCTTACAAGGGCCAGCCTCTTCACCTAAGTACACATGCAATGGTCATGTTCACAATTTGACATTCATTCCAATAAAATGTAATTAATGCGGAACTTACATGCTATGAAATGAGGGTGAGCTGACCTCCACCATCGCCCCACAGGCTCTTACCACCCATCATATCCGGAAGTCCCCACCGACTCCTATCAACAGTCGCCAAAGCCCGCGCACAATAAATCCATAATTTGCGGATTACATCCAATGATCATTTACAAAACAAACCATTGTTTTCAAACCAAAAACTTTTAATGTTACACTGTAATGATCATTTGTATATAAACCTATGTGTTCTTTTGCTGTGGTATCACCTGTGTCACAAACTCAGCTTCTTTAATAATTTAGACACTTTATGGGCTTCTCACCACTAGAATTATGTTCAACCACACAACTAATCTGGTCTTTCACCTGAGGGGGTATTTATCCTTGCTTGCTATTATCCGACAAGTTTTCTTTTACTACATTATTCAAACTATATGATCATTGACTTCATTCCACTTTACTAAGCTCCACCCAATCAAAGTCAACAAAACGCAAAGGTTGATTTTTCAACCATGCACCTCACACTCCATTCACGCGATGTCTCGTGCATATGTAATGTAATGCGCTATCAGATATTATATCATGCAATATGTACGAATGCTACTATTGCACTACCAAACCAATAATAATTCATCATATGTGTCATGGACAATTACCTTAATTGCATATAATTTTCATACAATCACACATTTATACACACATATATCAACATCTTATCACACAACTAGCACCAAGCATGTTATTCAAAACCAAGCACAATCTTTGATCATCGAGGCTATGTGACATATACTGCGCCCACAAACCCAGCTCCAAACGCCCAAAGACAGCTCATAAATAGTTACACAAACCAGCCATCCACAGGCCTCAATCATGCCCTAAACAGGACGTGAAAATAGTCTCAAATTCAGTCCCATAGTAGCATTGAATTCAGTCATAATCAATCCTGAAATCTGGACATAAACAAATAAACAACCTAAGTCAGGGGCGGGCCCCTGGGAATGGTATTTGACCATAACTCTTTGAGCTTGGAGTGTCCAAATTTTGTGATTCAAAACCTAAATATAAAGTTCACAATTGCAACTACAACTTCTATGAAGAACACGAGTTCAAATTCCCTCGGGCTTCCAATCAAAACTAGTTCAAAATTCCGATTAAATAATTAAACAGCTCAGCTGGGCAATTCCGAATGAATGGACTATAACTTGAGTTGTAAAGGTCCAATTCGGGGTGATTTAAAAGCCAACATCAAGTTCACAATCAGAGTTTACAACTTATGAAGAATATGAGTCCAAATTTCTCTCTCAAGCTTCTAAACTAAACCAAGCCTAAATTCCGATATAAACAATTAAATGTACTTAAGATGTGGATAAATCTTTAAATGAAATGGAACATAACTTGAGGTATAGAGGTCCAATTGGGTGATTCAAAAGCCTAACATCAAGTTCACAATTGCAGCTATAACTTATATGAAGAACATGAGTCCAAATTCCCTTATTTTCCCAACCAAAAACCAGTCCTAAATTCTGGACAGTGTGTAGGGTCAAAACAGGGCAAAATTGCCAATAGTCCCAAAATCCAACCCACACAGTCCCTTAGGGTAAAAAACAAAGCCAAACAACCCCTTATGACAGAAAACACAACCAAATAGCCCTTAGGGTGGAAAATAAACCAGTGTGAAGAATCCCCTACTTCTCAGCGTTAGTGAGCACTGCAGTGAAGTCTCTCAAATTCTAAACTTTCGATTTCCCAAAATTTCATTTGAATCTTTCTGTGAAATTCCTTCTTTTTGAATGTACTCATAGCTCCTCAAGTCGAGCAGATAACCATTCTCGGTCGACGACCCGAACTGATGAACTCTTCGGATCGTCGAACGAAAGTTTGAAACTTCCTTCTTCCTTTTTTCTCTCTCTACCGCTTCTAAACCAAACAACAGAAAAATGAGTCTTCCTCCCAAAATCAGTTTTGTCTAACCTATCCACAATCTTAATGTTTCGCCTATGTCGTACAATGCGGTCCAATGATCGGTCCAGCCTTTTGCCCCGGGAACCAGATATTTCGCTCCCCACTTAAGTTCAATTTATTTTAAAATGAACCTTACTCGATTTATTTTCCACTTTCAAGATTTTTCTCAAAAATCCTGTTTTTGAGGTCCACCAAGTCGGACGCCTCGAAAATAGTAAAAACCGACTGTCTCGGAATTCAACGAAATTTGTCTGGGTAACTAGATTTCACGAGACGGATCCAACGGTGAGGTTAGTTTTGTCATCCGAGATCTGGAAAAATTCAAGGTTTGAAATCTATACTATAGCGACAATTTACCGTTTTTCCATATTTCAGAAAAATTCAAATTTACCCGGGTTTTATATTCTTCCCCCCTTAACAGAATTTCGTCCCCGAAATTCATACACACATACACATTCAAATCACAGGCATATGCAACGGTCATTTAATCACCAAATGACTAAAAATATACCTTCATCCTAAAATAAGAAAGGATAATTGGCACGCACAATGTCTTCGTGTTCCCATATTGCCTCTTCCACTCCTCGCATCAGAATATCCCGAAATATACTCCCAGCGCTTTCTACTTGTTTAGTATATTAAAAGTTAAATATGAATTTTCTAGAAATAAAATGAGGGACTCTGAAGTTTACAAGATACAAGGGCAATCTTGTAATTTATTAAAAAGGATATGAAAGTCATAAAAGAGGAAAGATGAGGGGTTAAACTAGAATATGCATAAGTTGATTTTCAAAAAGGGAAGAATTTGGGGACCAAGATGCAATTATGGAAACTTAAAGCAAAAAATGGATTTTTTACTTGGCCAAACATGGCCTTAGCAACATGATTTAGTCCACCTGGTCTCCATTTTGAGACCAAAACCAAAGAGAGAGAGGAAGGAGAGAAGAAGAAGAAGAGAAGAGGAAGAGAAGAAGAAGAAAGGAGGAGGAGTTCAAGCAAGGATTCAAAGGTATGGAACTGGCTTAACTTGAGTATGGAACTACTAACTTTGGAGTATGGAACTGGATTTAGATGGATCACATGGATTTTGTATGGGATTCTAGAAAAGTTTATGAGTTCCAATTGTGGTTTGTTAGGATTTTCCAACCAAAGATTTATTGAAGGTAGGGTTGGAAAACTTCTAAATGGCTCAAGATAAGCATAAAATCCTTTCTTAATGATTTCGATACATGTTAAATAACAAGTAATTGAGCTAGTGGTTTAGAATAAACCCTAAATAATCATCATGTTTGATTTGTATATGGGTCAGGACCTATATATTAGAATGATTTTGAAGGAATTCATGAAAGAGTTTTGAAGAAAGACATGAAATTGAATGATAAATTGAGTAGAAAAGAGATCATAAGATGAATTTGAAGTGATCTTGAAGTGTTTATTAGGTATAGAGTTGATTGGGGTTCAAAAGTATGGAAAAATGGGAGAAAATACCCATTCACATTTTGGGATTAGTACCGGTAATAAATCCTGAGCTCAGACCCAGATAATTTCTATTTCCTATTATTGCCAAGTTCTACCGGTACAACTTGAGCTTGTACCGGTACAACTTGTTCCTCGCTTTCCGCTCTGACCAGCGTTTTCTGATTTTGGCCATAACTTGCTCATTTCTATCCGATTTATGATTCATGGCTACAGAATGACTTCAAGGATATCAAAACTTAAAGAGAATCACAAATTCTGGATCCTATGGCCAAAATTCACCTGGCAATAAGCCACCCGGGGTTCCACTTTGAACATAGAGAAGTCCGGGTTGTTTCGGACGTAACTTGAGTTCCGGTGCTCCGAATTGGGTGATTCCAGTTGGAATAGAACCCTTAGAACCTTAGCTTTAAATGATTACAAGGACTTAGTGTCAAAATATGAAGTTAAGACTGAAAAATGAGTAATACCAACAGTCTCCAGGGTAATCTAGAACCGACTAGTTAAGTATGAAAATGCCATAACTTTA
Organism: Tetrastigma voinierianum; assembly: GCA_016808115.1. NCBI lineage: Eukaryota > Viridiplantae > Streptophyta > Magnoliopsida > Vitales > Vitaceae > Tetrastigma > Tetrastigma voinierianum. Next base: position 543,989 of record JAEQBH010000743.1, on the reverse strand, counting down.
GTTTGTGATCCGATTGGATTGATTCCACTTCCTAAGTAAAGTAGATACATAGAGGAATAAGATATCATATGAATGAGGTGTGATGCCACATACATCATACTTCAATACATGAAGTGCCATATTTAATAGGTATGAAACAAGGAAAAGTAGAAAATGAAAGGTATGTGATATGTTCATGAAACATGAAAATGATTATGGAAAATGAAAATGAAAACGAGTTGATATATAAATGAGCATACGTGAATGAATACGTGAATGAGTATATGAAATGAATACGTGAATGAGTATTTATGAATGAGTATACATGAATAAGTATACATGAATGAATATGTGAATGAGTATATAAATTAGTACATGAATGTGTATATGAAATAAGGATATAGATTGAGTATATCATTGAAAAGATAATACGAAAGTGAAATTTGAATTGAAAATGCGATTGTGATCGGTTATGAATGCTAATTGTAAAATATATATATATATATATATATATATATATATATATATATATATATATATATATATATATATATATAAGTATATATATATTGATTTGAATGATTGTTATTCGAAATGTTTGTCACACATATGCTTGTGTGCATGTATTTGAACTACAAGTGAATTGACTGCATAAAAGTAAACTGATTTGAACCGTATTATTGAATGACCAACATGACTGAATTCACCAACCGGCCTACGTAGCTGCGAACCGCACCGTTTAATATCGAAACCATCGCTACCGAATGACAACTGTGACGATTCACCGATCGACTTCGGCCGCGGAATGTCGAATTTTATGAGCCATATGTGAAATGGTACTATCGGAAACCACATTTACCACGACAAAATGTGACGTGATTCACCAACCGACCACGTGGAATGTCGGACTTAAGCAGCCAAGGCGTGAAACGGTAATTGTTAATGGAAACCATTGCTACCGACGACAAACGCGGGACAGATTCACCAACCTAACTGCCGTGAATGCCTAATTCAGCTATATGTGAAATGGTAATTGTTAAATGGAAACCACATTGCTACCGACGATAAATGTGACAGATTCACCAACCTAACTGGCCGTGAATGCAAATTTCTATAGCCATATGTGAAATGGTAATTGTTAATGAAAACCATTGCTATCGGTCGACAAACAGACAGATTCACCAACTCGAATCACGTGAATGTCGTAATTCTATACCTATGTGAAATGGTAATTGTTAATGGAAACTACATTGCTATCGACGACAAATGCATGTGATTCAAGAATCGAATCACAGACGTCAATTTATAGTTAAAGTGAATCATACTGTAAAATGTGAAATCACATTGCTACCGAATGACAATGCATGTGATTCCCCAAGTGAATTGCCTTTAATGTCGACTTATGCCTATATGTGAAATCAATACAAACCGATAAGCTTAAAAATGATATTAAAATTTAGGTTATGCTGAAGTATTCTTTACATTATACCTGACATAGTAAAAAGGCATCATTTTGTAAATGCATTTTGTTGAATGTAAATATATGGTCTGAAATTATAAGTGTTTGTTGACGTCTAAAGAAGCAAGTGCTTTCGTAATTAAAAAGTCTAAAATGGAATAACATAAACAAATGTTTGAAAGATAATGAAAATACTGAGAACCACGTGATCCGGGCCATGGATCCGCCTAACCCGGGTCAAGCTCTGTGATTCGGGCCATGACACTTTGAAAAGAAAAATTTGCACAAGACCTAAATAAATGTTTTGATTGAAACGCTGAGTAAACCGGCCCACTGGATTCGCCTAATCGGTCAAGTAGGGATTCGTCGCGACACTTTTGAAAATGAAAATTATAAAACGAAACTAAAAGGATTTAACGCATCCCGCATCACGAAATGTAATTTCTAAAGGGAGTTGATTAATGGCTTCTGTCGATAGTGATAAGGAGTCTAATATGTACTGGTATTAGTCTCATTTCTGAACTCATGACATTGATATGACTTGATTTGTTATGAATCACTATCAGATAATGATAAGTTACTTTAATATGATTGATATGACATACATGTAGTATATGAGTTACAACCTGTGAAAGACATGAGCTACGTGAAGTAATATGAACAAGATGATGATAGAATGGAATGTAATAAAATCTACATGTATAATATGAGATGAGTTAGAAGTCATATAATATTTCAGGCATAAGTAAATGTAAAAGATAGTGACTACAATATTGTTAATGGGTCGTTATCGCTTCATATGTTCCCACTTAAGCGTAAAGCTTAGCACGTGTTCAATCCGTAGGTAATCGAAGAGGAGATAAAGATAGACGTGACATTCCACACCACTAATGCGGGGCCATCTCAGACGTGTGCTCACCAAAGATTGCTCGACCTCCTATGTCAGACAGAGTATGTATATGTACGCAGGTATTTCAGATAGAATGGGACTTAAGATATGTATAAATTTTAATATATACAACTCCTGTGGTAGTTCATTTGTAAATGTAAATATTGTTTGTAAAAAAAAAAAATAATAAAAAAAAAAAATAATAATAATAAGGAGTCCCAGCATATGGTTTCGCACCCCGAAACCTGTCAGATTCGCCAATCTGGCCCGAGCTGGATCTGGGCAGGATGTGCACAACATAACACCTTTACTAGCCTCGTCGCCTGCCTCGCCAACATGTTCCCGGCTATCTTATGATACACCTGGCCCCTCCTCGAAGGTTCGATCCAAGATCAACAACAAGCTCACTAACCCATCACATATGAGTCTGATCTGTGAGTGTACTCCGAAAGATGGAGACATCAATTACACGAACACTTGATAAACTTGGTAATGAAGCCAACCGGTAAGCAATCATACCTACCCTCTTAAGTACCTCGAAGGCCTCAATATACCTCGGTAATAGCTTTCCCCGCTTGCCGAACTTGACCATTCATCTCTTAGGCATCACCTTCAAGAAGACATTACCACCCACTCAAATCTTGAGGTCACGCAGCCTGGTTTGCAGCTCTTCTACGGCCAGTCGTGGGAGAGAAGACGCTCCGATTTCAAATTCACATTTCTTAAAGGTGTGACGCCTAAAACCCGGGGTCTGCTACTAATCAACTCATGGAACTCGTGATACCTGGTGACCTTAATACCGCATCATATATCCCATTGGCCAGATCCATAATTTTAACAAAAATAAGCGGGAGTCTCCTTTGTAAGGGAGCTCTATCCAAATCCATACGTACAAAACAATATGACCCATCTAAAGGCTAATATAATATAATGGCCTGTAAGTCGCTTATGAGAAAAAAAGGTCACCATGAGGTCTATTTTATCCACGTTCATTTAAAACATACAAATTTATATTTAAAACATTCCCATAAGAATTTAATTACAATTCTTTTTACACAAAATACAAGTTAGAACTAGTTTGTTCCAAGCATCCTTACAAAAATGAATACAAAGCCACAACTCGACTTTCTTCACAACTACGGCCTTGAGTGAGCGCCGTGCATTGGTGTACTCCTTGTACCTGAATGGGGGTCCCATAAAGGGTGAGCTATGCCAAGTAGAGTAAACTCCTTTAGAGACTACTCCCCACCTAAGTGCCCATAATGAGTCATATTCCTGATTCACAATCACATTCCCGAACAAAACATGCAATTTCTCTTATGGGATCGTACCATGAAATGAGATGAGACTCAATCATGTACCATGCACCAAAGTCCTTACAGACTCACCTCTTACCCGAGTCCTCACCGACTCTTACCACATAGTGCGATGTCAAAGTGTGATAAAACTCATCATTTGTGGATTACATCCAATGAACATTTTACAACAAAATTCATTTGTTTTCAAATCAAAATATTTTTGGATGTTACACCTCAATGATCATTTATATTCAAAATCACGTGTCTTTTTGTGGTTAGCAAATTTTCGGGGTCTTACAGCAAGCTTCGCAAGCCTTCCTATACTTTCATGGACTTTCATCGTTGGACACATATGTATAATCAAATATAACGGGGCTTTCACCAAAGGAGGGTATCTATCCCTACTTGTTGTTACCCAACACATTTTCATTTTCCATTTCCATTTTAACCATGTGACTCTGTTGGACATTGTCCCACCGTGCCGAGCCCACCATCAAACACTAAACGCAGTGTTGATTATAACCATGCACTCACACCCATGTCATGCGATGTACCTGTGCATAAATGCAATGCGATGCGCCATTGCATGCTATATCATGCCACATATATGATGAATGCTATATGAACAATTTAATCATGCATTTTCCATGCATCATGGATAACTATATCAAACATGCATCTAATCTCCATAAAATTTCATTCATGTCAACATATCTACACGCGTATATCAACATCACAATCAAATCATTACTTAGTCAAGTAATGACACACTTTATTCTCTAGGCTAAATTATGACATAACATGTCAGCCAACTGCAGCCACTAAATGTAATGGCCATGTCTACTATGATTCATCACGTAGTACATTAAATACATATATTAACATTCAATCAATTACCACAGGCTTGTCACTCAAGCTGGCAATGACAACGATCCTCAAGACCAGTTGTGGCATAAAGATACTTGCAAAACATTCTACACAACAAGCCATAATAGTCCACGAATAGTTGAACTCGGTTCGAAACTAGTTCCCTAACCAACACCAGTAACTGACACAACCATTAAACAACCTAAGCTATAGCAGTCCCGGGAAATGTACCATAAATTGAATTGTACAGGTCCAATTTGGGTGATTCAAAAGCCTACATAAGGTTTACAGATGCAGCTATAATTTCCATGAGGAACACTAGTCCAAATTCCCTTTCTTTCCCAACTGGAAATCAGTCCCAAAATTTGGACAGTGTATGCGGTCAAAACAAGGTAGCCTGTGGCAGTCCAGGAAAATGGGCCATAACTCGAGTTATAGAGGTCAAATTTGGGTTATTTAAAAGCCTAACATCAAGTTCATTGATGCAACTACAATTTCCATGGAGAACACTAGTCCAAATTCCCTCTTTTTCTAACTGAAAATCAGCCCCAAAGTTTGGACATCATATAGGGTCAAAACAGGGCACTATTCCCACATTCCCAAAATTTTGCCAAATAGTCTCTTAGGGCAAAACATAGCCAAACAACCCTTTAGGGTATAAAACATAACCAAACAACCCTTAGAGTGAAAAATAAACCAAAGTAGGAAGAATCCCTATCTCTTGAAACGTAGAAGAACTGAAGGAGGTCTCGAGAACACCCTCTAATCTCAAAAAATTTGATTTCCCGAAACCTCTTCCTTTGGGTCTTTGGTGAAATCCCTCCTTTTTGGTACCCACACGTAGCCCTCGTTGAGTAGATTAACTGCTCTGGCCCCGACGACTTCGACCTACGTAACTCTATGCATCAAAGATAAGTCTTGGAAACTCTCTTCTTTCTCTCCCCCTTCCTCTCTCTCTCTCTCAAGTACGCCTTTAAAATGGGCCTCCCTCTCCTAATTTCTTTTTTCTAACTTAATGCTTGCTAGACATGGGCCCACGTTGTGCCACGTGTTCTTAACTTATCCAAGTCCGTTGTCCCAACAATTATTTCATTCCTGCCTGTGTTCATTTTATTTTAAATGAACTTTACTTAATTTATTTTTCATTTTCAAGATTTTCTCAAAAATCCAATTTTTGGGGTCCATCGGACACCTAACATCTCGAAAATTGTGAAAATCCGGTTGTCTCAAAATTTAACGAAATTTGTCTGAGTAACTAGATTTCATGGTGACAAATCAAACTAAGTGAGGTCCGTTTCACACCGAGATCTAGAAAATTCTTGGTTTGCAATCAGACTATTGCGACAATTTACCTGCTTTACTCATTTTTCGAAAATCTAATTTTTCCCCGGTTTTACATATAAGTCAGGATAAAGCCAACCAAGAAGTTAACGCACCTACCCACTGAGTACCTCAAGGGCCTAATATACCTCTAAGTGACTCTTCCCACTTGTCAACTCGACCACTCCCTCTCTTAGGCATCACCAAGAAGACATGATCACCCACCAAACTCTAGAGGTCATCGCCGTCTCTGCCTACGTAGCTCTTCCGATACCCGAGTCGTGAGAAGACACCAGCATCAAATCCACTTTAGCATTTGACCTGGGTCTGGGGTCACAGGCTAAGATCTCCCACCTCCCGAACAAATTCAGATCACACACCTACATAATGCCTCATGTGGTGCCATCCGTATACCACCGATAACCATTGTTGCAAAGCACTCCACTAAGGATAAATGATCTTCCTAGCTACCCTTGAGATCCAAAATGCATGCCCGTAGCATGTCCTCTAAAATCTGGATGGTCCTCTTTGACTAACCGTCCGTCTATGGATGAAAAGCAGTGCTCATCATCAACTGTGTCCCCATGGCTCGCTGGAAACTCTTCCAAAAATGAGCTGTAAAGTTGGGATCCTGGTCCGATACAATAGATACTAACACTCCATGAAACCAGATAATCTCTCGTATATACAACTTGCCAATTCCTCCAGTGTGAAGGTCATCCGCACAGCCAAAAAGTGTGCCGACTTAGTATGTCGGTCCACTATCACCCACATCACGTCATGCCCTCGCGATGTCCGTGGCAAGTGGGTCACAAAATCCATCGTGACATGCTCCCATTTCAACTTAGCTACCTTCAAGGGCTGGAGCAATCCCGTTGACCTATAGTGCTCAGCCTTTACTTGTTGACACATGAGACATCGACGAACAAAGTCCCTAACGTGTTTCTTCATCCCACTTCAGTAATATTGTCGACGAAGATCATGGTGCATTTTCATGTCACCTAGGTGCACAACAAACCGGGAGCAATGAAATTCCTTGAGAATCTCCTCTCTCAGATCTGTCGACTGGGGAACCACAACCCATCCCCTATGCCGAAGACTACACTTAGGAATAGTCCAAATTGGCCGCCACTTGTCTTCGATCAGACATGAATCCCCGATGGACACATCTTGATGTCCCATCCCTGACTCGACCACCGCTTCAAGAAGGATGACGTAGCCACTAAACTCCCTGTGACTTCTGGTTGAGTGCATCAGCCACCATATTTTCCTTATCGGGATGGTAATGCAAAGTGAAGTCATAGTCTTCCAGATCCTCTATCCACCTACATTGCCTCATGTTAAGGTCCCGTTGTGTAAAAATGTACTTTTAATTTCAGGTCCGAAAAACACCTCGAATCAAGCCATCAGATAGATACAAGGGCACCATGCCTTTAAGGAAAAGACAATGGCCGCCAACTCCATGTCATGTGTAGGGTAACTTTGCTTGTGGTTATTTAACTGTCGAGAACCGTAAGCCACTACCTTCCTGCATCGCATTAAGACACATCCGGCTCGCCCTGGGGAGGCATCAAGAATACATTAGGTACCTCCGTCTCTTCTAGAACCATCGCAACAGAGCCTAAGCAAGCCTCTCCTTCTTTCAACTCCTGGAATGCCTTCTACATGAGTCATTCCACTCAAACCTGACCTCCTTTCGAGTCAATTTCATCATAGGTGCAACTAATCGGGAGAAGTCCTCAATGAACCTCTTGTAATACCCTGCCAATCCTAAGAAACTATGTATCTCAAAGACTAACTTCGATCTCTCCTAATTCATAACTGCCTCAACCTTCTTCGGGTCCACGGACACACCTGAAGCGGATACCACATGTCCCAAGAATCTCACCTTAGTAAGCCATAATTCACACTTACTAAATTTGTCATACAACTGATGGTCTCTCAAAACCTGGAGCACACTCCTCAAATGACCCTCATGTTCCTCCTCAAATTTGGAGTAGATCAAGATGTTGTCCATGAAGACCACGACGAACTGATCTATATTGGGTTGAAATACCCTATGCATGAGATCCATAAATGCCGTTGGAGCATTCGTCAATTCCAAAGGCATTATTGTGAACTCGAAATGCCCATACCGCGTCCTAAACGTCGTCTTAAGGATATCTGCCTCCTTAACCCTCAATTGATGGTAACCGGTGCGAAGATCTATCTTGGAATAAACTTGCACCCCTCTCAGCTGATCAAATAAGTCATCAATCCTTGGAAAAGGGTACCTATTCTTGATAGTAACCCTATCCAACTGCATGTAGCCTATGTATAGCCGAAGGGTCTTGTCCTTTTTCTTGGCAAACAGCATTGGAGCGCCCCAAGGTGAAGTGCTCGGTCTAATAAAACCCTTGTCTAACAATTCTTGTAACTATACCTTGAGTTATTGCAACTTAGCAAGTGCCATTCTATGCGGAGTCATAGAAATAGGCGATGTACTAAGGTGTTACTCAAGGGTGAAGTCTACAACCCTATGCGGAGGTAATCCCGATAGTTCATCTAGAAAAACATCCCCGTACTCACTAACCACCCGAGGTAGACTGAAGTTCCGTCTCACCTCGTACTCTAGGGTAAGGCTTGCCAACTAATCCATTAACTGCCCGTGCCACCTAGAGTCGTACACGGCCTGGGGTAAAGCATCGTGCTTATTCCCCTGAAACATAAAACAAGTACCATCGATATGAGGGAGGTAATCCTCTTATGATCACACCTATGACAACCTGTGCCACAACCATCCATCCCAAGGATGACATCAAACTCTGACATGTCCATGTCCCTAAGGTCTACAGTGAGCATAATCCTTGAGATCTCTAACTCACAATCCCGACATAATTTATCAACCCTCACCCTAGTTCCTAGGGGAGAACTCACATGTAGTGGCTCTTCTAAGGTTTCAACTACTAAGCCCAAATCTTCCACTTATCTTTAACACCCACTGATGTTTATGTGTCAGCTCCACCTCCCTCTCAACGGCCAGTCGGTTTCACCATCAAGTTCATGTCTTCAGAGAAGTCCCATAATTTTACTCCTGGAGGGACAATCTCGACTTCATCCTCAAACCCACTTCGCCATGTCTGCGGGTCACATAATCACAACTAAACTGCCAATTCAAGGAACTTAGCCACGTATTCGAGCATTATCATCGTTCCTTTTTTTCAGTTCTAGGAACTCCCGAGCTTTTACATGTCGAGCAGACGCTAGGAAATATTTGCCCACGAAGATCTCATAAAACTCTTCTCATGTCGTTGCCTCCAAGTTCCTTGAGGCTTTGACCCAATCCCACCATACTTGGTATTTACCCTACCGGAATGCGGCCAGACATTTCAGATAACTCCAGAGCGCATGCCAACTACTAATAGACCTCAACATCCTGAACTATCCCGTTCGTTCTTTCCCCGAACCCCTAAGGTAATGTTCTCTAACCCTAGTGTTCATCTTTTCCTATATACATTCTACTATGTATATAATTCACACAATATATAACACGCAATCACATACTACAAAAAATGAAATGCATAATCAATACAATTGTCTAAACCCATGCCCATCAAGTCCTAGGTAATCGCATACCTATGCCCTGATACCAAGCTGTGAAGCTGGTACCAGATCTATCAGGCACCAAGTAATCATAAACCTAGGCATTGTACCATAACTCCATGTCTTAAACCCATGCCCTCTAAGCCCTAAGTGTTCATATACCTAGGCTCTGATACCAAGCTATGACGCCTAAAAACCCGTGGTTCTGACTAACCATTAACTTATAAAAACTCGTGGATATCTGGGGTGATCTGATATCGCGATCGTTATGTCCCATTTACCGGGATCCATAATTTACTAAAAAAAACCCGGATAGAGTCTCCTTTGTACGGGTATCCAAAACCTAACCTGTACTATATATAATCACATAATCCATCAGGGGCCCAATATACAATGATTGCACCGGGTCCATTTATGAGTAAAATTGGCCATACCAAGCTCATTTATCCATACTAAAAAATATATGATGAGCTTAAAAGTCATCTATTTTTAGTCCATTTTTCTGTTTGATTTTCATCTAGAAATGAATAAATAATATACAGAAATATGAATAAACTCACTAATCAAGCATAGCGCATAAAATGGAAGAAAGAAGAAATGCAAAGAGAAAAATACAGCAATAAGTGAGAAAAGTTATACGAATGCGCAGCAAACGAAAACACCGGGCCGATTCATCGATGCGCTGGGGGGTTTGCACAACAAATTCTCGAGGTCGCGACACCAAGAGAATTGGAAGGAATTTGATGAAGGTCGCGATGCAAGTACCCGTGATAAGGTACCGGCGTAATCGTGGAGCTAAGAGAACGACGTCAGCGACAAGATTCTCCCGAGGTCAGCGATAAAGAGTCGATGTCGTGACTAGATAAGAGGTCGCGACAAACGTAAACACCTTTAAGCTATGAGAGGCTCGACCGGCGAAGCCGCCAAACTCGCCGGCGTCGCGACGCGGAGATCGTCGCGACACAAAAAACCCGCTCGCTTGAAGGTCGAAGCTCCCAAGGTGAGGTCGATACACACCGATGTCACGACATCAGAACCCACCGGCTTGAAACTTGTGGAGAGACAAGGATGTCGCTGACAAGAGATTGATGTCAATGACAAATGAAGAGCAATCAAAGGAAAGATAAGTGGCGCATAAGATTGAAACATGCAAGAATCGCCAATGTCACGACAACATATTGATGTCGCGACATCCAAGACAAGCTAAAGACCGCAAAGACTTGCCGATGTCGCACTGCGAATCGAAACGCATCGAGCAACCGCTTGAAAGCCCTAGAGAACTAAGTTGATGTCGCGACGTGAGATCGATGTCGCGACATCAGGAACCAGCAGATGAAAGATGAAGGGAAATGAACTGATGTCACGACAAGAGGCTGAAGTCACGACATAAAAAAACCATCAAGAGAAGATTGCAAATCATGTCGATGTCGCCATGGATCGAGGTCAGACATCGAACTCCGCTTCGCAAGGTAGCAGAGCCATAAAGAGATGTCGCGACAAGATATTGCTGTCGCGACAACATGAGCGATCAGTTGAAGACTGCAGATGACTCGAGCTGAGGTCGCGACGCTGGGGAGCGATGTCGCACATCGATGATGTCACGGCGAAATCAAGTCGCTGGGATTTCCTAATGTTGAATCAAACCATTTTGAAACCCAACTGTGCTACATCAGATTGGTGGCCCAATTGGAGGAACCCTATAAATACAGCCTATCCAAATTTCATTACAAAGAGTTTCGCGCCACGTACGAGGTCCGATAGCCGAAAGTCATTTTCTTTATTTTTTTCTTTCTTTTATTTTTCTTATTTTTTATTTCCGTCGTTTTAGAGCAGATTATGCTCTCGTATTTTTATTTTCGTTGTATTTTCTTTTCAAATTACTACCTGGAATGTTTGAAGTTCGCATAAATTTCGAATTGGATTATTTCGCTTTCAAATTTGGTAGCTATTCTTATGATCAGAGAATGTCAGATCGTGGTAATTCAAGACCGAGGAATCCACCATTAAGGAACGTTATAGTCGACTTATCTTTCCCTGTAGTCGTTTCACAGCCTGTTAATTCCAAGTAATGAATTTATTTCTCGGTTTTGGGTCTATCATCGATCCGAATATCGCTTATAAATTAAGATTCCAAGGCCATTGCTCGATTTCCAGGAGGTCCTCTGAGTGACACAGGAAGACATTCCTGAGAGTAATGTGCATTTCTTTGAAGGTATACTAACCTCGCCATTAGGGATCTGGCTTTGTAAGTTCACTTAGATAAATCCTTCTCACTTGAAATCAAGAATGAGTCGAATGAAGTATCTATTTAAACAAGCAAAGAGTTCACCTAATTTGGATAGCGAGGTCAACTCCGTGTTAGCCGCGGATCTAATCAAGGAAAGGTCGATCTATTCTAATTTCGAGGAGGAGCAAAACTGGAAGTTGTATATCCTTGCTTGACCGATAACTTGGGAGCTAAGGTTTACAGTCCATAAAATGGGTATGAAGTATTGCAAAAGAAAATACTCAGACAGGTGGAAGTCCCTTTAAAGTAGGCATCAATTCCCGTATTCGAGAGAATCAGTCATAAATTAGATGATGAATGTGGAGTGGAGATCCAAATGGCACTACAACGCCCGGACAGACGAAACTTGAGATAATCAAGAAATTTTATCAGAATTAACTACAGGAATCGATAGTTCACTATAACTGCTTCTATTAATGTGTCTTCTCTGAGATAACTATTCAAGATTCATTTTTTTATTAGAAATTAACTATTCTTTATTCTTTATTTTCCAAAGATGTTTGATGGTTCAGCTTATTTTCCTTTGTTCGCTTAATTTTCCAAAGACCTTTTACGTCGGATCCTACTATCATTCTCAGAGTCCAAATAGTATGGAAATCGAGTAGTCGTAGTTGGATTTAGAATTCTCAGACTGGTGGATCGATATCTCGACTTAAATCCATTTTTATTACTTGTCGACTGCAGAATTATAGGACACGTACTCAAACCAAACTTTGGAAAATGATTTACTTTAAGAGATGTTTTGGTTTATATAGTATAAGGATCATCAAGTTTTTTCAAGCCAAGTATCGGGATTAGACAATAGTTCTTTGCAATAGTGTCATAAATTTGTACCAGTTCTTTTGGTCCTAAGTAATGTGTTCGGGTGCCGCTGTCGTGGACTAGACAATAGTCCTTTGGTAATAGTGTCATAAATTTGTATGTGTGTTTTGGTTCGTTGAACAAGTTTTATGGCGCCATTGCCGGGGATCGAAAGAGTTTTGTAATCAATATTCAGACGAAAGATAGAATACTAATTTGGACATTTTTAAAAGAAAAGAACATAAATAGCTTCAAGCAAAGGACTCCCGTAGCCACTGATCTTAACAACCCATATTGAATATATTTTTATGATTTGACTAATCCTATTAATGGGGAGTATGTTTCGCTTTTTAAAAACTGATGCATAGGAACGTAATGATCTAATCTCCAACACTGAATGTAAAGGACGCCTAAGCTCGAGAAAGACTAAGAAGGCGTAAAACTCAACCATGGCGTATGAAAGGTGATCAAAGAAATACATATAGAAGAAGCTAGGAAGGCCTCCAAATACCGACATACAATGGAGGATTTCGAGAGACCAATTATACAAAGAAGAATATCAATGATCGACAAATTGCTAGTTAGATGCCAATAATTTTGAATTAAAGCCAAAGATCGACATAATGGTCCACAGAAGACGCTTCATCGGTCATCCTAATCGAAGATCCAAACGAGCACTGAAGATTCCTCGATGGCCAATACTGTCGAATGGGGTGAGACCGTGTCATAAACCGCACCTATTCCCCATTCTCTCTAAGATGAGATACACAGCCCACACGCATGAATCTTACCATGGTTCTCGTTGATACTGAGGAGTTAGTTGAGGCCTACTTAGGTGGGGATTCTTTCCCCGTACCCCAACTACGTAAAAGAAGGAGGGAGATCATGGTGTTCCAAATAGGGGAAGATGAAAGCCTCAGATGTAGCTCGGGAAAGATTCAAACGGTTGCCGAAGATGTCCAATGCATGGGATAGATCCAAGACTGATGGACATTGTATATCATGCCATGAATGATATATCAAAAAGGGATTATTTGATGCTTCATGTCAGGAGCATTCAAACGAAAAGTGTCAAGAGGAAAAAGAGTCATCAAGATCCGTTAAATGTAACATGAAAACTCCTTTCGAGCTTTCAAGAGGAAACAGCAGAGGAAAGGGGATCAGGAGCTGAGCAAGATGACGCCTATGGAGGCCAAGTCGATGCCATTATGCAATGTGTTAGACAAGCAAGAAAGAAAGACACACCGCTCATGAAATAGGAGCAATTGAAAGGAGCACGAAGGGGAGTGCCGAAAGAGTAACTGGCTGACTTATCAAGGCTGAAGAGGTTAATTATCCGGTGAGTCAAGAGCTACCATTTCAAACCCAATCCTAACTTTCCAAAGACATTATCACTCAAAGACTCGTGAACTATGAGAACTTCTCTATAAGGGCGGAGGGGCTTCGCTGCCAAAGACAGTGACGTAACCTCATCAAGGGTACTAAGAATACCAAGTCGCAGCAGCCAGCCAGCAGCTAGGAAATGAGCACAAACGAATATCGTGGTCAGCGAGGGCCCCATCTGAGGAACAGATGCCGCATTTACTGGGGATAATAAAAGTCATGAACCTCCATGAACAAAAATTTGAGAATTGAAAGCAAACATACCAATTCTCAAATTTTTCGTAACACTACAAATGCATCCCTCGAAGAACCCGAGACACAGGCAGCCAGCCCTAACCCCCAGTTAAAGGAAAGATGCCTCCTAAGTGACACAAGGAAGAACCCAAAGACTGCATTTGGCCAGGCGTACCGAGGAGGAAGGAGTTAGAAGAGAAGAAAGAAAAAGGAGACAAGAATGTTAGCAGCAAGACCGTAAAGGGAAGAGACACCGGAGAATGACAAAGAAGGAGTAGAAAAGAAGAAATATCCATGAACAAAGCCTCGCAAATCGAGCATTTCCACAAAGACCGCAGAAATCAAAGACGGAGGAGCGCCAGGTTCTTGAAAACTTTCGTGTCGAGATCGTATATCATGGTGACTCAGATGCCACTTTATGCAAAATTTCAAGGACATATCGAGCAAGAAAAGAAAAATAAGAGAAGAAGGAATAGAATTCACCGCCACTGCTAGCGCGCAGAATCGAAAGAACCACAAGAAGACGTATGACCCAGAAGTTTCACAATTCCTTGTGTTGTTGGAGGAATGGAATTCAATGAAGCCTCTCGTGACTCAGAGCTAGTATCAACCTGATGCCTCTTCGCTCGCTAAGAAATTAAGTTCGGGGGAGCTTATCTCACAACTCGCTACTTCAAATGGCAGATGATCGATGGTGAAACCCGCCAAGGGGCCATGAAGATGTGTCGTCATCGTTGGAAGTTTGTATTCCCGCAGACTTCATCATTCGACATGGAAGAAGATTCACAAGGCACTCTACTATTAGGAAGACCATTCCTAGCTAATGAGCAAATTTCTTTGATCGACATGCAAAAGCAGTTCTCATCTTAAGGGTCGAGAAGAAGTCATTGTGTTTAACTTGATTAAAAGTATGCAAAATATAGACAGGGAAAAAGAAGGCTACAATGTAGTTGATTTTGTCTCTATTTCCAACTCTGATGTTAACAATGATTGTAACACTCCAGTTTTTATCAATGAAAGAGAGATGAATTCCCAGTATACTGAAGATGTATATTCTGAATTTCCATACAAATAGCTTCATACTATGAAACCGTGGTTGAAGCCATAAAAATTAAAAGATAATAAAGATAGTGAAAAGAGGAAATTCATCAAGAGACCAAGATGTAAGGTTTAGTTTTGAAAAGAGTTGCTGTTATTTAAAATATGCCTACCTAGAATTACTAAAGAAAAACCAAAGATCATTTTTTTGTACCAAATTAAGTGAGAACGAGAACAAAGATTGCTGGAAATATTAAGGAAGCATAAGGAATCGCTAGCTCGGTCCATTGAAGAGTCGGTTATACTCACCATCAATTTGCATGCATAAGATCTCTCAAGTAGAAGAGACTTAAACCATCTCGTAGAACACCGCAGAAGGTCGAACTGATGAAGGAAGTAGTCGGGAAGGAGGTGCTCGTTGTTAAATGTCAATTTATCTATGCTATATCGTATGCCCCTTGGTGAGCCTGGCCATGGTTCCAAAGAAAGGAGGGCTTATCATGATCGAAATGAAAATGAATTGATTCCAACAAGAATGTAAATGATGTGATTGAGGTATGTATTGATTACAGAAGTTGAATACAAGAAACTGTAAAAGATCATTTCCTATCATTTTCATTGATCGATGTTGATAAAGTTAGCAGACAATCTCGCACTTTCTTTTTGTTTTCCTCGATGGGTACTGCCAGATATAATCGATTACATTGCACCGAGATCAAGAGAAGACCACGCTCACATGCCCTTATGGTACCTTTGTACCGTATGATGCCGCTTGGGTTATGTAATGCTCCAGCTACATTCCAGAGGTGCATGATGTCATATTCTCGTATTTAATGGGAAGAAGTGGATGGAAATTTTCATGGATGATTTTACTGTATGATCCAAATTGATCAATGTTTAAACAATCCGAAACAAGACGTCAAAGATGCCAAGACAAGCAAAATAGCACCGAATCGGGAAAAAATGCCATTTTATGGTAAATGTATGTATTGTTCGGGCATAAATTTCGCTATCGGACTGTGAAGTTGACCGCCCAAAGTATCCATCATCAAGACTCGCACTACCTACCACGTTAAAAAGCGAGTAGCGTTTCTTCGGCATGCCGGATTTTATGAGATTCATCAAAGACTTTTCAAAAATAGCCAGACCACTATGCAGATTACTGGAAAAGGATACAAGGTTCAATTTTGATGACTCCTGTAAGGATGCTTTCGATGAAATCAAGATCAGATTGGTACAGTAATCCATAATACGCACTCGTAACGGAATCAGGATTTGAAATAACGTAGATGCCGTGATTTTGCTAAGGGGAGTCGTGGTTTGGGCAAAGAAAAGAGAAAGTATTCGTGGCCATATACTATGCTAGTAAGACCTTCAATGGCACAAGAGAACTACTCAACAATCGGTGAGATGCTAGCCATAGTATTTGTCAGGAAAAATTTAGACACACATTTTAGGATCCCATGTGGTAATTCACACCGATCATGCAGCAATCAAGTACCTGATGTCAAAAAAGGAAGCTAAGCCAAGATTGATAAGGTGGGTGTTGCTGTTGCAAGAGTTTGATTTGGAAATAAAGGACAAAAAGGGATGTGACAATGTGATAGCCGACCACTTGTCAAGAGTAGAAAGAAGCAGTGATGAAGAAGAAAATGCAAGCACGCAGAACTTCCCTGCATGAGCAATTATTCAAGGCTTCTCCCAACTTCCATGGTATGTCGACATTGTGAATTATCCGTTTTGTGGAGTAATGCCTTCGTAACTCACTATCAACGTAAGAGAAACTCGTAACTGACAAATAGACATTATATTCGATGACCTAATTATTATTCAAGAGAGGTGCCGATATGATAATAAGAAGATGTGTGCCGGTTGCGAACAAGGCAACATTTTAAATGAATGCCATGCATCACCATATGGGGGACATTTTCTCGAGAAAGCAATGTACTTCTACGCGATACTCCAATCGTGGTTTTATCGCCCACTATCTTCAGAGATTGTGCAGAGTGGGTGAAATTGTGTGATCGATGCCAAAGGATTGGAAATATTAGCAGCAGGAATGAAATGCCCCTAAAAGGTATTATGGTGATACAAATTTTTGATGTTTGGGGAATAGATTTTATGGGACCTTTTCCACCATCATTTGGAAACCTATACATATCGCTAGTGAGATTACGCCTCCAAATGTGGTGGAAGCAGTGGCCTGTTCAAGGAATGATACTAATACAGTTGTGAGTTTCTTGCAAAAGAATATTTCGAGCGTGCCTGAACTCCCGTAACCATCATTAGGCGATGGGGAACCTATTTTGCAAACAAAATATTTGCAAACTCATGGTTGTGTATAAGATCAAGCATGTAATGAGCTTAGCCTATCATCCCCAAACTAATGGACAAGGTAAATTTCCAATGTGGAGATCAAAAGAATACTTGAAAGACTGCGGAGCTCAAGCAGAAGGATCAGTCTTCCAAACTCGATGATGCACTTCGCTTATGGGACCATATTAAACCCCATCGAATGTCCTCATACGTGTTGCTTGCAAACCATGTCATCTACCTCTTGAATTAGGAATGTACAAGGGCAATGCCATCAAGAAGTTAAACTTCGATTAAGGTCAGTATGGGAAGAAAGATTGTCTAACCTCCGTCTCGAATCGAAGAACTCGGTGAAATGTAGCTTCATGATAATGCTAGAATATACAAAGACAAGACAAAGAAATGGTAATGATCAGAAAATCCCGAGGAAAGAGTTCAAAACAGGGAACAGTGTCGCTTAATTCTAGATCAAAGTCAAGCTTCGGGAACAAAATCCAATCGAGTGGGCCATACACAGAGTATCAAGTACTACATTTGGAGCAAGAACACTCCTAAGACTCCGATAATGGGGAAGAATTCAAGTGTCAATGGACAAAGGTTAAAGCATTATCTCAACAGGAAGAGGAAAGCGAAGAACCTTAACCAATTCTTGAGGAAAAAGAAGAGGAACCACAACAAACAAGTCCAGCCTAAGGACTCAAAATCGAGTACTAATGGAGGCAACCCATGAGGATTTAAATTTTGAATTTAAATTCTTGAAATATTTTTCCTTTAGTTGCCGAGAAATTAGTCGATGTGTGTTTTCTAGAAGGATAGATTTAATTTTAGAAATAGATTGTAGTTTAATTAGAATTAACATTGCAAGGATCTTCGAACTGTTAAAGACATGAATAGCAAGGCAACTACAGGAGTAATTCCAAAGAATCTCAAGTAGAGTCGCGATGAGAATATAATTTTCCCTAATCCAATTTGTAGATATATTTGAATTAATTGTTAAATCTTTTGCTTAAAATATGCTCGAAGAGATGTCTAAACTAAGTTAGGAATAACAAAGGAGAATTCAAAGTTTTCAGAAATCATTGAATTAGCGTCTATCACGACAACAAGTTAAGTTATGGTCGCGACAAAGTCATGGTCATAAAAAACATTGATGTCGTGGGACTACTTGGAAAGAACAATTAAAGGGAGTATGGAGGAAGGGAGATACATGTCGCGACAAAGGAATTAAGTTTCAAAAGAAGAAGGATTGTCACACATCAAAACAAATCTCGGAGAACACCGTATTGTCGCGACATATTGTAGGTCGCGACATGTGCGTGATACGTACAATCCACTCACTTCAAAAAGCCCTAAATTTAATGACCCAAAAATAAAAAAAGAGGCGAATTGAAGTCGCGATAAAATTTTAATTGAAGCATTAATCACCCACTAACATTGATTGAATTGCAATCGTTGGAAACCACCCATTCACTCCAAACCACATAACCATTCACCTTCGTCTTCTCCCGAATCTCAACCTCCGAAACCTCAGCATTCCAAACTTCAAAGCTTCCATCTCTCGATGGTCGAAATCCCACCCGGTCCCTAACCTAGACGGATTATGAGGAACAATCAATCAAGAAGAAGAACCTCGCCATGAGGAACAAAGGATGAGATTCGTCGTATATGCTGTGAGAGATGCCATCAAAAACACCGTAGTTCGACAACTTCTCAAGTGGCAAGAAAGGTGAAAGTGGAAAAGGGAAAGAGGAGAGAAGAAGAAGAAGTAGAAGATTTCAGATCCGATGCAGTTTATTCCTGGAAGAAGTACTATGCTAACAAGGGTTTTGTTTATGTAGAGGAGATTCAAAACCCCGTGACTCCTTTCTCATGAGATGATAGAGCGCAGAGTGATGTGAGAGTCTTCAGACACACCAAAAGTGTGGTATACAAGATCAGAGAGAGTTTTATCTCCAATATGGTAGGAAGGAAGGATGAGCCATTTATGTTAGAGAGTCTCGGGTCTCATAATAAGCCAAGGCCATATCAACGAGGCCTATGGGATGACAATACACAGCACGGCTCAAAATTCAAGAAAATTTGGAAAACCGACTTTGTGAAGGATCAGCGAGGCTTCCACATGGAAGGGGCAAAGTAGACCAAGGAGAAGGAAAGTTGCGAACTCGAACAGGGGAAGCTCTACCGAGGGAAGCTAAGGTATGGTTTTATTTCTTGCATCCGGCTGTTCCAAATAAAACATTTACGACAAAGGAGAGAACAAGAAGTCAGATCACGCACGCCATACTCAAGGGTAATAAGATCAATATAGGAGTTATCATAGAGAACTCATCATGAGGTATCATGAAGGAACAAAAGAGGTCCGCTTCCTCACCCGAAGAACAATACCCTATGTCAAGGTCAAGAAAGGAATTGGGAGTCGAAGAAGAAGTCCCTGAGCTCACCCACTCCTCTTCCGACAGAGTTAGTGTGGCCAAGAACGAGGAAAAGGGAGTGCTAGTAGAGAACAGAGGTGAAGCCTGCTTCGGCGACCAGAAAAGGAGACCCGTGGCCATCGATCAAGGAGCGTAGCACCTGAAGGACATCACCCGACCACAATGATTACATGTTCATAGATAATGAAGGGCGTGAGGAAGAAAGCTCAATAGACTCCCATCCCCTCAAGCGCCTCCTCCCGTACAAAATGTAAATTTCAACACGAGAAAGCTCAAAAGGAGCACAAGAGAACAACTCACTCGAAGCTCTCAATGCCATGCATAGAATAAGAAAGCAGAGATGAGCCGAACTTAAAACAGAATTCAGAGAAGGAATGTATGAAAAGAATTGAAAAGAAGATCAATAGCAAAGAAGAGTTAAACAGAAAAGAAAGGGAGCATGAGGTGGAGATCCAAAGAAGAGAACAACAGTGGAAAGAAGAACTGAACAGAAAAGAGGAACAGATGGGAAAAATGTTGAAGCAGCAAGGAGAAGAGTTCAAGAAAGAAATGAAGGAAAGAGATCACGATTTGTTACTGAAACTAAAACTGAGTCATGAAGCTTTCTATAACAAGCAGTTTGATCGTGACTCTCAACTCTTAGCATTGTTAGAGAAAAGAGATAAAGAGCATGACACCAAATTTGGGGAGCAGATAAAGGGTTTCAACATCAGACAAATCTCTACAGAGGGAGTTGGAAAACAACCTAACGATAGAGACAAAAAGGGCCGGGAGATCGAACTTGCTGTGCGTATGAATGGCCGAAAATTTAGACTTGATTAACAACAATCTTGCCAAATTCTAAGTGATGATCGAATGGAAAATACAATGGCTTCGAAAGAGGCAAGATGAGTCAACAAGAAGGTTGATTCTAATGAGATTTTCTATTGAAGAACAAATGGAGAAGGAAACCAAGAAGAGAAAGCAAAGAAGAGAGATGAAAATTCCCGACTTCCGTACTCCCAGGTACATGTAATCTGCATCCCTAACATTTTGCTCTCGACTATTTCAAAAGAAAAAAATGCATCTTCTCCCCGCCTAACTTTCAAGACTATCCTTCTCCCATACCGTGTATCCAATGTGCTGCAAAATTAATCGTAAATAAAATGAGAAATTTCACTAGTGTTGTGCTATTTTTTGCAATCGATTGTTCAATGTTATGTTGCTTTGTGGTCAGATGATTAGGAAATCAAGGTAGAAATAGTTCGAAGAATAAAAACCGCCGATAGACATTATCTTAATCGAATGAAGCAGCTTAGAGTAGAGTAATAAATTAGGGAAAATTGCGCATTAAGGACAAAATGCATATAGTTTAATTGAAACACAAGGTGCAAAAAAATGACTTATATTTAACTAATAAGTCCAGAATTGAGGAAGGTAATACAATAGAAGGAACAAAACATATTTTTGAGATTGTGGTATGAACAGTAAGTCAAGGAACCTGTTGAATATCAATTAACTTAACTACTCATAAATAAAAATGAGTCAAGATACTCCCTATGGTTAGTCACAACTGTTCAACCAAATTCTAGAATTTGTTAGATTATCGGGTCGAGGCGTAAATCTTAGGTGATACAAATTCGACAAGAGATGATGCGTGCCATTCTCGGGACAATGAGCCATTCTAACTATCCCTATTCATATGGCCGATGCATATACGTGAGTTCCAAATCGAGCCAACAAGCCTCGTTTCTTCAAAATAAACCAATGGAAACCCCAACTCATCCTAAGACATCAATCCTTCCTTTCCAAGAAAGAACCCATGATTACCCAGGAATTCAAAAGAGTAAGAAAGAAATGAATGAAAGTATATTTTGAGGAACTCAAAAAGGGAATGAAAAGAAAAAGGGGCAAAGAGCGTAAAAATGCAAACGTAAAAGAAGGATTCTAGGGATGTTTCATTCCGTGGGCCTAACTCTCTTAAACAATTGCTCTAGGGGTGTTTCAACACCTAGTACCCTAATGCCATCCGGTGGCCGGGAGTTACTCAACCCAAAGTTCTCTAAGAGTGTTAGAAAGCCTAAAAGTTAAAAAACATTGCACTATCCCTTAGTGCAAACTAAGGAAATTCCCAAAGGAAATTACTGTAAAATAGTGGGAATACGCTCTAAATGAAGAAATCAAAGAGATATCCCAAACATGTGAAGTTTAGGGAGCTATTAGAGAAACTATAAGAAAGAAAGGGTAGAGTTGGTAAGAGAAATGTTCAAGGGTAATCTTAACCTAAAATTCCTTCCATCACTCCATTACCTAAGCCTCACAATATAAGCCAAAAGACCTGATTGATCTTGAAGGCTGAAATCACCTACATTAGTGGAGATCAATATGAAAAACAAGCCTATGGAATTTGGAAGAAGGGAAACAATCAAAATTGCGAAGAACTTTAGGGAGTTAAATGACTCAACAATAAAATGAGAAAGGAAAATAATTCATTATTCAACAGGATCCAATGGGTATATTGTTTGTAAAACAATTTCAACATTTTAGTTTTGCATAGCATAAAGAGTAGAGACCAACCTTGAACTGACTCTAAGCTAGATGTACGGTAGTACCTCAGATACCTCAGACAAAAATTAAATTGGAATGAACCGTAACAAATCATTTAAAAATGTCCTTAAAAATTATCTTGTTCGAGGACAACAATTCTTTCTTTTTTTCACTGAGGACAAGCAAAATTCTTAAGTTAGGGGAGCTCATGAAAGCTTAAAAGTCATCTATTTTTAGTCCATTTTCCGTTTGATTTTCATCTAGAAATGAATAAATAATATACGTAAATATGAATAAACTCGCTAACTGCTATTAGCGCATAAAAATGGAAGAAAGAAGAAAATGCAAGAGAAAATACAGCAATAAGTGGGAGGAAAAGTGCAATGAATGGCGTGAGCGTAAACGAAACAATCGGGTTGATTCATTGATGGTTTCAGGGGTTTGCACAATGAATTCTGGAGGTCGCGACACCAAGAGAATTGAAGGAATTTACGAAGGTCGCGACAAGAAGTACCGTATAAGCAAACAAGGGTAATCAGAGCTAAGAAACGACGTCGCGACAAAGATTCTCGAGAAGCGACAAGAGTTGATGCCGTGACTAGGATAAGAGGGTCACACAACAAACACTCAAGCTGCGAGAGGTTTGACCGATGAAGTCGGCCAACTCGCCGATGTCGCGACGTGGATATCGGTCGACACAAAACCCGCTCGCTTGAAGGTCGGCTTCTAAGGGTGAGGTCGCTGATAAGACACCATGTCACGACATCGTAGAACGACGCTGAAACTTGTGGAGGAGCGAAGTGATGTCGACAAGATTGATGTCACGACGCTAAAAGAGCAATCAAAGGAAAGATACAAGTGGCGACAAGATTGAAACATGCAAGAAT
Organism: Tetrastigma voinierianum; assembly: GCA_016808115.1. NCBI lineage: Eukaryota > Viridiplantae > Streptophyta > Magnoliopsida > Vitales > Vitaceae > Tetrastigma > Tetrastigma voinierianum. Next base: position 520,694 of record JAEQBH010000743.1, on the reverse strand, counting down.
CGCTAACGTCATGACAACATACTGGCGTCGCGACATCCGCACGCTAAAGATCGCAAAGACTTCAGCCGGCGTCGCTGACGCGGAATCGAGGTCGCGACATCGAGCAACCAGCTTGAAAGCCCCGCAGAACTAAGTCGGAGGTCGCGACGCGAGATCGATGTCGCGACATCGTGAACCAGAAGAAAGATGAAGGGAAATGAACCGATGTCACGACAGCAGGTCAAGTCACGACATAAAAACCATCAAGAAGATTGCAAATCATGTCGGCGTCGCTATTACGGGATCGGTGGTCGTGACATCGAACCTCGCTCGCTGGAAGGTAGCAGCAGCCATAAAGAGAGATGTCGCGACAAGATATTGCCGCCGCTGACAACATGAGCCATCGCTTGAAGACCGGCAGATGACTGAGCCGAGGTCACAACGAGTGATGTCGCGACATCGGCGATGTCACGACAAGGAAACCGGTCGCACCACGCTGAATCACAAATCCATTTTGAAACCCACTCCAGTTACATCGGGGGATTAGGCCCAATTGAGAACCCTATAAATACGCAGCCTATCCAAATTTCATTACGCAGTTTTCGCGGCCACAGATTTAGAGGTCCGATAGCCGAAAGCTCATTTTCTTTATTTTTTTCTTTTCTTTTATTTTTCTTATTTTTATTTCCTGCTTTAAAGCAGACATGCTCGTATTTTTATTTTCGTTGTATTTTCCGAACTGATGTTATCGCTTGTTTAAGCCGAATGCGTATTTCAATTTCTTTTTCAAATTACTACCTGAATGTTTGAAGTTCGCATAAATTCTCTGAATTGACACGCGCTTTCAAATTTTGCGCTTATTCTTATGATCGAGTGGGAATGTCAGATCGTGTAATTCAAGAATCGAGAATCCAAATTTTCCATTATGAACGTTATAGTCGAATTTATCTTCCCGTAGTCAAGCTTCATACAGCCTTGTTAATTTCAATAATGAATTTACTGGGTTTTGGGTCTATCATTCAGATCCGAATATCGCTCTTATACCCTAAGACTCACAAGGCCATTGCTCGATTTCCGTGAGGTCCTCCGAGTGACACGCTGAAAGACATTCCCGAGAGTAATGCATTTCTTGAAGGTATACTAACTCCTCGCTATTAGGGGATCTTTTGAGCTTTGTAAGTTCACTTAGATAAATCCTCTCTCACTTGAAATCAAGAATGAGCTGGAATGAGTTATCTATTTAAACAAGCAAAGAGTTCACCTCAATTTGATAGCGAGGCTAATCCCGTGTTAGCCGTGATCTAATCAAGGAAAGGCTGATCTATTCTAATTTCGAGGGAGAGCAACTGAAGTCAGGAGCATCCTTGCTTGACCCGATAACTCGAGCTAAGGTTTACACCATAAATGGTATGAAGATTGCAAAGAAAAAATACTCAGATTGGGAAGTCCCTTTAAAAGTAGTTATCTAATTCTCAGATTCGAGAGAATCGGGGCCATAAATTAGATGATGAAATGTGGAGCGTGAGAGATCCAGCCTGCACTACAACGCCCGACGATTTTGAAACTTGAGATAATCAAGAAATTTTAATGTAATTAACTACAGGAATTGATAGTTCACTATAACCTGCTTTCTATTAATGTGTCTTCGAGGATAACTATTCAAGATTCATTTTTTTATTAGAAATTAACTATTCTTTTATTCCCTTTATTTTCCAATATGTTTGATGGTTCACGATTTTCCTTTGTTCGTTTAATTTTCCAAAGACCTTAATGCCGGATCCTACTATCATTTTGTAGTCCAAATAGTATGGAACAGTAGTCGTGGTAGTCGATGAATTTTAGACTTCGTGGGATCGGTATCCGACTTAAATCCATTTTATTACTTGTCGACTCGCACTTGTGAATATCGTACCAAAACCAAACTTTGAAAATGATTTACTTTAAGAGAGATATGTGGTTTATAGTATAAGGATCATCAAGTTTTTTGGCGCCGCACGGATTAGACAATAGTTCTTCGTAATAGTGTCATACTCAGATGAAGTTCTTCGTCCTAAGCACGTGTTTTCGTGCCGCTGCCGTGACTGCATAATAGTCCTTCGCAATAGTGTCATAAATTTGTATGTGTGTTTTGGTTCGGTGAACAATATACAAGGCTATATCACAAATAGCCCTTAAGAGTTTAAATACAACACTCTTATACAAAATATATATATCAAAACCGATTTGTTCCAATATATTTTACAAAATAACTATCAAAGCCACAATCTGGCTTTCTTCACAATTGTGGCCTCGAATGAGCACCGTCCTCCTGTGTCTATCCTGCACCCGAAATAAGCTTTCCCATATAGAGCCACGCCTGCAGAGAAAGCTCCTACAAGGGCTAATCTCACCTAAGTGCACACATGTAATGGTCATGTTCATAATTTTACACTTACATTCCAAGCAAAAAAATGTAATTTCTACCATGGAACTTACATGCCATGAATGAGATTTAGACTCAAACATGTACCATGCCTCGAGCGCTTACCGACTCCCATCACACCTGAGTCCTTACCGACTCCTATCACACAATGCCAAAGCCCATGCATGATAAAATCCGTCATTTATGGATTACATCCAATGATCATTTTACAAAACAAATTCATTTGTTTTCAAACAAAAAGCTTTTTGGATGTTACACCTCAATGATCATTTGTATACAAAACTCATGTGTCTTTTTATGGGTAGCGAATTTGGTGTCACACTGCAGGCTTCGCACACCTAGACACTTTTACGAGCTTTCACCGCTGAAATTATGTCTAACCACAACTAACGGGTCTTTCACCCGATGGGGTGTCTATCCATGCTTGCTATTACCAGACACAAGTTTTCTTTACCACATTATTCAACCGTGCGACTTTGTTGGACTTCGTCCCACTTTACTAAGCCCACCTAATCAAACACCAAATGTAGTGTTGATTTTTCAACCATGCACTCACACCCATTCAATGCGATGTCCCCGTGCATATGCAATGTAATGGACCATTGCATGTTATATCATGCCACATGTATAATGAATGCTACACGGACCACTCAAACCACATAATTCATCATGTGTCATGGATACCATCTTAATTCAAACATATAATTTCCATATCGACGCACATTCCATGTCAATATTTATACACACATATATCAACATCTTATCACACAACGATCACCGCATGTTGTCAAAATCATAACAACACCCTTAACTGAGCTGGCGGTGACATATACTATGCTCACAAATACCCACAAACGGCTCCCGGTGACGTTTTCATAAACAAAGCACAAACTAGCCATCCATAGGCCTTGATCCGCTCCCAACAAGACATGAAAAATTCCAAATTCGCCCCATAGTATTGAATGCCCTAATCACTATGTAACTGACTTAACAAATAAACAAAATTCCTAAGCCGCTGCAACTTCAGAAATGAGATGGACCATAACTTGAGCTGTAGAGGTCCAATTTGGGTGATTCAAAAGCCTAACATCAAGTTTACAAATGCAGCTACAACTTTTATGAAAAACACAAGTCCAAATTCCATTCGTTTCCCAAACGAAAACCAGTTCCAAATTCTAGATAGAAACAATTAAGCAGCCTAAGCTGTGGCAGTCCCAGGGATGAAATGGACCATAACTTGATCTATAGCGGTCTAATTTGGGTGATTCAAAAGCCTAACATCAAGTTCACAATTGAAGCTACAACATCTATGAAGAACACGAGTCTAATTCTCTCAGTTTCCTAACCGAAAACTAGTCCTGAATTCTAGATAGAAATAATTAAACAGCCTAAGTTGTGACAATCCCGGGAATGAAATGGACCATAACTTGAGCTGTAGAGGTCCAATTTGGGTGATTGAAAAGCCTAACATGTAGTTCACAATTGCAGCTATAACTTCTATGAAGAACACAAGTTCAAATTCCCTCCGTTTCCTAACCAAAAACCAGTCCCAAATTTTGGACAGTGTGTAGGGTCAAAACAGGGCAGCATTCCCAACAGTCCCAAAATCCGATCCAAACAACCCCTTAGGGAAGAAAACATAGCCAAACAGCCCCTTAGGTTAGAAAACACAACTAAACAACCCTTAGGATGGAAAATAAACCAAAGTAGGAAGAATTCCTAACTCTTGAAGCGTAGTAGTAGCACGGGTGGGAAGCCTCTCTAGCCCGAAATCCTTGATTTTCTAAAATCTCCTCCTTTGGATTTTTGGTGAAATCCCTTCTTTTTGGTATGTACGGGTAACCCTCGTCGAGTATATGAACTTTCACTCTTGGGTCGACGAATTCCGATTGATAGAACTCCGTGGATCGTCGAAAGAAAGTTTGGAAACTCTCTTTCTTTCCTCTTTTCTCTCTCACAGTTTCTAAACCAAACAATAGAAAATGAGGGTTCCTCCCTCCCAAAATCAGTTTTGTCTAACCTTATCCATAACTTAAATGCTTTGCCCACATTGTGCCATGTGTCCACGATTGGTCCGGGTCCGTTTCTACCCTGAAACGATTTATTTCGTCTTGACTTAAGTTCAGTTTATTTTAAAATGAACCTTACTCAATTTAGTTTTCACTTTCAAGATTTTTCTTAAAAATCTCGTTTTTGGGGTCCATCAGGCACCCGTCGCCCCGAAAATCGTGAAAATCCGACTATCTCAGAATTCAACGAAATTCGTCTGGGTAACTAGATTTCATGAGACAAATCCAATGGTGAGGTCCGTTTTATCATTCAAGATCTAGAAAAATTCTAGGTGTGAAATATGTACTATAGCGGCAATTTACCGTTTTGCCATTTTCAGAAAAATTCAAATTTACCCGGGTTTTACAATTGCTCATTGATTCATGTTTTTTCTAATTCATATTGATTCTTGATTAGATTCAATATGTTTTGTGACATGTTACAAGATCTGAGAAGTGCGTAAGAGGCTAGACCTAGGGGAATCAACTTAATTTGCTGAACAATAGAGATATTAACAGGAATTACGAGACATAATTGAGTTTCTCTTTCGTTAATGCATCACTAAGGCCTGGGGTTGAGTTGAGAAGCATTATACCTAGTTTTAATTGGTACATCGTTAGCTTTCGAGAGAGGCTAGTGATTAATTTTGTGAGACTTAGCTTGAGCATGTGCTCCAATTGACTATGTGAGAGGAATTTCATCTTAAAATTCGGGGATTATCCATTTACATCAAAATCCTAAGCCCCCTTTTATATAGTAGCTTTTTCCTTTAAAAAATTATAATTCTATTTTTCCTTAATAGTAATTTTGTTTTTGGCAATCTTAGAATCCCTTTTTTACTTACCTTGGGTATAAGAGAAATTGTCCCAATTTTAGCAGTTAGCACCCAACTCCCTGTGGTTCGATACCCGGACTCTTTGAGTCCACTATATTACTTGTAGGCTTGTACACTTGCTGATAGATTTGCATAACATAATTAGCATACCTAACAAGTTCTTAGTGCCATTGCCGGGGAGTTGGTGATTTGTGTTAATATTGATACTAAGAGTTTATCTTGTACTTCATTTTGTTTTTTTTTCTTTTTGTTTGTTTGAGCTTTTGACATTTTCTTCCTCTCTTTCTACTAAATTTCAAGTACTAATTGATTTAAGAAATAGTTTGGCGACAAAGATCTTGTACCCTTGGACCAAGAATTAGAAAGAACATTGAGATGAATTAGAAAGAACATTTAGACGAATTAGAAAGGGCAAGAAAGAATGAGCTGAATTTGAGCATCAATCAATGGAGAATGTTGAAGGTTTTAGAGAAGAAGAAGAGGCAGACATCCAATCTACAAACAGGGAAAGTGTGCCCCAATTAGCCCCTTAAATGGAGGAATTTGAGAGAGCTTTGAGAGATTATGCCCTCCCTCATGCTAGCATCCTATTGGTGATTAGGCGACCAACTATATAAGCAAACAACTCGAGATCTAAATTTCTATCACCTACAACCTGCTTTCTCAAACATTCGCCCATGGATTACAAATGAAGACCCCAACACATATATCTCTAATTTCTTAGAAGTGTGTGATACAGTGAAGTATAATGGAGTGAGCGATGATGAAATTCACCTAAGACTTTTCCCATTTTCATTAAAGGACAAGGTGAAGCATTGGCTAAATTTAGAGTTTCCCTAGTCCATCACTACTTAGGATGATTTGCAGATGTGTGTCCCCTATGATTTGCAGACAAGTGTCCCCCCAATTACATTTGTACATAATTTTGCTCAATTTTTGGCGGGCAGACCTTCTATGAGGTACGACCGAAATACAAAGATCTCCTTAGAAAGTGTCCCCCACCATGGATTAGCAAAATGGATATAAAAGCATCATTTCTACAATGGTTTGATCGGAACTACGAGAACGCTCTTGGACGCTTCAACTAGAGGCGCCTTGATGAGTAAGAGCGCTAATGATGCTTATCAATTGTTGCAGAATATGGCATTTGACAATTGCCAATGGCCTAGTGAAAGGGTAACTCCGAGGAAACTGGATGGAGTTCATGAGATTGATGTGTTAAACAATTTGGTAGTTCAAGTTTTGTTGCTTTCAAAGCAACTCCAATCTACCCAACTACAAAATGCCAAAGTTGTGGCAAATGTGATCCAAACACCCTCTTCTTCATGTGATTTTTGTAATGGACCCCATCTTAGTGCTAAATGTCAAATAGGAAATCCTTGTGGGTAAATGAGTATGGAACAAGCCTAATACTTGTGTCAATTTCCTCAACCCCAATTTAACCCTTATTCAAATAACTTCAATCCGGGTTGGAGGAATCATTCATATGATATGTCCATTTGGAAAGGAAGACTTACCTCAATGGACATACCTTAGTGTTATTTAACTAAAAGGGATATGTTCCTATGTTAAAATCAATATGATTGCAAAAGGCAACTACGTCTTTAAATAACACTTACCTCTTGGTGGAAAATTTGTTCAGGAATTTATCCAAGAATATGTGAATTGGGTTGCAAGGAAGACTTGAAATAATTCATATGGTATGTCCATTCGGAAAGGAAGAAAACAAGTAACCGAAATTTCTATGTTGCCTAAAGTCCATTATGACTGCCTTTGGAACTTAAGCAAAGATTACATGAATCCATTCCTGTTCATTACATGCACTTATCATAAAGTTTTTATTTATTTATTTGTTATTTACATGTAATGCTTGACAAGGATTATAATTTTTGTATTTTTTAGTTCAATAGATTTACGTTATATATATATATATATATGCATAAATTATCCTTTTTTTATTTTTTATTTTTATCTTTGGCAATTAAAAATTTATTGATTAAAATTGTTTAGAATTTGTTATGTTCAAATTAGCTATGACTTTAGTTTGAGAACAATTAATTACAAAGTGATTCATTGAACATAGGAGCCTTAGATGACGATTGGGAACATAATGAACTATCGACTCTAAACTTGTGTTCAATTAACACTTTATAATTAATTTAAAATTCATGTATATGTAGGGAATTGATAATCATGCATAAAAATTTCTTCTTGTAGTAAAAACAATGGCCACTACTACTTAGAACATTGTAGCTGAACTCAATAAGGGTGAAAAACTAAACGAGGACAATTATGAGATATGAAGTATGAAAATCCAATACGTACTTGAAGAGTAAGAAGTTCTTGAAGTTTTAAATATGTTCATGGCTGAACTTGAACAAGGCAACATTACCTAACATAGAAGGAATCATGAAGCTTATGAAACTTGGAAAAAGAAGAACTCTACAGATCATATTACGTTGTTAAGAAGCATGGATGATGATACCATAAGGGAGTTTTAGACATATGAGATCGCAAAGGACATGGGGTTCACTCTCTCTAAATGGTTTGGTGATACGTCCATAGCCAAGCTAAGATCACTTACCATTAAACTTGATACTTACAATAAACACCCTGAACATACCATGAAATAACCTTTGAGGCAGATGTCGAATATGATAAGTGAGCTTAAAGATGCAGGTCATAATCTTACTGATGAACAACAAGTGCAAGCTGTGATTTGTTTACTACCTCAAAATCGAGAACACATGAGAATGCATTTGACCCACAAAGAAAACATTAAGACCTTGGAATATGTTACCATTTGTAGCTTGAGGAAGATCGCCTCATGGCTAGCAAGACAAATGTTGATGTCTACATGGCTAGCTCTAGCTCACATGGTGGAAAATGGTGCAAGTGTTAATTTCATAGTGGGAACCAGCAAGAGAGTAAAGCAAATGCTCAAGTAAAGAAAAAACAAAAGTTCAACCAACCTAGAAAAGGAAAGAAAAAGGGCTTCTTTAAGAAAAAGAAGCATGTCTCCAAGCTCAAGTGCTATAATTGTGCAAGAAGGGGCATTTTGCACGTGACTACAAAGTGCCCAAGAAGGTAAATGACCTTTATGCACTTATTAGTGCAATTAATGTTTCTAGTTATGTATTTTTTTTATTGAATCTTATATCCTTTGTGGACTTTAGGCTCAAGAGACACATACCATGTAGTGAAGGACATAAGTGCCTTCATGAAATTTCGACAGATCTTGAAAGGATCAAGATGGATATGTAGGAAACAGCTCAAGAGTTGAAGTTAAGGGAATTGTCAAGTGCAAGTTAGTCCTACGAAGTGGCCAAACCTTATTCCTACATGATGTGTTATTTGCTCCTGATATTCCTCATAATCTAGTTTCTGTGTTGGTTTTACTCAAACTTAATTTTGAATTACGTTTTCATGGACAAGGTGTGGATTTGTTTTTAGGAAAAGAATATTATGGATGTGGTTCTTTCTTCAATGGTTTTATTGTTCTTGATGTTTGAACATGGTGAAAGTAATGTATGTTTTTCCTATTTTACATCGACTATTCATTGTGAGAATAATGTAGATGTTTGGCATGTAAAACCCGGGAAAATTGGAAAAAAAAAAAATGCTAGAATGGTTCAAGGAAGCTTGGAAAATTCTCTAGATCTCAGATGACGAAACGGACTTCACCGTTGGATTCGTCTTGCTAAATCTAATTACCTAGAAAATTTTCGTTGAATTCCGAGACAGCCGAATTTTTCCCGATTTTCGAGGTAACGGGCGTCTAGTGACTCCTAGGGATGAGATTTTTATGAGAATCTCGGGAGTTAGGAAATAACTCAAGTTAAGTTAATTTAAAATAAATTTAACTTGAACCAGAACCGAAAATAAATTGTTTCGGGGTAGGAATGGATCCGAGAGGATAGCATGACACGTGGCGCTTTAAGAGCCACTCATTAACTTAAGTCAAGATAGACAAAAGGAGGAAAAAAAAGGGGAAAAGGGGATTGTTGGGCTGGTATCTGGCAGTGAGAGAGGAGAAGAGAGGGTGTAGAGAGAGAAGATCCAACTTCTCTCTACGATCTATGAAGACCGGGTGGTTGTCTTCCGACGGGCTAAGGTTTAAAGTCGAAGTACTCGACGAGGGCGACGTGGGAAGTCGAAAGCTTCGAGTTCAGGAAGTGTTCACGAAACTTCCTCAGGTCGTTGCTCATGCTTCAAGAGGTAGGGATTCTTTCTACTTTGGTTATTTTCCATTCTAGGGGCTCTTTGGTTGAGTTTTAATGCCCTAAGGGGCTGTTTGGCCCTTTTTTCTTTAAGGGGCTGTTTGCCAAAATAATGGGTTACGGGATTAGTGCCTTGTTTTGACCCTATATGATATCCAGTTTTTGGGGCTGATTTTCAGTTAGAAAAATGGAGAATTTGGACTAGTATCCTTCAAGGAAACTGTAGCCCTATCAGAGAACTTGATATTAGGCTTTTGAATCACCCAAATTGGACATTTATAACCCAAGTTATGGTCCGTTTTCAGGGACTGCCATAGGTTGCCCTGTTTTGGTCGAACCTACTGTTCAGATTTTTGGGAATGATTTTCAATTGGAAAAAAGTGAGAATTTGGACTAGTATCCTTCAAGGAAATTGTAGCTCTATCTGAGAACTTGATGTTAAGATTTTGAATCACCCAAATCGGACCTCTATAACTCAAGTTATGGTCTGGATTCCAAGACTACTACAACTTAGGCTGTTTAATGATTTGTGTCCAAATTTTTTCCACAATTGGTATATGATTGTAGTATATCATTGTTTGAATTGAGTGATATACTTGGTTGAAATTTTGTGGAAGTTAAATGGTGTGTTTTAATTGTATGGCTTGTGATGTGTTTGTGTATGAACAAGGCCAGTGCATGGCTTGGTTGTAGGCTATTTGTGGACATGGTGTCATAATTAGTTTTAGAGAGCAGGAAATATTGCTTGATTGGTGATGATTTGTAGATTTCAATATATGTGTGTATAATATGTTGACATGTATTGTGTAGTTTATTTGGAAATTATATGTTAATTGACATGATTGTCCAAATGATGCATGGGTATTATGCATGGTTTAAAATGTCCATATAACATTCATCATATATATGGCATGGTATAGGCATGGAATGACATAATTGCATTTCATATGTACGGGGACATCGCATTAAATGGGTGTGTGTGCATGGTCATAATCATTCATCATTCTTGGTGAGTGGGTGGCGAAGCCTTGCATTTAGACTCACAAACAATGAGTCTCACGGGTGCATTTCATAGCTTTGAATAAAGCTGTTTATCGGAGACTGTCCGATGCTTTTGAATAAAGAGGTTTATCGGAGACTGTCCAATACTTTTGATTTAAAGCGGTTTATTGGAGAATGTCCAATGCTTTTGAATAAGGCTGTTTATCTAGATCAGTCTAATTCTTAAAATAAAGTCAAGTGATTCGAGATTGTCCAATGACTTTGAATAAAGCTATTTATCTATGATGTCCAATGAATTTTAAAACAAAAGCTTTTTGTTTTCGATAAAGTGGTCATCAGAAACACCAAAGGCAAGTTTTCTTTACACTTGGCATAAGCATGTGAGGAGTCTGAGGACTATGTTAAGGCATGGTGGGTGACACTCATTCATGGCATGTAGGCATTCCGCAGTAGAAAACCGATTTTTACTTGAATATTTGATCAGGTGAACATGCATTGTAATGCGGCACTTAAAGGGGAAGTGTACTCGCAGGAGCTACTCCTACAGCATCAAGCCACTCCCGTCAGGACCCTTTCACGTGAGTATGTAGGTGGATGGTGCTCACTGAGGTCATAGCTATGAAGAAAGCCACAGGCTTGTAATTAATTTTTTGTAAAGAAGCTTGGAACAAACTAGTTCTAGCTTGTATTTTCAGGTGAAAAGAATTGTAAAAAACACTTTGGAATCCACCTTTGTTCTAATTTGCACATTTTGTAAGAGTGTCAGGTTAAACTCTCGAGGACTATGATAATTAGTCTTGTATATTCTCGTAGTGTGGATGAGTGGGCCTCGGAAAGAAGACTTTCACTCATCATTGGACCAAGTGAGGTTATCAGATTATATCAGCCATGTTGTCAATTTCAGACATGTTGTATTGCAGAGTTCCCAAAGATAAAGGAGACTCTCATTCCGATTTTCGCAAATCACGTCCCGTAAAAAGGGGACACTTGGGCGTGGTGTCGGGTTACCGACATCCACAAGTCTTCTGTGGGTTGATGGGTTGTCAACGGACCCCCGGGTTTTAGGGCGTCACATGACATGCTAGACTTGGTCACATTGGCCAAAGTCGTATGAACAAATTAGCCAAAGAAGGCTTATTGGGACGTCTAGACAAAGTTGAGTTGTCAACCTGTGAACATTGTTCAGCTAGAAAAATAGGAAGAAAACCATTTGGAAAATGAACTACAATTGAAACTCCATTGCAATTAATCCACTCAGACATATGTGGTCTAATGAATGCAAAAGCTAAACATGGGGCAATTTATTTCATCACATTATAGATGACCCACTTTTGCCTTTATTTTTTGAGGGTCAGGTTGAGAAAATAGTGGTCCGAATGGGAACTAAAAAGCCTATTGGCCCGAATTCGAATAGGTCAGGACATTATATGGCCATGTTTACCACACTCCATTTTTATTTTATAATTTTTAAATGACTACATAAAATATTAGTTTTTCTATTATGAAAAATATAAAATAGTTGTTTATTGGAAAAAGAATAGTTATTAAATAATTGTTTTTAATAAAATAAATAATAATAGTATGAAGATTAATTTAAAATAAAAATAAATATATATTTAAATATAACTAAAATAATTTATTTTATATAATCTTTTAAGAACATAAGAATAAATTATAATTATTTCAAATAAAATTTATTTTACAAAATATAAATTTTGTAAAAATATTATTTATTATTATTTTTAATTTTTTAATGTTTGACCCATTTTGGCCTGGGTCCGCATAGGTTTGGCTGGCTAGCTAAAAGCTGCTCAATAAAAGGCAAAAATTACCTAACGGGCCCATGCCATTTGGGTTTGTCGACCTCTTTTCAGCTATAGTTATGTCTATTTTATTTCTCATAAATTTCAAGCATTAGATTGCTTTATCAAGTTTATGTTAAAAATCAAAGCATTAAGAACCGATCGAGGTCGAGAATATTTGTCTGATCAATTCAAACGATTATGTGATGAAAAAGGAATAGTACATAAGTTGACTATCTTGTATACTCCACAACAAAATGGAGTTGCGGAAAGACATGGTAAAACCCTACTTGAAATGGTTAGGTCAATGATGACTCATGCTTATTTGCCTATCACCTATTAGGGTGATGCATTATTAACACCCACATTTGTACTTAATCGTGTGCCCCCAAAGTCTGTTACTATCACTCCATATGAGTTATTGACCAATAGGAGACTTGACCTAAGTACTTTAAGACTTTGGTGTTGTGCTGCCTATATACATAATTCCTCTCATAAATATGGAAAGTTAGGTCTGAGAGGAAATAAAAGTATATTTATAAGATATTGTGAAGAATTTAAAGGATATGTTTTCATAGGTGAGTGAGAAGGTGGTAACATTACTTAATTTGAATTACGAGATGTCACATTCTTAGAGAATGATTTCCTTAAGCAAGGACAAACAGGTAAAGACCTATTGTTGTATGAAACCAATGACCAGATTGCTTATACTACACAAGAGTCGGATCCGTTCTCTTCAAGTGGGAGTATTGTGAGAAACGATGAATTAGTTTCTAAAACAACACAATCACATCCTGAAGATGATCCAACTATGATTATTGGTTCGAGTGGGAGTAACAATGAAATTGAGGAACCTTAACTCGGGTGAACGAATTGTCAGTCGGTTCCTTATCACCGATTTGAGATTAAAGGGGAAGCATTTATTGTAACTCCACAAGATGAAGAAGAGCTAAGGAATATACAAGAGGCTCTTAATTATCCTCCTAAAGAAAATTAGAAGAAGTGATAGAGTTAATGAAAACAAATTAGGTGTGGGAATTAGTTGTTCCACCCAAAGGACGTAAACCGATTGGCAACAAATGGATCCATAAAATTAAGCGTAAGGTGGATGAAAGAATTGAGAGATATAAAGCTCGCTTAGTTGCAAAAAGGTATAAACAACAGGAAGGAATAGATTATTAAGGAACCTTTTCACATGTTGTCAGATTTACCTCAATATGTTTAATTTTAGCTATCGTTGCAAGTATGGACATAGAATTACATCAAATGGATGTAAAGACTATTTGTCTCACTAGAGAACTTGAAGAAGAAATCTACATGGAACAACCAATAGGTTTCATAACTCAAGGCTAAGAACATAAAGTATGCAGACTTTTAAAGTTAATATCTTAAGTAGTCTTCGATACAATGGAACATTCAGTTTTATAATGTAGTAACGTCTCAGAACTTTGAAATGATTGAAGAAGATCATTGTGTTTACATTAAAAGGTCGAAAGACAAGTTTATAGTCTTTCTTGTCCTTGTATGTAGATGACATACCGATAGTTGGTGTGACGCCCTAAAATCCAGGGGGTCTATTGATCAACCATTAACCCGCGGAAAACCTGTGGCTATCATGTAACCCTATACCACATTGTATGTCCCATTCACTAGGACCTATCATCTTATAAAAACTGCATGCAGTCATGACTTCAAACCCAGGTTACATTGACAACCCGTCAACCCGCGAATTCCCCGCGGATTTCTGGGGTGCACCCGATACCACACCAGGTCCCATTTATCTAGATCCATTTTTCATTGAAAAGCGGGCAGAGTCTCCTTTGTTCGGGGAGCTCTACCCAACACACAACTTGTATAACAGTATAATCATAACCCATCCAGGGTCTCAACAGAAGTAGTATTGACCACATAGGATCCATCTGTCTATATCCCTAATATACATCCCTTTACCATGACCCATTCATTCACATTTAAATCTAAAATATGAAAATAAAACACTTAATTACAGTCCGTAAGAGTCCGATCACGACCCTCTACCATAATTACATACTACCATTTAGACAATAGTCCCAAAAGAATTTAGTTCACAATTCTTTTATACAAAAATACTTTTACAAAGGTAATAAGGCCACACATCGGCCTCCTTCATAATCAAGGCCCTCACGGAGTGCCATCTCCCCGTACACCCCGTACCCGAAAGGTCCCATTAACCCGCGAGGCAATGCTCAGTAGAGAAATTATCCTACAAGGGCTACTCCTCACCTAAATGCACATGCAATGGTACACACATATCATACCACATTCCATACAGAAATGCAATCATACATGGAATGTTTTATGTCATGAATACAGACTTATGCCCATAACCCGAGTCCCGATCGACCTCACACCCGCAACGCTAAGTGTGAAAAACCGCCATTAGTGTTTCACCCATGACTTAACTCATCGACAACCTTTCCAATATTTATTTTAATTCTATCAAATCCCATGTGTTTAGGCCACGATTTTTCGCAGCTTACACTGTGAGATTGTCATAGTAGCCTTCCAATATTTTTACTGCAGATTTCTATCGCCGGTGATCACGTCTAACCGTGAATTACCTGGGTGTTTGACCCTGTATATCTACCACATCTCGCCTCCGCCCAAACACACACGAGATTTATTTTATATATATATATATATATATATATATATATATAGCAGTATATATATATATATATATATATATATATATATATATATATATATATATATATATATATATATATATATATATATATATATATAAAATTTATTTTTATTTTTATTTTTATTTTTATACACAAGGAAGCTCCACTTGGATCGTCCCACTATTACTACACATTCACCAAGAATGGTGAATAACCAATACCATGCACACACACCCAACTCAACGTGATGTCCACGTGCATATGAGAGCTACATGCAACATTTCCAAAACCTGGATAATTATATTTTCTACATATAATTTTCATTCACTATATATCTCATGTCAATACATCAAACAAGCATATATTAACATGATTTTCACACAAATAGTAGGATATTCATTTTTCCAGCAATACCACATAAATACAGCTGACAAAATCAAATAACAGTTCGGAAATTCAGTCCCGAACCATACAAATAGCATGATATTCATTGTTCTAGCAATAACACACAACAAAACCCGAAGACATCAATCCTGTGATCAAACCAAGTTCAACATAGTCCGGGGATCGCTTCACAATCCCGAAAAATTTCCAATATTCGCCCAAAATCTCTGATCGAATCCTACCTAATTCGGCATTGCTTGAAGAACGCCTATGCCATTAAATGACCTTTAGGCTAGAAATAACTTGAGTAGAAAAATTCCCTACCTCTTGGAGTTTGATGAAACTCCTAGATTCTCATACCCACGCAGAGCTCTCGTCGCGTAAATGAACTTTGCTTCTTGCCCCGATGAAAATCGATGGCCCGATCTTCGTAGATCTTAGAGAGAAGGTGGAAGCCCATTTTTCTTTTCTCTCTCTACTTGTTTCCTCCCTCCCTCTCTTTCCTTTTTGTTTTCTTTCCTTCTTTTCTTTATTTTTCCTCTTGGTCTTATCCCACCGAATTGTCTTGGTTTGCTCCCACTCTCAATTTTTTTTTTTTCGTTTTTTTCTTTTTCTCTTTTCTTCCTTCCTTTTTCTCTTTTCTCATCCCACCGAATTTGATCCCAAAACCGGGGAAGTTTCCCCCCCACTTTCCTACCTCGCCATTTGTCTCATTCCCATTTTTTATTAATTTCTTGATTTTTTTTCTTTCTTTTATTTCCTCCATTTGACACATGGCTCAATATGAGCCACTCATCCAAGTGCTATGTGTCACTTGCTACACCACATAGCTATCATGCCATGTGTCCATCTCCTAAGGTGCCATGTGGCATCTACATGGTCATGCCATGTGTCACCCGACACCCAATGCCTCGAAAAACCTGAAATTCCGACTGTCTCGGAATCCGACGAAATTCGGATGGGGAACTAGATTTCATGAGACGAAGTCCGTTTTGTCATCTGAACTCTAGAAAATTTTCGATTTCCTACCAAAATTACCATTTTATCATTTTTCAGAAAAATTGAATTTTTCCTAGGTTTTATAGAGTCCTTGTAGATATCTTATGACTCGATATCACGTTGTGTGTCCCATTCACCGAGATCTATCAATTCACATAATCGGACAGAGCCCCCTTTATGCTAGAAGCTCTTCATCCTACACAAAATACAGAACAACAGGAAAAACAACACTTGGTAGCTGTTTCGAGTTCGCTTAGGCAAAGGAAGCACACCTTCATCTAGGCGAGGTAGAACCTCACTTGCAAGGCTGCCCTCGGGTTCACCTAGGCAAAGCCCACCTTCGCCTAGGTGAGGTATGATTAGTGCTCAAAAAGTGCTATTTTGAACCCTGTTTATTATAGGTTTTGAGCACTTTTTATGTACTAATCAGTGTAATTAACCCGATTTGCACATTAAGGTCCCTGCTATTCTACTGATTTAATTTTTTATGGCAAATTTTGCAGTTTTTGCAAGCTATTTATGCTGAAATTGTTGAGTCGATCCAAGCACGAAGAATTCGAGTCAAACTTAGCATTGTAGATCAGAGACTAGAAGGAAAGAAGAGCAGAAAATACAAAGAAAATGGAAAGTGTGAAATTTGGTTCCTGCGAGCACTGTTCATGCCTCCAGCCAACACTGTTCATCATGCAGCCACTGTTCACCTTCTTTTTGACGCTTTGATGTTTTTGCTAGAATTTTTTGTTTCTTCCAAATTTGTCCTTGTAATAGCTTTTGGTTTTGGTTTCTTTTGTAATTTCCCTTGGCTCTGAGCGTATATAAGCCTCAGTCAAGCCTTGTAATCGATTAATCACTTCGGCAATAAATTTTTGGGGGGAGTCATTTTTTTCTCTGCTGCTCCCTTTTCTCTCATTTTCTTGGCACTTTCTAGGCAGTCAAACACCCTCTGAGGATGACAACTCGGAGGATGAGCAGCTAAAACCCCTTCCTCCTTGAAGCGTATACGGCTCGGTGCGTGGATCCGGCTGTAACCTAGTTCTCTGCTTTTAACAAGTTTTACTGGGCATTTATGTTCCTATTTCACTCTAGTAAGAACCTTCGATGTGCTTCATTGATCAGTATTTGCAATCTTAGGTTCAAGATGCTTATCAAGTAGATCCACTGAGATTCATTAGTTGCTTTCTATTTGTCATTGTGAGGTAGATCAGGGAGGCACGTTTTCACTGTCTGGGAGCATTAATGCTCAATAAATGCTATTTTTCAAAAGGGAAAATCATAGGGTTTAGTTTTTAAAGCTAAATGAAGATCCGGTTCGGGAAATGACTATAGGTCATCCTCCTCAACGTGAGGAAATGGACCCGAGAACCCCTCGAACTTGTAACCCAAATCAAGAACGACACTTCGCTGGGAGACTTCTTACATTTTATTTTTATTTAATTCAGCTTATTAACCATTACACTCCCTGTTTTTACAAAATCCCAAAATTCAAATTGAATTCACCATTTCGCCTTCACCTGTAAATCATTCTGCACGGCCAAAACCCATCCTCGTGTTCGACCTCAGACACTATATCAAAGAGCTCCGCTACCTACAGAGGATTTAGATATAAATCTCTGTTGATTCCGATACATCCATCGCGGGCACCGACCAAGGTAGAGCCTCAAACCTACACAGATTTCACACATAAATCCCATAAGAGTTTTGAGTTCAACTCTTAACATAATATTACATACCAACATTCATTTGTTACAAAAATATATGTTACAAAACAATTACAGAAGTAATTATAAAGCCATAAGCTTCCATTCTTTTCTTCACTTTTGCAAATTCCGATGAGCCGCCCACCTAAGCTAACAGACTAAATAAAAAAGAGTACCATATAGGGTGAGCCACGCCTAGTAGAGTTATTCCTATAGCGACTACTCCCCACCTAAGTGCACATGCAATGCTTACACTTAACAATTTTCACATTCACATCACAATTCCAAGCAAGATACGTAATCCTAGGTTGGAATTCTATATGTCATGCCATGAAATGGGATGAGACTCACTCATGCACCATGCTCGATTCTTTACCGACTCCCATCATACTCGAGTCTTTACCGATTCCTGCCACACTATACAATGTCCATGTGTGATAAATCGTCATTGATGGATTACATCCAATGATCATTTTCAAATAAAATTCATTTGTTTATAAACCAAAAGCTTTTTCGATGTTACAACTCAAATGATCATTTCATTTACAAAACCATGTGTATTTTGTGGGTAGTGAATTTTTGGGGTCCCACCGCAGGCTTTGCACGCCTTCCAACACTTTTTGGACTTTCACTATTGAGAACTGACCAAATGCTGTGTCTTTTCACCCGGTGGAAGTATCTAAATTTCTTCTGCTATTACTTGACACAAGTTTTTACCATTTTATTCAATAGTGCAACTCTGTTGGACTTTGTTCAACAGTGCCGAGCCCACTCATCAATCACCAATCGTGGTGTTGATATCAACTATGCACTCACACCAATGTAATGCGATGTTTCCTATGCATAATACAATGTGATGCACCATTGCATGTCTATGTCATGCCACATATGTGATGAATGCCATATGGACAATTTATCTCATGCATTTAACCATGCATCATGGACAATTATATCACATGCATATAATTTCCAATTTAAACACTCATAACAATGTTAATTCATTAGAACACACATATTAACATTCACCAATTACAACAACAAGCATGTTATCACATATCAAGCAATAACTGATGAGCTTAAAAGTCATCTATTTTTAATCCATTTTTCTGTTTGATTGTCATCTGAAAAGGAATAATTAATATGCAGAAATATGAAGAAACTCACCAATTTGTTATTAGCAGGGAGTGTGAAAGAGCAAGAAAAAGAAAAATGCAGAACAGCGGAGTAAAAATGCAGAAAATAGCAGGGCAGAAATGAAAGCAACTGGTTAACTAATGCTGCGCTTTGGGTCAGATAAATAGTTATGATGTCGCCACATCGTGAAAATTGAAGGAAATTACGCGTGTCATACAGATCACAAGTTAGGTACCGAGGATTAACCGTGAGACTTATGAATGATGTCGCGACAACATCGGATGTCGCGGACAAAGGTTGATGTCGTGGATAAGTGATGGAGGTCGCGACAAGAGAAGCGCTGGCTATGATGCGATTCAAAAGATGAAACCGTTGTGACTTGCCGTCATCGCATCGTATGACCGATGTCACACACTAAAAGCAAACTACTTGAAGCCTCCAGAGACATAAGTTGATGTCACGACAAGAGATTAATGTCGCGACATAAGACGTATCAATAAGGTTGCGCCT
The DNA here is from genome assembly GCA_016808115.1 of Tetrastigma voinierianum. NCBI lineage: Eukaryota > Viridiplantae > Streptophyta > Magnoliopsida > Vitales > Vitaceae > Tetrastigma > Tetrastigma voinierianum. The sequence continues at coordinate 500,992 of JAEQBH010000743.1, read as the reverse complement.
TTGCTGATGTCACGACAAGAGATTGATGTCGCGACATCGTGAACCATCGCTTGAAAGTCAGAAGACATGAGTCGATGTCACACAGTGGGATTGAGGTTCATGATTAGAACGAATAATTTCGAAACCCGCAGAGGCATAAAGTGATGTCGCATCAAAGGTTGATTTCGCTGTATTATTACAAGAAGACATCACTTGAAAGTCGCAAAGACATGAGCCGATGTCGCGCGATTAAGGGAAGGATGCTGACATAAGAAGACATCGCTGAAAGTCGCAAAGACATGAGCCGATGTCGACAAGGATTGACGAGCGACACTGGGATCCAATGCTTGAAAGTCGCAAAGACATGAGCTGATTCGCGATATACTGATGTCGCGACATCGTGAAACTTAACAAATGAAACTCCGCAGAGATAAAGTGATGTCGCGGGATAAGGGATTGATGACATAAGAAGACAACGCTCAAAGTACAGAGATTGTTGATACTGCCACAGAGACTGATGTCGATGATGGATGATGTCAGCGACATTGATTTCTTTGTCGCGACATAAGATGCCTTCAGAAAACAAAGGAATGCTATGACTTATTGATAAATGTCGCAACAAGTGCCAACTAACTAATGCCGCGATAAGGATTGAGGTCGCGACTGAATGGGTAATGGGCCACCCACTTGAAATCCACAAAAGAATGCATCGAATTAGCCCAACCGAGAAACCCTATAAATAAGCAAATACCTGTGAGAAAAGGGGCGCATAAGGTAACTTAAGGATCTGGTAGCCAAAGGCTTCATTTTATTTTTTCTTTATTTTCTTTTTTGGCTTCGGCCGCTATAGATTAGATTATTTTTACCTTTTCTTTATTTTTGTTTTATTTTCTCGATCTCGATGTTATCGCTTTTGAGCGTAGTTCTAATGCACTCCATTCTTTTCACCATCGTCGAATGTTGAAGTTCGCATAAATTTCTCGAATTCGACTCTTTTCCAGCCTCTCTCTAAATCATAGCTTGTTCTTATGATCGAGGGAATGTCAGAGGTGTAATTCAAGAATTGAGAAACCCAAATTCTTCCATTAAGTGAATGCTATAGTCAAAATTTATCTTCCCCGTAGTTGTTTCAGAGTTTAGAATTTCAGCTTATGAATTTATTTCCTCAAGTTGCGGTTTAATGTTTTTGATCCGAACATCGGGGCTTATACCTCGTTTTAAGATTTGTTTCCATTGCTCGATTTCTCAAGGAGGTCCTCTCGAGTGACACAGAGAAGACATTCCCGAGAGTTATGAACATTTCCTTGAAGGTATATTAACTCGCTATTAGAGATCTAATGAGCTTTGTAAGTTTACTAGATAACTTTCTCACTTGAAATCAAGAAAGAAAGAACGAAGTATCAATTTAAACAAGGTAGAGTTCACCTCGATTCGAATAAAGGAAGCCAATCCTGTGTTAATGAGATCTAATCAAGGAGAGGGTGATCTATTCTAATTTAGAGGAAGAGTAACTGCAGGTTGTATATCCCGTATTGATCGATAACTGAAGTTAAGGTTTACAACATCCATAAAATGGGTATGAAGTATTGCAAAGAAAAATACCTGCATTAAGGAAATCCCTATTAGTAGTCATCTAATTCCCCTCGTCTTCGAAAGAATCAGAAAATTAGATAATGAATCAGAGTGCTGAGAGATCCAAACTGCATCAGCTAAACGCCTTGGTCAGATTTTAAACCCGAAATACACAAGCAATTTTAATGTTGTTAACTAGCAGAATTGATATCACAATAGCGCAGTTCTCGGGATGTGTCCTCTAAAAGATAACTATTCAGCCTACTTATTTTTTTAACTATTCATTATTCTTATTTCTTTAGATTCCAGCTTCTTATTTGATTGTTCATTCTTTTCCTCTTATACTTGTATATTTTACGCCTTCTGCCGGATCACAATGTCATGTTATAGTCCAATAGTATGGAGCTTGAGAGTAGTCAAGATAGTTGATCTAGAATTCGAGACTTCGGATCGAGCATCTCGGACTTATATCCATTTTATTACTTGTCGACCTATGCACTTGCAGGATATTAGGCCAAACCAAAATTAAAACATTTACTCTAGAGACATTTTTGGTCTCCTATAGAAAAGTCAACAAGTTTTATGATACCAGTTGGCTGGGGATTACAGTCCTTGTAATAACATAAATTTGTATATATCTTTGGTCCTAACAAGTTTTATATGCCGTTGCTGGGATTAGTTAATAGTCCTTGTAATAACGCTCACAATTTGTATATATCTTTGGTCTTAACAGTTTTATATGCCATGTCGGATCGAAAGAATTTAGTAAATCAATATTCAGACGAAAGAAGGAAATGCTACTGATATTTTTTGAAGAAAAAGAACAAAATAGCTTTTCAAGCAAAGGGTTATTTTTAGCCACTAACCTTTAACAAACCATATTGAAAATATTTGTCGACTGCACTAATCCTATTAATGTAAGTGTGTTTTGATTTCAGGACAAAATTTTAATGCATAGAAACATAACACCCGATCTTATTCCAGTTACATGTAATTAGAGAGAACACTGTAAGCTTCGAGAAAGATAAATAGCGCGTAAAACTCCAACTACGGCGCATGAAAGATGTGATCGAATTAGCACATAGAGAAGGTGCTAGAAGGCTCCAATCACGATACTATGGAGGACTCTCTGAAGCCTATTATTCAAGATGAGTACTTTGCAATTAGGCAAACAAATATTGATGCAAATACTAACTTAAACCAAAGACTAATTACAATGGTCCAAGAAGACGCCATCAATATCCTAATCGAGGACTCAAACGAAAGCACTGAAGATTTCTCGTGATGGTTAATACGTTGAAGTTGAATGGGGTGAGACCGTGGTCATCAACCGCAAGATATATTCCCATTCTTCTAAGAGATACAACAAATTACATGGTATGAATCTTTACCATATGGTTCATTGATACTGGGAGGAGTTAGTAGAGGCCTACTTAGGTAGATTCTTTCCCCCCAAACTCTCACCTCGAAAGAAGGAGAGAACCACAGGTTTCAAATAGGAAGATGAAAGCCCGTATGTGCTCACAGAAAGATTCAAACTATTGTCGAAGATGTCCAACGCATGGGATAGATCCGAAGACTCAGATGGACATTGTATATCATGCCTCAATGATATATCAGTGCGGATCATCGATGCTTCTCATGTTGTGGAGCATTCAAACGAAAAAGTGTCAAGAGGCAAAAGAGCTGACAAGACTGCTATGCAATATGAAAACTCCTTCGAAGTTTTCAAGAGGAAACAACAGAGAAAGGTGGATCATGGAGTCGAGCAAGATGACAAATGCATGGAGGCTAAGTCGATGCCATTATGCAATGTGATGGACAAGGTTAGTGAAGACAATCGCCTACGTAGATAGGAGCGCTTGAAAGAGAGTTATCAAGGGAAGTGCTGAGAGCTACTAAGAATACTTATGATGCTGAAGAGGTTAAGCATTCAGCGAGCTAAGAAACTACCATTTCAAACCTAATACTAACTCGTCAAGACATTATCACTCAAAGATCGAGGAACCATGAGAATTTCTCATATGGTGGAGGGGCTTCACAAGGCCCAAGGCATGATTTAACCCCAACAGGTTATCAATGTACCACCAAGGTTCCAAAGAGCAGAAGTAAGGAAATGAAATACAAATGAATATCGTGGTCGAGAGGGCTCCACCTTTTAAGAACAGATGCTGCAGTTCATGGGGGATAATAAGAAGTTGTTGAACCTCCATGAACAAAAGTTTGCAGAATTGGAAGCAACTGCTACCAATTCTCAAATTTTTCAGAACACCACCAATGCATCCCTGAAGAACCTGGAGACATGGGGTAGGGCAATGGTTTAACCCCCGCAAAGCCGTATAAAGATGCCTTCCCAAGTGACACAAAGAAGAATCAAAAGACCGCATGGCTGTGCAGCCTTAGGGAGTGGGAAGGAGTTAGAAAAGATGAAAGAAAAAATGATGCTGAAGAAAGAAGAAGAAAGCCCGCAAAAGTAAAGAAGCACTCGGAGAAAAAAGAAAAAGAAGGAGTGGGACGTGAAGGACATCCAAGGCCTCTGCATCATAGTCCCATTTCCACGTAGACCCATAAATCAAAGATGAGGGAGCGCTGCAAGGTTTTGAAACCTTCAGAAGCTAGAGATCATGCCTCTCATTTAAGTGGTGACTCGTATGCCACTCTATGCAAAATTCCCCGGGCGACATGCCGAAAGAAAAGAAAAGATAGTAAGGTGATTTGCGGAATCTCACCGCTACTCGCAGCGGCCGCGGATAAAGAAAGAACGTTTTAAAAGATGAAGGATCCAGAGTTTTACAATTCCTTGCATCATCGAGGAGTCACCTGTAAAGCTCGACTCAGAGCCAGTATAAACTTGATGCCTCTTTCTCGCCGCAAGCAATTGCTCGTGGAGGTTATTCCCACCACTATTACTCTTTTAAATGGCAAACGTATCGATGGTAAAACCCGGCGAGTCTTGGAAGATGTGTCGGTCATCGGGCTGGGAAATTTGTTTTCCCAAAGACTTCATCATTCTCGGGCCATGGAAGAAGATCTACAAGTACTCGTTTTGACGAGATCATTCCTAGCTACTCTGAGTCGTCATCGACATGCAAAAGAGTTCTACCTTGAGGGTTGAGAGGAAGTTACTGCTTCAACTTGATCAAAGCATGCATTATAGACATAGATGAGAAAATCGCAATGTAGTTGATGATGTCTATACCTACAACCCCGATGTTCACAATGATCAGAATGCCTAAATTTTTATCAATGAAAAGAGATAAATTCAAAGATATTGAAGATGATCACTGATTGTCCATACAACAGCTTTTCATTCTATAGAAACCGTGGCCGAGCCTAAAGCAAATTAAAATGACAAAGGGAAAAATAATGAAAAGGGAATTCATCAAGAAACCAAGAAGAGGGGCTAGTGTTGGAAAGAGTTGCCAAGTCATTCACATGCTACTTAGAATCACCAAAGAGAAAACTAGTGATTATCTCTCGCTTAGACTCGGATGCCGAGGAACAGGTTGTCAAAATCTTAAAGAAGCATAAAGAGCTCCATAGCTTGGTCCATCAAGAGTCAAGGGTATCACCATCAATTTGCATGCACAAAATTCATGAAGAAACTTCAAAGCCATCTAGTAGAACATCAGAGAAGACTGAATCCAGTGATGAAGGAAGTAGTCGTAGGCTGAGGTACTCAAATTTTCGACGCCGGTTTTATCTATGTAATTTCGTATAGTCTCAGGAGCCTACCTATGTGTGGTTCCAAAGAAGCGGTGGGTTTATCGTGGATCCGCAATGAGAAAATGAATTGATCTCCAACAAGAACAAAGGATGTGATGGAGGGTATGCATTGACATGTGAAGTCGAACACGCTCACGTAAAAGATCATTTTCCCTTTTGCCTTTCATTGATCATGTTGGACAGATTAGCAGACACCCTCATTTTTGTTTCTCGATGTGGGTATTCAGATACAATCAGATTGCTATTGCACCCGAGACCAAGAGAAGACCACATTCACATGCTCTATAGTACCTTTGCCTTCAAGGATGCCATTTGGCCGTAATACCGCTACATTCCGCAGGTGTATGATGTCAATGTTCTTTACTCGCTGAAGAGGTTATGGAAATTTTTATGATGACTTCCACCGTATGGATCCGCTTTGACTGCTCAAGAACCCGAAACAAAGGCTTCAAAGATGCTAAGACAAACAAATAAGATCAATTGGGAAAATTTCATTTTATGGTAAATAAGGTATTGTTCTGGGTATAATTCTGCCTGGACCGAAGTAGACCAATCCAAGGTATCCATCAAAATCTGCACCACCTACCACAAGAAAAGTGAGTAAGAAGCTTTTTGGCATGCCGGATTTTATAGGAGATTCATCAAAGACTTCTCAAAAAATAGCCGCATCTACTATGCGACATCGAGTATGATACAAGGTTTAATTCTACGACTTCGCAAGGTCGTCAAGAAAATCAAGATCAAACTGGGTTCAAGTAATCTATAATGGCTGCACTTAATGGGATCAAGGATTTCCAAATAATGTGCGATGCCGCGATTTTGCAATGGAGCCGTCTCTAGGGCAAAGAAAGGAGAAAATATTCGACCATATACTATTAGTAGAACCTTCAATGAAGCACAGCAATTACTCAACAACTCGGAAAAGGAGATGCTAGCCATAGTATTTGTCAGAAAATTCAGTAATACATTTGGGATCCCATGTTATTATTCATATCGACTACGCAAAGAATCAAGTACCCGATGTCAAAGAAGGAAGCTGTTAAGATTGATAAGGCGGGAAAGCATTTAATGCAAGAGCTCGACTGAGATCAAGGATAAAGGGTGTGGACAATGATAGCCGATCACTTGTCAAGAGTAGAAAGAAGCACCGCGGCTAAGAGAAGTAATATTAACAGAACTTCCCGCATTTAGCAACCTGTTTAAAGTTCTTCCAACTTCCATGGTATGTCGATATTGTGAACTATTTAGCCAGGAGTAGCTTCCTTCAAGACCCGCCTACTGTAAGAGGAAACTCAGAACCGATGCCAGTGCATTATATTTGATGATCCACTATTATTTAAAAGAGGTGCCGACATGATAATAAGAAGATGTTTAAAATGAACAAGGCAAAATTTCCGAACGAATGCCATGCATCACCATACGGGGGCATTTTTCAGAGAAAGAATACCATAAGATACTTAAATCGATTTTACTGGCCCACTATCTTCAGAGATTGTGCTGAGTGGGTTAAATTGTGTGATAGATGCTAAAAGATTGGAAATATCAGCAGCAGAAATGAAATGCCCTTAAGAGGTATAATGGTGGTGCAAATCTTTGATGTATGGGGAATAGATTTTATGGGGATCCATTCAATTAATCATTCGGGAACTCCGTACATACCGGCTAGCGCTGATTATGTTTCCAAATGGGTGGAAGCAAAGTGGTCATTCAAGGAATGTTTCTAATACGCTTGTGAGCTTCTCAAGAAAAAAATATTTTGCGCATTCGAACACCCGTAACTACTTTCACAAGTGATGGGAAGCCATTTCAAACAAAATATTTGCAAAACTCATGAGCGTATGGGATCAAGCATAATGAGTCTAGCTTATCATCCCTGCACTAATGGACAAGGTAAATTTCCAACAAGGAGATTAAAGAATACTTGAAAAGATCGGTGGAGCTCAAGCAGTAGAAGGATTGGTCTTCCAAACTGATGACGACTTCAAGCCAGCATGGGATCAAGATACAAAACTCCCATTGTAATGTCCCCATTACGTAATTGTTTTTAGCAAACCATGTCACCTACCGAATTGGAATACAAGGCAATGTGGGCCATCAAGAATTTTGAACTCGATTTTAAACCGCAAGGAAGAGAGATTGCTCCAAATGTCTTAAACTAGAAGAATCGGAAATGAAGCTTATGATAATGCTAGAATCTACAAGGATAAGACAAAGAAATGGGCATGATCAAAGGATCCCGAGGAAAGAGTTCAGAGCGGTGGGAACAGTTCTAATCGTTTAATTCTAGACTGAAATTGTTTCAGAAAGTTGAAAATCCAAAATGGAGGGCTATACACACGGTGTGTCAGCAATACATTTGTAGCAAAGACATTAAGGACTCCGACATCGAGAAGAATTCAAAGTCAATGGACAAAGACTCAAGCACTATCTAAGTTGTGGAGGAAGGAATGGAAGAGCTCCGCAGTTATCTAGAAAGAAGAAGAACCAAACAAGAAGTCCGCCTAAGGACTCAAAATCGAAAGGAAATTAATGGGAGGCAACCCATAGAAAATTTAGTTTTCGTTTAGATTTTGGAATTTTTTTGTCAGAATTTCGTTTTTGATTAGTTCTTATAAAGATAGATTTAATTTTGAGTTAATTATAGTTTAATTAAATTCTTGAATCATGCAAGATGCTGCAAGGCTGAAAGACACAGTGAGAAAAGCAACCCAGACACCTCCCAAGAATCCTGCGCAATGTCACGATTACGAACAAAGCAGCAACTTTCTCCCTAAACCAAACCTCGTGAAATATGAGTGAATTGTTTGCTAATTTCTCGCTGAGATGCCCGAATAAATGTCTAAAGGAGTATAGGATTAATAAAGGAATTCAAGTTTTTGAGATCATTAAACTAAGGGCATAGGTCGCGATAGAAACAAAAACTTGAAAATGAAAAGTCACGACATGGGACAACGTAATATCTAAAAACCTATTTATGTCGCGACAAACTTAGTATGTCGCGACATAAAAAGGGTCTTGTGCCAGCTACTCACCCTCTTAAATGCCCTAAAATTAATGTTCTTAAATAAAGTGAGGCGAAATTGAGGTCGCGATGCCGGATCTTAATGAAATAATAATTAGCCCACAAAAACTTGATCAATCAGAATCTGTTGAGAACTTCTTTTCCCACTCGCCTCCACTTCGTAAACCGTCTTCATCCCTCCCTCCCTTCCTCGATTCTCAATTCATGAAAACCCTAGCTCAAATCTCAGAAAACTCTTCCTTCCGCTTCAAATGGTCGAAACCTCAAACCTCGTCCCTAACCCGAAGAGATCACGAGGAATACGCAAACTTAAGAAGAAATTCGATGAAGAATCACGGAAGAGATGCCTTACGTGGGCACCGTACACCAAAGTAGTCAAGAAAGAACGGACAAGGAAAGGAAAGCAAGAGAAGAAGTAGAAGATTTTGTGTCGGTGGTTTATTCCAATCGGAAGAAGTGCACTATGCCAACAAGGGTTCGGGGATTAAAGAAGATTCAAACCCTATTACCCCCTTTCAAGGAGATGATTGAACAAAGAGGTTGGGAAGCTCGTCACATCAAAAGTCGCACAAGCAGGAAAGAATTTTATTCAAATCTGGTAGGTGGAAAGACAACACCGTGTTCGCCGAGGAGTGTGGGTACTATACTGAGCCAAGGCCATTAACGGCTTCATGGAATGGCAGTGGCACAAGGCTGGGTCCACCAAAAGCTCTCGGAAAACCTAAATTCTAAGAAGATTGCCAAAAAGCTCACCGACAGTAAAAGCACAATGGACAAGGAAGGAGGACCAAAACCTCGAACAGGAAAGCCTCACCGAGGAGGCTAAGGTATGGTTCTATTTCTAGCCTCGCTTATCCCCAACCACATGTGTGCACAAAGTGGAGAGAGCGTGAAGCAATTATGTCAGATGCTATTCCCCAAGGTACAAGCTCAATGTAGGGAATAGTAATTGAAAATTCTATAATGAGGTACCATGAAGGAAATAAGAGAGGGCTGATCCCTCACCCGTGCCAACAATAACCTGCTTTATGTTTAAAGGTCAGTGGCGGAGTCTCGGGAAGAAGAAGAAGAAGTCCTTATGACATCACCACTCCTGCATCGACAGAGTGAAAGCAAGGACCCAGAAACCAAAAGAAAAAGGGGGTGTTGATTGAAACAAGAGAAGAAGCTCCAACCGCAAGACAAGAAGAGGAGACTTGAGGGTTGCTGGCCAAGAAGAAGAGAACCCAGAAAATCCTCCTGAAAATAATACTTCAAGACGGCACAAATGAAGATGAAAGAAGTTCCTTAGGATTTCTCCATCCTCGTAGCCAGTCTCTCCCCCTATGCAAAAACAAAAACATTCAGAGAGCAGGAGAAAGCTCATGGGAGCACAAGAGAACACCCAATAATGGAGGTCCTCAATGCCATACGTAAGAAGATTGGAAGAGTGAAAAAGAGTGGAATTTGCAACAAGAATTTAGGAAGGAATTTATGAAAAGAGTTAAAAAGAAGATATCAAAGAATGGGAAGAAGAATCGAAAAGAAAAAGAAGAACATATGAAAGAGGTTCTTCAGCAGCAAAGAGAGGACTTCAAGAAAGAAATGAAGGAAAGAGATCGCGATCTTCTACGGAAACTCAAGCTGAGTCATGAATCTTTTTATAACAATCGCCAGCGTGATTCTCACTCCTCCTAACCATCATGAAGAAAAAGCGAGGTGGAACAAAGAAGCCAAAATTGGGAGAATGTATCAAGGGATTCAAATTTCAGTACAAGTCTCTATAAAAAGATTTTGAGAATAAACTCGGATAGAGACAGTAAAGCAAAAGGATCGAATCCTACAGCAGAGAGAATGGCCAGAAAATTTGGATTGGACAACAAAAATTTTTCCAAATTTTTGGAAGTAATGATCAAATGGAAAAACACAATGAATGGCTTGGGAAGAGACAAGATGAGCTTAAACAAGAGCACGATCTCCAATGATATCTTCATCGAGATCAAGTTGGAGCAGAAACCAAGAAGAGAAAGGAAAGAAGGGAAATGAAATTCCCTCCATTCCCAGCTCATTTGGATACCCTAGACCTGGATCCCCCTAATATCTTTGCTGCCTCTTCCAAAAGAAAAAGATAGACTTCTTCCCAAGCTGACCTTCCTTATCCTCCAAAGCCCATACCGTTGTATCCATTCGGCAATTGAATCGAAATAAATGATAAATTTGAATCGAATCGGGCTTGTTACTTGGTTTGTTAAATTTTGTGTTGCTTGTGTCAGACAGTCGAAAAATAAAAGTAGGAATTAGTTCCAAGAATAAAACGAGATGTAATGTCAATTGAATGAAGCAAGCTAGATTAGGAATAATAAATGCTACAAAATGCGTAATAAAGGCCAAATGAATACGCTTCTTTAATTGAAACACAAAGTGCAAAGTGACTTATTCAACCCATAAGTCCGTAATAGAGAAAGGTAATACAATAGAAGGAAATAAAAACATATTTTGAGTTTGTGGTACGAACAAAGAAGTCAAGGAACCCGTTGAATATCATCAATTTAACTACTCATCAACAAAAATGAGTCAAGGAAATCCTATGGTTAGTTTCATAACTATTCAATCAAAATTTAGAACTTGTTAGATTATCGATCGAGGCTAAATCAGGTGATACAACCGACAAGAGATGATGTCATTCTGATAGTTTATTTCATTCTAGCCATCCCATTCATATGCCGATGCATATACCTTAGTTCCTTAAATCGAAATGTCAGGTTTATTTTTCAAAAATAAGCCAATGGAAACCCAACTCATCTAAAAATCAACTCTTCAAGAAAGAACCTATGATTACCCAGAATTCAAGGAGGAAGAAAAAGAAACAGTTTTGGGGGGAGTATATGTTTTTGAGGAACTCAAGGAGAAAAATATAGAAAAAAGGGAATGAAAAGAAAAAGGCAAAGAGCGTAAATGCAATAAAAGAAAAGCTTATGGATAAGTTTGCATCTCAGGGCTTAACTCAATTAAGTTCTTAGGGGTGTTTCAACACCTAGTACCCTAATGCCATCTGGTATGGGAGCTACTAACCCAAAGTTCGCTAAGAGTGTTAGAAAGCCTAAAAAGGTAAAACATTGCACTATCCCTGAATGGTGACAAACAAAGGAAATTTCTCGCTTGAATTACAAGTGAGAAATAGGGGGCATACAAAGCTAATTAGCAACAAGAGATGTCCAAACATGAAGTTTAGGGGAGTTTATTAAAGAAACTACAAGAAAGAAAGAAAAAAAAAAAAAAAAAAAAAAAAAAAAGAGGAGAGAAAAGGTTCAGTGTAATCTTAACCTAAAAATTCCTTCCATCCTACCCAGACACCTAAGCCTAACAATATAGTCCCAAAAGACCGATTGATCTCATATCGGAATTACCTTAATATGGACCAATATGAACAACAAACCTGGTCTGGTATATGGAAACAATCAAAACCGTAATGACTTAGGAGTTATAAGTGACCATTATGAAGATGAGAAAGGGTGCAAATAATTTATTATTCAACAGATCTAACGATTATGTTATTTGTAAATTTCAATACTTAGTTTTGTATACTATAAAGATTAAAACTAACTCCAAAACTGACTCTCAAGCTAGATGTGTATAAAATAATGCATTCCTTGTATTTAAATCAAATTGACTGCTATTGCAAAACGTAATTAAAAAATGTCCTTTTGTTTGAGGACAAACAATTCTTCTTTTCTTTCCTTGCTTGAGGACAAGCAAAACTTTAAGTTTCCTGGGGGGAGTTTATTGAGCTGCAAGTCATCTATTTTTAATCCATTTTTCTCGTTTGATCGTCATCCTAAAAGAAAATAATTAATATGCGTAAATACGAAGAAACTACCAATTTGTTATTAGCAGGAGTGTGAAAGAAAGAAGAAAAAGCAAAGAGAAAATGCAGCAATTGCGGAGTAAAAATGCGTAAATGGCAAAGTAAATGAAAGTAACCGGGTTAACTAATGCTGCGCCGGGCTTGCATACCCATTATGATGTCGCTGACATCGAAAATTTGAATAAAATCGGTATTTTTAGCCCGCGGCTGCAGATCACAAGTTAGGCAGCCGAGATTAATCCGTAGACTTAGGAATGATGTCGCCACAACATCGTGATGTCGCGATACAGTTGCTGATGTCGTGGACATGCGGGATGGAGAGGTCGACAAGAGAAGCGCCCGGGGTTTGTGACAGTTCAAAAGATGAAATCATAGACTTAAGTCGTTGTCGCTAAGAAGAGGACTCCATGTCGCACACCAAAAGCAACCACTTGGAAGCCTGCAGATAATAGGTTGATGTCGCTGGCTGCGAGATTAAATGTCGCGACATAAGACGTGCTCATTGAAGGTTCAAAGCCTCTTAAGTTGATGTCGTATTAGATTGATGTCGCGACATCGTGAACCATCGCGAAAGTCAGAAGACATGAGTCATGTCGCGATAAGGGATTGATGTCGCGACATCATGAACGAATGCTTGAAACCTGCAGGTACATGCGCGATGTCGCGACAAAGGGCGGATGTCAGCGATAAGAAGACATCAATTGAAAGTCAGAAAGATACGAAATGATGTCGCGACAAGGATTGATGTCAAGCATAAGAAGACACGCTGAAAGTCGCAAAGACATGAGCCGATGTCGCGACAGATTGATGTTCGCATCGTGAATCCATCGCCGGAAAGTTTCCAAAACAGAGCTGATGTCGCGACAAGGGACGATACCGCGACATCGAACGGTCATTGAAACTCGGCAGAGGTATAAAGTGATGTCGCGATAAGGGATTGATGTCGTATTACAAGAAATATACCACTCAAAGCCGGGCAGAGACTTCGTTGATGTCGCGACAAGAGATCACTGTCGCTGAGCATGGATGATGTCGCGACATTGATTCCTCACGACATAAGATGCCTTCGTGGAAAACAAAGGAATGTCAAGGCGACTTATTGATAAATGCCGCAACAAGTGCCAAACTAACTAATGTCGCGATAAGGGATTTGAGGTCGCGACTAATGTAAGAATATAGCTACCCACTGAAAACTGGCCAAAGAATGCATTGAATTAGGGCCCAACCGAGAAACCTTATAAATAAGCAAACACCTGTGAGAAAAAGGTGGGGCAAAGGCTAAGGTAACTAAGGATTCGGGTAAACAAAGGCTTCATTTTAATTTTCTTTTCTTTTTATTTTTCGGCTCACAAGAGTAGATTAGATTATTTTCACCTTTTCTTCTTTGTTTTATTTTCTCTCGATCCGGATGTTATCGCTTTGAGTGTGTTTCGAATGCACTCCATTCTTTTCAATTACTACCCGAATGTTTGAAGTTCGTGCATAAATTTCGACCGACTTTTCCAGCTTCAAATTGCATGCTCTAAGATTAGAGGAATGCTGTAAGTGTGTAATTCAAAGAAATGAGAAACCTACCCATTATGGGAATGTTATAGTCGAATTTATCTTCCCGTAGCTGCTTTCCCCAGCAGCCTTGTGAATTTCCCATTTATAGAATTTACCGGTTATGGGTTTAATGTTTTTGATCCTAATATCAGTTTATACCCGCTAAGATTTGTTTCACGCTTCCATTTCATGAGGTCCTCCTGAAAGTGACATGAGAAGCATATTCCCTCGGTGAGTTATGAACATTTCCTTGAAGGTATATTAACCTGCTATTAGAGATCTAATGAGCTTGTAAGTTTACTTGTATAAATCCCTTCTCACTTGAAATCAAGAAAGAGTTGAAATTTAGAGTTACTTCAATTTAAACAAGTAGAGAAATCACCCTCGATCTCAATAGTGGAAGCCAATCCCGTGTTAGCCGAGATCTAATCAAGGGAGAGGGTGATCTATTCTAATTTAGAGAAGAAAACCCGTAGTTGTATATCCTGCCTAATCGATGCTAACTTCAAGCTAAGGTTTATACCATAAAATGAGCACAAAGCATTGGTAAAAGAAAAAATACCCATTAAGGAAATCCCTATTAAAGTAGTCATCTAATTTGCCTTCAAAAATCAGCAGTAGATAATGAACTCCGTGGAGTGTGGAGATTCAAACAGATCGCAAACGCCTTGGACAGATTTTTAAAACCCTGAAATACAAAGCAATTTTATCAAAGGCATTAACTACAGAATTGATACTTCACACAAGTGCAGTTGTTCTCGATGTGTCCTCTAAAAAGATAACTATTCAGCTTCTGTTTCATTTTCTTAACTATTCATTATTCTTATTTCTTTAGATTCCAGCTATTTGATTGTTCATTTTTTTTCCTTATACTATATATTTTATTATGCCTTCTTAAGCCGGATCGTAATGCCGCGCCGTAGTCCATGCCACACACTACAAGAAAGGTGGAGCTGAGTAGTCGATAGTTGATCTAGAATTCTCGCAGACTCAGGATCGAAGGGTCCGATCATATATCAATTTTATTACTGTCGACTGCGGTAATTTCAGATAATAGCCAAAACCAAAATTGAAAATGATTTACTCTAGAGATTTCTGGTCTCGATAAGAGAAAAAAAGTCAACAAGTTTTATGGCTCGCTTCCGTGGGATTAGTTAATAGTCCTTCGGTAATAGGCAAGTCAGAACTGTAAAATATCTACAACAAATCATACACTACGCTGATTAGTTAATAGTCCTTGTAATAACGCATAAATTTGTATATATCTTTGGTCCTAACAGGTTTGCATGCCAATGTCGGGATTAGTTAATAGTCCTTTGTAATAACGTCATAAATTTGTATATATCTTTTGGTCTTAACAATAACACACTTAATCCTCAAGGCAAAATGTGGCATATAGGGTGCCCATAACAATGCACTCTGGCACCCTAACCCTTGCTCTTAACTAGCCATATATGAAATCACCAACAAGCTCTCTTTAAACAAAGCCACAATTGACCAAATAGGCCTTTATTAGTCCTGGGACACTATTTTCAATCCAAATGTTTAAACACTTTGGGACATATCACATACAATTCACAACACCACAACCGCCACAAAACAACATTTAATGATGCTTAGCATCACTACTAATAGCTTCCATGGGTAAGATGTCAACCAAACATCCCTTAAACCATGATTTGAGCATGTCATGGACACTTCACAAACTGGCCCACAAACGGCCATTTAAGCCTTTTAAAACAGGCCAAACAGTCCCTAAAGGCAAGGATTCCAACTAAATAGCCCTTAAACCATGCTTTGAGCATGCTATGGACTCTTCACAAACTGGGCCATGAAATTAGCCACAACCGGGCCACAAAAGTCCCCCAACAACCTATTGCAGGACTTCTCATATTCCAACTAATACTGCCCAAAGTCTGCTCCAAGGTTTGCCTAGGTGAACCTTCCTTCGCCTAGGCGAAGAGCCAATCTTCCTGAAGAAGATTCATACCTTCACCTAGGTGAAGAACATCGAGCTGAAACTCAAACTCGCATTTTTCTGCCCACTAAGGTGAAGAATAATCCAAGGTAGGAAGAATCCTACCTCTTAAAGCGTGATAACACGGGTAGGAAGCCTCCCTAGCCTGAAATCTTTGATTTCTCGAAAACTCATCATTTGGATATTCGGTGAAACCCCTCTTTTTTGGTACCCACGCATAGCCCTCATCGAGGCGATGAACTTTAGGCCTTGGCATGATTTAAAATCCCGACCGACTAATCCTCTCGCTGATCAAGAGAGAAGCTTGGAGTTCTCTTTCTCCCTTTCTCCTATCTCACTAAGCTTCAAACTCTGAAAACAAAAATGAGATTCTGGTCTCAAGCCCTCACTTAAGTTTAAGTGAGTGGCTCACTTCGCGCCACGTGTCCGTGACCTACCCTGGTTCGTTTTTGCTTCGAAACAATTTATTTTGTCTCGGTTTAAGTTCAAATTATTTTAAAATGAACTTTACTTAAATTATTTATCAAAAACAAGATTTTTCTCAAAAATCCCGTTTTTAGGGTTCCACACACCCGTTGCCTCGAAAATTGTGAAAATCTGACTGCCTCGAAATTCAAAAAAATTCTTTTGAGTAACTAAATTTCGTGAGACGAATCCTACCGTGGGGGTCCGTTTTGTCATTTGAGATCTAGAAAATTTCTTGTCTGCAGCCTATACTATAGCGACAATTTACCGTTTTGCCATTTTTCGAAAAATTTCAAATTTACCCGGGTTTTACAGCTGGAAATAATGTGAAGTATATGAAAGGAATCAAAGGATGGTTGTCATCCAAATTTGAAATGAAAGATATGGGTGAAGTTGCGTATATCTTTAGAGTTTATATTTTAAGGGATCGATCAAATAATTTAGTCTCTTTCACAAGAGCCATATATCAAGAAAATTCTAGAGCGATTCAAAATGCAAGATTGTAAACCCATTGATTTTCCTATGGAAAAAGGTGAGACCTTGAGTCGAAGATTATATCCTAATATCTCAGAAGAAAATGAACAAATGAAAAAGGTTCCTTATTTAAGCGTGGTTGGAAGCCTTTTGTATGCTATGATGTGTACTAGGCCTGATATTTGCCATGCTGTTGGGATGGCCAATAGATATCAATCTAGTTTAGGTTAAGCACATTGGAAAGCAGTGACAAGGATAGTGAGGTATCTCAAAGGCACAACAGACTATTCATTGTGTTATCAAGGAAATGATATGTGGTTGAAAGGCAATACTAATGTTGATTGGGGAGGAGATTTAGATGAAAGGAAATCCACCTCAGATTTTCCTTCTTACTCAACTATGGCGCCATATCATGGGGTAGTAAGAAGCAATATTGTATAGCTCTATTGACAATGGAAGCTAATTTTGTAGCATTAGCAGTTGCTTTGTAAGAAGGAGTTTGGTCAAGAACATTTTTGGAACATTTGATAAAAAGTGAAGATGCTATGTAGCTGGGGACATTAATCAGGATCGTTAGGGCTGTTATAACCTATACAGACCCTAAAAGTTCACACAGTTAAAACCAAATACATGGATATTAAATACAATTTTTACACATGGTGGCTGAAAACAAGTGAAATATTAAAGTAAGATAATATAAGAGATGGTCACTGATCCTGAGCAAAGCCTTTATCAAAAAGAAACATACTTTAGGCATGTCAAGTCATTGGGCGTAGTAGATGTTAAAGTGTACTTGCAAATGTGTGCTCCCAGGTATGTTCACGTACTATAAGAATTTTACAGTTTACCTACTAAAACAATTTTGTAGGTAAAAATAATGATTTACCGACAGATTCCTTACTAAATCAGCAAGAATTAATTTTCAATAATTTACATACAGATTACCTACAATTTACCTATCAATATTTACCTACAAAATTATTCAAACGATAAATACGACGCCAATTTTTGGCGAAATATTTTAGCAACAACTTACCTACCATTTACCTACTAATATTTAATATCATGAAAACCATTCACAGAAGAATACTATTTTTTTGCAAGATATTACTACAACTTTACCATAATTTACCTATACTAATGCTTACCTACAAAACTATTCAGTATGTAAAAATAATTATTCTTATTTATCATTTATTTACCCACTAACAGGGCCTTCAGGTGAAAAGAGATGATGATTAATTTTTATATAGATATATATATATATATATATATATATATTATAATGCATTTAAAAATAACTCACGCTATTTTTTATTCTATACTGATAGAAAGAAACCACTTTTCGCTTGAGGATTAGAGGGACCATAATAAAGTCTCGCATTTTTGGGGAACTGTAGATAAAGAAAACACATCGCTTATATCGCTTCTCCGTTCTATGAAGATTTTCTTTCTGCATAGTTTAGTTATGGAAATGGTTTCCGGATTGCTTGGTTATTATCCAAGAAGACCTAGTCAATAACTCTAATTTGATTTGGTGGTTTCCATTTTCTATCTCTAGCTTTCTTGAAGGTACATTTCTCTTGCTTCTTCGTTATTTCTTTCTTTCTTTCTCGATTTTGAGTTAGTTTTAGATATGTGATTTTGGCTCTCCAATGTTTAATTTCATTTGTTGATCATCGTGAATTCGTGATTAATTTGCATTTGCATCCTTATGTTAGACTTACATTCAGATTTTACTACTTGTATGACATGTGCACTTGTAGTGTCATAAAATAAACCCTTATTTTTAAATCATGAACCTTTTGAAAGAAATATTTTATTAAGCAAATTTATCCTAAGTGACATGGATGCAAGAGAAATGTAAGGCTCTTTAAGTAATCATGAATTTGGTGGGCTTTAGCCTATATAAAAGGGACAAACAAGCTTTATGGCGCATTCTCCCAAACTTAAAATTTTGCTTGTCCTGCCAAAGAAAAGATATATCTGTTTGTCCTCAAACGCAAATAAGCTTAAAATTTTTAAGGACATTTTTCTCGATCATACCATAGCCTTTTCTTATTCCACCTTCTAAGCTGAAACAGAGATATGCCATCATTTTAAATTTCGTCTAATTCAAGAAAAGAAATGGTAGACTTCTATCACAAATCTCTGATGAAATAATATATTTATAAATAGTTTATTCAACAAGTCTTGTTCTGTAAAAATCTTCAACTTTCACTTCATGTTGAATGAAGTTAATCTTTCGGGAATTTCCTCGGATCAGTTTTTGTCAAAGTCCCATAGGCTTTTTTTCGGCATGACCACTAATGTGTAGAAAATTCAACCTTCAAGACTAAAATTCAGCCCTTTCTGTTGTAATTTAAACAGGTAAACTGGGTAGATAATGGAAAATGGTTGCAAACCCACCCAGCTCGTTCCTTTTTCGTACTTACGCTTCTTCAATTTTCTGCTATGCGTTTCAGTTTTTTGATTCTCCTCAATCTCGCCTTATTCACTTTTAATTCTTTTATGGAATTTTAATTTCCATATGCACTTTATTCCAGCGCGCTCTTGTTCTGTAACTCTCTGCTTCTTTTCTTGTTGTGAATATGCAATGGTTTTGGTCTTTTTAGTTTTCTATCACTTTCTTTAGAGAACTTTAAGAAGTGTCTCAGCACAATGGGTGATGAAAGTACCAGTGCAAACACCCCTAATGAGCTTAATTGCCTGCTGGGAAATAGGCCACAAGACAAAAAACTTATTCCCTTTCATTAATTTCATTTTACTTCTTCACTTCATTGTAACATTTGAAATATTTTTCCTCTAAACTTGTTTCTTCCTTTTACCGTAGATTATTTATGTACTGAAACTGATAATTGGCTTTTTCCCCTGTGATTAGCTATGGCTGAAGAATTTGAGCTAAAGGCGTTTAATATTGAAAGCAAATAAGGCTTGTCCTGCCCAAACCATGGAACTAGAGGGCGCGCCTTTAAAGATACATTGAGGGTAGGCTTGGAAAAGCTCAAACTGCCAAGGATGGCCTCAATCACTTCTTGTTAGCCGCTTTTACCAAGATTTCGCTCAATCAATACCCAATGTCTGCACTATGGACTCTTAATCTTGAATTTCCCAAGATGTCTGAATTCTTCTCAAAGTTTCTAAGAGCTTTACGACCAAGTGTATTATTTCTTCAAGACTCGTATTTCTTATTCACCTGGCTCATTTAGCAATATTTCAAATCCGTTATTTGTTCCATCAAGAATAACCATATCTTTCCAATTTTGCAATCTAAATCGAATTTAAGCATGCAAGTCGCACCTCTAATTTTTAGTTTAATACCATAATCTTATTTTTCCTAAGATTTTTGTCTCTCAAAGAACATAATTGTTTATTGATCCCACATAAGGCACTTTATTCTTTCAAGGAACAGAAACACATAAACACAAAATTTAGTATATCAATTGGTGAACTCAAACAACTAATTTTGTAAGTCAACAAGAATTTTATTCAAAATATCTAAAGATTTGCCATTGTACAATCAAGCCATAACAGACTATAACTAAACTAAGGGAAAAAATCTAAGTATTTCGATCTAAAACCCTATATCTTCCTTCCTCGCTACGAGCTTCGCTTCTGGTCCGTTCCCCAAATCTTGAACTTGCTCCGTATGATTCAGCCATAATGTCGCCAACAAAATCAGCCCCTTCCTTTCTTTGGAGCTCCTCTGGATGATGGGTTCTACTCACCCTTCTTCCAATTCCCTTCCCATCAACCATTCTCTTGATTACATAGCGTTTTATGGAATAATGAATGGAATTGGTTTGTTTTCCGACTCCATTCATTCCATAAGCTTTGTGTTTGCAAAATTCTTGAACTCTTTCTTTTCTTTTTCTCTCTATTCTCCCAAGTATTTATTCTTCCTTTGTTTTCCCATCCTTTATAGTGATTTTGCTTCTAAACTACATACTCTTATTCTTTTTCCAAATTTCCGGCGAGGTTTTGAACCACCAAAGCTTTCTGATTGCTTTTGCTTTTTTCAAACAGAGGATGTGAAAAAATTGATGAGGAATTTTGATCAAGCTATCTTGGAGTTATTAAATTTCCTTGAATTATTCCTTTTGAAACTAAGCAAACTAAACTAATTCCTTTATTTAAGATGCACATCGGTTTCAAGTTTCGCATTAATAACAATTTAGTCCAAAGGTTCTGAAATGACAATGATGCGTAACTAGAAGGGTTAAGATGAATTGAAACCCACTTGAAATCGAACGGACTTCGCTCACTGTCTTGATTTCGATACGTAGGTTCGTGTTATTAAAATTTTCGAGCCTCTTGAATTAACGATTTTCAATGAATCCTATTTTGAATGTTGGAATACCTAAAATGAAAGGTTTATTTTATTGAGTTTTGGATTATTCTGGTCGCAACTTCAAGATTTTTGTTGCGACCTGAAATGTGGTCACGATAGGGAACTTTGATGTCACGACTTTCTCTTTTCTTTCCTTGCTTTATTTTATTGACCTCGCTTCATCACTGCTTTCGACTTTCTTTCTACTTTATCGCTTTCACATCCAAAGATTCTTGGTTGCAACTTTTGATTAGTGCCAGACAAGAAAATTTTTAGGTCTCCAACAAATTAAATTCATAACAATTTCAATTTATTCAAATCTAATCATGCAACACAACTCAATTCATTCATCATGCAAATATTCAACAAAATCATCCACTATGCATCATATTTAAAATTTAAGCACCCGTAACAAAGTAAAATTTCAAACCTTTCAATCATGCCATCGTAGGACAAAATTTAAATAAAATCAAGAAGAGTATACGCCCCTTTTTGTCTCGATGCGCATTGGAAGCTTGATCAGTATAGTTCTCCTTTTTGCCAGCATTAATCTTCATTGCTTCGCAAAACTACAATAAAAATATTTACCTACTCTTCAATTAATAATGAATCAAAATTACACAAAGCTATTAGAAATTAAACATAAAAATATAACAAGAAAAAACTTAAAAACAACCGATGTGAATTTCCCTTCCACAAAGTTTCATTTTGACTTTTAGTCTTTACCGGACTCACTGCTGCTATAGTTCTATTTTCTAAATTTTCGATTCAGAACTAAGAGTAATTCTTCCAATTTCTTTCCTGGGTTAGTGCTTTAATCTTCGACCATTAACTTTGAATTCCCATGATTGCCGGCTCTAAGTGTCACCGCTCCAAATTGTGTTTATTACTACATCAGATATGGTCCACTCCATTCATTTGCTTCCTAAAGAGTCTTAGTCCTGGAGTTAGCGGGTCGCAGACCCGGTCTCCTAAGTACCTTGAATTCTCCTCAAAATTCGCTGATCATGCCATTCTTTTGCTTTATCTTTGTAGATTCCGGAACTATCATAGGCTTCATTCTCAACTCTACCACCATTTATTTCGAGTAGCCTCTCTTCTTTAGCAAAATAAATCAAAATTTAGCTTCGATGGCCCATATAGCTTTATATTCTAGCTCAAGAGGTAGGTGACAAGGTTCTTCCAAAGACAAGCCCTATGGGGCATTCCAATGGAGTTTTAAAAATGTACCCCGTATGCCTGTGAAAGACATCCTCGCTTCAAAGACCAATCTCTTATGTCGGAACTTACGCCTTTTCAAGAATTTTCTTATCTCCCCGTTAGAAATTTCACTTTTGCCCATTTGTTTGAGGGGTGATGTGTTGCTTATAATGTGTTTGATACCATATCTCACTATGAGCTCTGTCAAACACCTTATTTTCAAATGGCTTCCCCTCATCGCAGTACGCCTTCCGTGTCCCAAATCGGGCCGAGAATATTTCTTTGTAAAATCCCATTAAATCAGATAGCATCATTCTCGACAAGTCAGTCGTCAACTCATTTTGATACATAATCCATAGCTAGGGAGTATGTATATATTTCAAATGAAGCTTCGAAAATCTCTAAAAATCCATTCCCCATACATCAAACAAAATCTACCAGATACTTTCATAGGGCATTGGCGTTTTGGCCGTATATTCCATTCTTTGGCATTGATCACATAACTTCACCCATTCAAAACAAATTTAAAAATAGTAGGCCAAGAAAACTCGACCGGAGAATCAAATCGCTTTATCTCCAGAAAATGTCCTCCAAGTATGGTGATGCATGACATTCTTTTGTAAAATCTTGTTTCGTTTCACTCTCTCCTGCATACATCTCCTTATAATCATATCACCTTTAAACAATAATGGGTCATCCTGCATAAAATTCCACCGTCGCTCCCAGCTTTTTCTTTGTTGGTAGTCGACCCCTGTGGCATAATCCAGCAAGCTAAGAAGTTCACACACGCATACCAAGGTGATCTGGAGCGATGTACCGGAATAACCGCTCATCCGGAAAATTTTCTCGCTATTTCTTTCTTCTTCTTGTACGAAGAAGTTTCTACTTTGACAAGTGATCGTCACTACATTGTCACAACCTTTCTTAATTATTTCTAAATCAAATTCAGTAATAACAATATTCCAAATTGGACATTTCCTTGATTTTGTTTTTTTTTTGCCATTAGATACTTAATTTGGCCGCATTGATTAGTGTGTATAATAAATATGGGACCCCAAATGTATGGCCTAAATTTTTCACATGCAAATACTATTGCCAGATCTCCTTTCGCAGTAGAGACTTTCCAGCTTCAAGTAAAGGTTTTGTCGGGCATAGTAAGGCGGTTCTCAATACTTATTCACTTTTCGTCTCCAATACAGCCCCATCATCGTGAAAATCACTGCATCACATGATTTCAAATTCTTCAGTTCCATTCTGGTTTACCATGATGGAGTCAACTATCTGATTTGATTTCAAAAGAATTATGGAAGGATTCATCAAAATAGAACTTGGTATCCTTTTTCAGTTAACTGGGATAATGTCTTAAATAAATTTGAGAATCTCCCCATAAATCTTCCTGTGAAAACTACAAAGATGTCCTCGGAGAAACCTCTAATTCCCTTGACTGTGTGTGGTGGCATTAAATTTTTATAATTGAAACTTTTGCTTGGTCTACCTCTGTACTCGCTGGCGTAAAATCATGTGCCCCAAGACACCTCCTTCTCAGAACTACAAATGGCATTTTCCCAAATTCGTAGCTAGATTTCTTATCTCGTACCTTGAAGCACTGTCCCTGGGTTGCGTGTGCACTGCTCAAAACTCGGGATCCATACATCGTAAAATCATCCATGAAGATCTCCATAACTTTCACAAATCAGAAAATATAGACATCATGCATCTTGAAGGTACCAGTGAGTAATACACAAACCAAAATGGCATTCTCCTAAAAGCAAAAGTACCAAATGGGCATGTAAAGTGGCTTTCTCCCGATCCCTTGTGCAATGGAAATTGGTTATATCCAGAGTATCCATCAAGAAAACAAAAGTGAGGGTGGTCCTCAAGAATCTATCCAAAGATCCGACAATGAAAGGCGTGGGAAAATGATCCTTTCACAAGGCCCAAGCCAGAATAACACAACCCATCCTCGCCACATTTTTGTAGGAATGTTCATTCTTTCATCAACAATCCACATTTCTGGGAACTACATAATCGGGCTCACCCAAGAACTATCTCGATATAGCATATATAAACCCATTTGGGACATTTCATGTAACTTCTTCAACAATCCTTCATCACTGGTTCACTTCCTTGATGCTCAATAGAAGTTTTTGCATTAATATTAAGCGTCATTTTGTGCATGCAAATGGAGGGACTGACACCTCATCCTCAACGACCGGGCTCTTCCTTTGTATTTCTTCGACTCCAAGAATCGTTTCAAATCAATAATGCAAATCGATATGATGACCGGTTTTCTCTTTTCTGGTTCTAATAACTCATCAAACATCAAAATTCTTTCAATGTTAACCCTTCGCCAATGTTAACCTTCGTGACTCAGTGTCCTGCTCATGAGTTTTCTGTTTATGGCTGCATACTTCATCTTAAATGTTTTCATTTATGCTCGAGACTGTTTCTTTGTTAAACAAATTTGAAGGCAGTATTTCACAATCAAGACTCTTAAGATACTGAAAATTCATCTCAATTTCATTGATAGAATGTTGAAGAATACAGTCGGAATTCAATTCAACACCGAGAATATCATTGTTTTCTACACCCATACAACTTTCTCAGATCTACATCGACGCTCCGCATTCTATTAAGATTAAATTGCACAGCTTCATTCCCCACCCTTAAGGTCATTTCACCTTCCTGCACATCGATCAAGGCAGCTCCAAGCAAAGAAAGGTCTTCCTAGCGAAGAAAGGAACTGATATCTTCTTCCATCTTCATGATAACAAAATCCACTAGAAGATGAATTTCCCAACCTCGATAAGTACATCTTCAAGAATACTGTCAGGCTATTGATTCATTAGCCATTTGTAATGTAATTCATATTGGGGTAAGTTCCCCCAACTAAGTCTTCAGACAACCTGATAGAGGCATCAAATTTTACTAGCACTAGAATCACATAAAGCCTTCTTGAATTCATATTTCCTTATCGGAAAGGTGGAATGGTGAAACCGCCAGTGGTCCTTCTATTACTGAGCTATAGATAATCATAATTACGTAGCAAATAAATTCACTATTCCTTCCCTATCTTCCTTTTCTCGCTTAGTATCTCCTTCTAAATTTTGCATAAATAGACATTTGGTCGATTATCTCAAGAAATGGGATATTGATTTCTATTTTCGAAAAATGTCCATGAATCTAGAAAATCGCTTCTTCTTTTTCGCTTCTAAAGCCTCTGTGGAAATGGTAATCGTAGGTGTATAAGCCGGTATCTTCCTTCGCTTCGCTCATTACTCCTAAGGCCGTCACCAGGTGGCTCTTCTCTTCCTTTCCGCCTTTTTCGTTTCCGCCGCCTTCTTTCCTTTCTTTCCTTCGCTTGCTGCTACTTCTTTCCCACCCTTAACCGAATTGTCATGCGCCTTTTGGATTCTTTTGAGTGTCACTAGGAATGTACTCGCTTCCGATTTGGTATTCAGTGGCCAACCACTCTACCAGGTTCCAAGTTTTCAATGAGGCATCAGATTCTTCTCCGAATACTGAGTGCCTGATTTGAAAGCTTCCGTTGTCACTTCTGCTCATGAAGTGTATAAGCCTCTGTCAGTTCCCCATGAACTCGCAAAGATTTGTTCTTCAAATGGCTGAGTCCTCCTATGACCCCCGATAGTCATTCCGCCTTCACCCCTCGGGAGGCCGTCGCTGAACCTCGTGGCCGCCGATATCCCCGGCTGAGGATTCCGTCCATGCCTTTGGGCCTGTAAATGCCCTCCACCATAAGGAGAAATTCCCCATGGTTCCTCGTTGATGGACTCGTAATGTGTAAGGTGTTAGATTTTGTTTGAATGGTAATTTCTTGGTCATCTCACGCATTTCTAACCTCCTCATCACCATAAGAATTCTTCGCTTGGTACTAAAGACTTCTTCTCATCTCTGCTCTTCCAAACGCCTAAGGCAAAGTGCATTTTTCTTTCCCCGTTTGTCCATCATGTGCACACGGCATCTAACTTTGCTCCATAGCCGTCATTTTACTCACCCATGACCCATTTCCTCATATTACCCCTTGAAAACTCGCATGAGCCATATTGCATTTGGCCGTGTCTTTTATCGATCTCTAGCCTCTTCAAAGACTTTTTATTTTGAATGCTCACAAAGATGAAGTTATCGACATGCTTAGATGTATCATTCACGAAGGCATGATACACTATATCCATCCGGGCTTTAAATCAATTCCATGCATAGGGCACCTCTTCGCCAACCTCAATCTCTCCTGTGCTATATATGCCTTATCTTCCCTCGTTGAACTATTATCTCTTCTTCTCTCCGAGGCGTAGCGATGAGGGAAAGAACTCCGCCTAAGTATGCTTCTACCAGCTCTTCCTAAGCATCAATCGAACCATATAGCTGATCTGCACGATGTATTTATATCTTGTAAGGAGAGAATGGGAAGAGATGCAGCTTTATCACCTCTGGCCTCACACCATTCAACTTCACTGTATTTTCCATCCTGAGAAATCTACCTATGTGCTCGCTTGGGTCTTCTATGGGATGACCAAGAACTGATGTTGCCGCACCATTGTTATTAAGGCCGGCTTTAGTTCAAGTTATTCGTGATCCACACAAAGAGTCGTCTCGATTGCGTAATATTATTCTCAATGATAGCCTCCCGCAAATCCTCCATCAGGTCGGGCACAGGAGGCCTTCGGGCCGCCGCCCTCCGTTCCTCCGTCTCGGTCATGTCTCTCATCTTCCATAGCCGTTGCCACTCTTTTAGTCTTTCTGCTTTCCGAGTGTTCTTTCCAATTGCTATTCACCGGAAACAGGTCGAACCCGTTTCCTATGCATTAAAGGATTTCCAAATCAAAACACTCGATTAATACAGATTAGTCAAACTAAACAAAAATATTTTCAACATGGCTTGTTAAAGATCGCTAAGTTGATGTACCTAATCGCTTAGAAAAGCTATTTGTTCTTTCTTTTATAAAAATGTCCAAACAAGATTTCTTTGTTAGAATATTGATCTATTTAATTTTCTAATCACTAAGAAGGGTGCCATAAAGCTTGTTTGTCCCTTTTTATATAGACTAAAAACCTCAAATTCACATAGTTGTAAGAGCCTACATTTCTTGCATCCACGTCACTTAGGATAAATTTGCTTAATAAAATATTTCTTTCAGAAGGTTCATGATTTAAAAATAAGGGTTTAGTCTATGACACTACAAGTGCATAGGTCATACAAGTAGTAAAATCTGAATGTAAGTCTAGGTATCATTCCCACAGAGATTGGTACGAATTAAAGATCAACTACCCCAACTACTAAAATTCCATGCTATTTGGACTAAAAACTCAAAATGGAAGTAGTATCTAGAAAAATAAAGATTCTAGACTATTCACTACCGCTTAACTAAGCTAAAACAAATTAAATGACTAAAATAAATTGTAACTAAAATACTGGATCAATCAGCTTCCCGTGGAGAAACGAAACTATCGCAAATTACAATGAAACAAGCCAATTCCTACACTAAAAATACATTGTCTGCTACAGATGGATTCGATTTGTCCAAGATTTCTAAATTTTGGGATCGATTTTCCATATTAACCTGTTGATACCCTTTGCTTCTTTCAAGACAAGATCAAACCAAATCACTGTATTGCCAACTCTCGCAAGATCTCGGGCATTTTCTTCTCATACTACACCCATTTCTCGATGATGCAGATCTTGCATTTCCTTCAGATTTCGCAGTGTTTCTACCACTTAAAAGGTGGCTCAACCTCTAGATCTATTGGGTCGTTTTTCCTGATTAGGATCTTTTAGCTAACACGGGTTAAGAACTCGCTTTTAGATTAAGGTGAACTTTCTCGATCATTTATATTGTTAAATACTCCTCCAACTTCAATTATGAGTGAATGTGGATTTATCAAAACGAACTCTCAAAGCTCGCCAGCTCATCAATAATGGTAGTCTAGCATACCCAAAAAGAATGCTCTCGCCTCAAGAATCTCCTTCAGGTCACGCAGAGGGCATCCCGATATCGTGAGTAAGATACATTCCTTCAACTGCATTCAGATTACTTACTGGGAACTTATCAATTCAAAAATGACACCAAATAAGTAAATCCGAACCCAAATAAGTTCTCCAAATTTATGCAGAAAGATCAGAATTCAAATGTAAATCAAATCCAAAGAGAAATAAGGCCTGAATAGTCGCACGCTAATTAAGAAATGGAGTAATCGATCACGCATAACCACTCAGAATTTGGCGAATAAAACTGAGAAGAAATGAATTTAAATTTGTCTAGATTTACAATTTTAAGGCGTAATTTTAAGAAGAAAATAATGTAAATAAAACAATATTCCACTGCTTTCGCACACCGCAGATTCAAACTTAAAAGAAATTAACTAAAAATAAAAAAATAAAATCTACTTAAACTATACATCGAGTCTTCCTTTCCTTTTATGGGAAGGAAGACAGGTTACTTACTATTCTAAATCGTCTATTTATATCGGGCTAAAAGAACAATAATCCTCAAAAAGTCTGCGTGGAATCCTAAAAGAAAGCCCGCCATCGTTTCATGTCGCGACTAAGTTGATGTCTCGACATGGATTTCCTTTGATTGCTCGCGTTCGCCGCGACCTTTGTCGCTTTCCGTCATGACCTGACTCGCACCGCCAGGTGACGCCCCAAATCCGGGGTCCGTTGGACTCGCCAACCCGCCGGAAACAATCATGAATGTCGGGTGACCCGACATCTCTCACGAAATCGCGGCGTAGTCTTTGTACGGAGCTCTACCTCTAGTACATAACCTGTCCCAACACATCCAACGACTACATAGGGTCCAAATGAGAGTAAATAATGGCCACTTGGGCCCCTGCATCATCACTCAACCAATATATCCCAACCAAATACACATCTCATGGTTCAAGAGTTGATAATTTACTCTTATACAAACATATGTCAAAATTCATAAAATTCTAATACATGTATACATAATAAAACCAAAGCCACAACCCGGCTTTCTTCTAAAGCGGCCTCTATGATGAGCCGTCTCCTCGTGCGCTCCCTGTACCTAAAAATAATATCCCTCGACAGGGTGAGCTAATGCTCAGTAGGAATCACCCTAAATGGGCTACTCTCCACCTAAGTGCATATGCAATGCTCCAATGAAAACATACATTCAAGTAAATGCGTGATCCTACTTGAATGTCTACATGATCAACTCATACCCCGAGTCCTCACCGACTCCCTCACACTTGCCTAAGCCACGTATGAGAAACATTATTTTTCAAAACAAAGATATTTGTTTATATTTGTGGACAACCCTCCGATATAAGTAGTGGACTGACTCCGATGTTATATTTAGTGGACTACCCTCCGATGTATATCAATTGGGCCGACTCCGACGATTGAGATTTATATGGACGACCGAGCAATTATTATTATTTAGTCAACCCTCCGAAACCATTCTCTCAAGAATCACCTCATGCACTCACTCCTATTGTTCTAGGGTGCCCCAGTGCATATGGAATGCATGATGCCAATTCCAATACAATCATATAACACATGCAAATATATAATCATGAATATATTCACATAATTTAAATCACACAACATGTTATGCAATTTCACATTCCATTACACCAAAAATTAGCTCACGTGGGCTAATTAACAATCACGAGCAATTCGATTTGAATTACTCAACAATACACATTATTTTAGAAAAAATATTTTGTGAACACAATTTATATGAACAGTGAAACCCTGTTACCGTTCCCTTCGACACCACTCAATCATCTGCTCACTTTAGAACCCGACTCACAGCCATTTCCGGCCTCATACACATCACAATACAATTTATTCAACAATTTCCAACTCAAACACCCAAAACAGTCCATGCAGTGTCATGACTGTACAATTTCACGGCCGTTCAAGGCCTCAAACCAACCGAAACATTATAAAACACTTAAATAAAGTGTAAAACCCAAGCAGGATAAATCCCCTACCTCTCGGAGTTTGTCGAAAACTCCCAAAACCGGAGTCCACGCGTTGTCCTCTCCGACACACAAGAGAAACGACCTTCTTCTTGTTCAAGAATTTACCTTTACTTGATTGTTCTGAATTCTGAGAGAAGTCTCTCTCTCTAAAAGAAAATCGCCATTGTAGCCTACTGCATCTAATTCCTCTTCCTCTCACATTTTCCTTTGATATTTGAAGAGATCTATTAATTATTCCCTATTTTGGCATATTATCATATTTAATCATTTTCCAAAATGACCATTTTTGTCTCCTGCTTTGGATTTTCGACATTTGGCAATTATCTCTACTGGCCCATTTCATCGTTCTCACCTTATGTAATCTTTGAAAACATGAGCATGTTATATGTGACTTTTTGTTACATCAGATTTGGGTTTTCCTAAGACCGATACTGATGCTCGAAACGTGTAAATTCGATCGTCCCTGAATTCCACGAAATTAGACGTGGTAGCTAGATTTTGTGAGACGATTCCAACGGTGAAATCCGTTTCATCATCCAAGATCTAGAGAATAAATTTCGGAATTTTTTTTACATAAATTACGATTTTACCATTTTTCCAGAAATTGGAATTCCTCGGGTCTTACAGCTTGGATTAATGGTCATGACATCATTTATGGTCACGACCTTGGTAGCTCAGTGTTCCTCAAAAGTTAATGTCGCGACCACGATTTTACGTCGCGACATCATTGTCTTTCTCTTCTTCTCCTCGCTTTCGGTAGTCACGAATTCTCGCCCGAGTCGACTCTTTCCTCGGTTGCGGCCGCATGTCGTGACTTCCTACCAAGTCGTGACCTCGTTGCTGTTCTTATTGCACAGTTGTGACTTTGTTTCTCCGTCGACCTTGCTGGTGGTCTTCCGGGCTTCACAAGTTTCAAATTTTAAGTCACGATCACGGGTATGTCGCTACTTCTTTTGATGTTCATTTCATCTTCCGGGTCGCAACCTCAATTATTTGTCGCGAACCAATTTCCTTCAACCTTCTATTTCGTGCGACCATGCTTATGTCGCGGACTATGTGTTACCAACGCAATACTTGCAGTCCCAACTCGCTTCAAAAGTAGTTGCGACCTTGATTTCTTCCCGCCCAGTTTCGTGTCGCGACCTGAATGAGTGGTCGCGACATCGTTTGTGGTCTTTGCTTAAAAAATGGTCGCAACTTCAATCTTTCTGTTGAGACTTCTGTTTCAGTTGTCATGTCGCGACCTCAACGGTATGTCGCGACCTTAAATGATGCCTTTCATTTAAAAACTAGTTGCAACTTCTTTTCCTTTGCGTAGACTTCTTTGTGCTTTATCGACGAATCCATCGCCGCGACATCGCAGTGACGTCAGCGACTTCGCCATATTCAATTGGCACGCGACGTCACGCTAGAAAATCTCCCGGAAATCGTGAGTAAGATACAAAACTTTGTTTGGGTACACGATACTAGTACTTGGAACAATTAAGTTAAAAAATAATACTAATCAAATAAATTTAAGAATTCTAACTAAGGCGTTCTTCTACTTTGTGCAGAAAAATAACAATCATCATCGACCCATTCCCAAAAAGAGCTCAACCTTTCAAAACTGGTTCACTCATATTAGTGACTAACTGATCAGGAAAATTCATTGAAAGTGTAAATGAACTGAAATAAATGAACTCCATAAATTTTCCAAACTCCATTTTATTCAAAACAGTAATGAAAGAGAAAATTTTACAAGAAATTCCAGCTCGAAGTTGCACATCAATTCATTACTCAACTCTAGAAAATCAAAAGAAAACTAACTAAAAACTACCCTCAAACTAAATCTACTAAAAAGGAAATAAAAGATAAAAATAAAATAAAATTAAAAGAAAAATAATATATAAAGAGTCTTTAGCTACCCGTCTTGGAATTACAGAAGCTCTGCACAGTGCCCTAGAAGCTCTGCACATTGTTCTCTTCAGCTTGTCTACTATGTCGTAACAAAGTTTTTCTTTTGTTGCAACAGACTTTTCTTCTCTGGTCCTTGTCATTGGCTAAACTGTTTGTTGCGACATAAAAATCCTTATCGCGACACACTTGTCTTGGCTGATCTCAATTATCATTCATTTTCTATCGTGACACAAATTTCTTCTTTCGCGACAGAGTTCTATCACTCTGCAGCTTTTATTGTCGCAATAGAAAACTTCGTTGTCGCGATAAAGATTCTGCCTTCAATTCTTAATTATGTAGCAACATGAATTTCTTTGTCGCCATTCCTCTTGTATTGCTCTTCGAATTCTTGTTGTGACAGAGTTCACCTCAACCTCATGTTTTGTTTGTCGGGACAGAAATAATCTTTGTCACGACAAAGTTTTGTTGC
The DNA here is from genome assembly GCA_016808115.1 of Tetrastigma voinierianum. Lineage (NCBI taxonomy): Eukaryota > Viridiplantae > Streptophyta > Magnoliopsida > Vitales > Vitaceae > Tetrastigma > Tetrastigma voinierianum. The sequence goes on along the minus strand of JAEQBH010000743.1, from coordinate 468,521 downwards.
TCTTTGTTGTGAACTCTGAATGTTGTGTCGTGACAGATTTTTCCTTGTCATGATAGAAATGCTTCCTTGAGCTGGTCCCATGTTGAAAACTTTATTGCAACAAACAAGACTTGGTCGTACCGATTTCAGGTTACATCCTTGGCATTTTCTATCGCGATGTAGCCGTTTTTGTCAAGTGACAGAGTTTATCTCATAATCTTCATACTTTTGCTAAGTGACAGAGTTAGGATTGTCACGTATAAAAGTTCCTTTTTCCATTTGCCTTGATCATTACCTGACAGCAAGAGTTCCGATAGTCTCTTTACATTCTTCTTCAAAGAATGTCGTGATAGAAAACCTTTCTGTCGCGACGCAGATTTTATTTCGCCTCGAAAGTTCAAATTCTCGACTTTGTCAGGACATATAGTTGCTGGCTGCGACATAGTTCTTGTGGGGTCTACTTGAAATTCTATCGCGACACACAAAAACTATGTCGCGACAAAGAATGCTGCATTTGCCATTTTTTTTCTTCTTTTCTGTTGGAATTATCTCATTTTTCAATTAAAACCTGCAAACCTCAAAGTTTGTGAATATTCCATAATTTGACATTAAAATAGATCTTTAACTGCTAGAAATATGCCAGAAAATGGATTAAAAATATATGAGTTTAGGACTCATCAAATTCTCCCAAACTTAAAGTTTTGATTGTCCCGAAGTAAAGAAAAGAAAATTTTGTTTGTCCTCAAACAATTTCGCTTTTATTTTTAAGGACATTTTTCTGTTGAATCCACAATTGGGCGGGAAACATAAGTCAGTTATACAATTATTTCTAAACGTGTTTCCAGTCTAGAATCAGGAAGATTTTCAATTAAGTTCACTGAACAGACAAATAATTCATATAGTGTAAACAATTTAATCATTCAACCCTGATTTGTGAGTGCGTGCTGGTCTTCTCTCTTTTTCCTTGGCAGATTAGTTAATCTTCTAGGATAATACTCAATTAGCATGCTTCTCTTTCATTCTTAAAGTCCCACGGCTGCTTGTCATATTAATCTCCACTAATGTAAAGGTATTATCATCACCTTCATGATCAAATAGGTCTTTAGGCTTGTAATTGCATTGCAATCGGGTAGGTAATCGACGATTTAGTTCAATTTTACCCAGACTTTATTGACAACTTAACACTCTTGCCTTCATTATGCATCCTTGATTTCTCTTGATTTCAAGTTTCTAACCTTCCTATCAGGTTTTGTGCATCTTTTTGCATATTCTCCAGTGTGGTATCTTTTTTTTTTTTTTTCATTGACCACACTCAGACTCTAACTTCTCTTCCTTATCTTTGAAGCTTTTTTTCAATTTTCATCTCTCATCAAGGTTTATGGAATGGTGCAATGTTTTGTCTTTTTAAGCTTTCTACCACCCTTAACGAACTTTAGATTAGTAACTCCCATACCAGTTGGCATTAGGGTTCTAAGTGTTGAACACCCCTAAGAATTTAATTGTTCCAGGGAGGAAGGCTATAAGACCAAACTCATTCCTCCTTGATGTTTTTCTTTTTATAGCTTCTTTTTCTAATTTTCTTCATAGCTCCTCCTCTCAATGAATTTTTCTTTCTCAACCATTTTCCTCCTCTTAAAATAATATTCCCCCAAACTTGTCCTTTTTTGTCATTGATGTATTTTGTCTTGTAATCTGGGCAAATAAAGGTTCTTTACCATAGGATTATGTTTAAGGAAGGAATTGAGCTTCTCATTTGTTGGTTGATGATGAGATTGGCTATAGGCTCAAATATGAACCATCATATGCTTATGCATATCATAGGTAGGCTTTGAAAGGCTCAAACTTCCAAGGATTTATATCATTCTCGTTAGTGGTATCGTTTCTACCATTTCGCCTCGACTAATAATCCAACAAGTTTCTAGACATTGGAGAGATTATCAGGATGGATCCTAGAAGATGTCCCTAATCTTGGCACAATTTGTTTCAGAGCTACTATTGACCATGTGCAAATCTTATCAGGATTTTTATAACCAAACTGTTTACAAAAACATAATTATAGGTCTTATCTGTTCCATCATTTTTTTGCAATCTTCTTTATTCTTGAAGTTCAACACCTTTATTAATATTCTTACAACTTTCCTTTTTCAATTCTACACATCCTACCCCAAATGCATCTATTAAATTGTTTGTTTGGTTTCCATATTTGTTGTTGTGTTGTTTAATAAGTAAGAAAGTTCATTTAAATCAAACATTCAACTCAGAAAAATTCAACACAACCACAATTTCATTCTTTCATCACTTCCATTCAACCAAACAAGTCACAACAATTTAACAATTAGATCCATGTAAACTGGTTTCTTCATTATTCAGTCAAGTTATTCACTGAAACTTCATAAATTTCAATTTATTCAAAAGCAAACAAAAAGAAAGAAAACACAAATAAGACACACAAGAAATTCAAAATCAGAGTGAACACCAATTTCTGCAAAGAAATTTTCTTATTTTATTTTATTTTATTGAATTTTTCAAGGATGGATAGGGTAAAGAGAAAGTGATGGAAGGTTGCGGTGAGCTATTTTCTTCTTCTTTCCTGCCTATGGGAGGAAGGTAGATTCACTGGATCTAACTTGTAACCAGCTGCAGAAGGTGAGAAACTTAGAACTGGACTTGTAGCCCCGTCGACCTCGCTTCTCCACTTCATGCACTACTCCATGGATAGGGCCATTTGGTTGATCAGTTCATTTTGTCTCTACCCAATAAAGTTCAGGGTTCCCTCAAACTCACCCTAGGCAGAGTACATCTTGATCAAGTTGTTGTTGATCATATCCAAGCTTTCAGTCTAACACTTTTCCTTGTAGTCCAGGGTGCCCTCCATTTCCTTATCCCTTTTCTCTATCAGAGTTCTTATTTCCTTATGATGTTTCTTGTACAGATACCTAAAAGCATCTACCTTCTACAACAAATTCTTCTCCATGGCATCTTCCATTTCTTTCATGATTTTGATTAGCTCACTATCTCTCTTGAGCTGATATGAGAGAAAGACATCTTCTCTTGCCTTCGCTTCACTTTCATTTGTTCTTAGTTCCCATCTACTCTTCCACTCGCATCTCTTGCTTTAAGGCTTCTTCCAAGTTCCCGTCCTCATTTCAACTCAAGATCCATATACTCATCCCGAGTCATAGCTGACTTTCAGCTTGGTCATTCCTTTCGCATTCGTTTCATGGCTTTTAGCATTTCTAGCACTGCAGCATTGTTACTTAGGAGGCTTGAGCTTTTATCATGCTTCTGTGACTTGTCTCACTGTGAGAGAAGTTCAGTATCGGGCTCACACTTCTCTCGCGCTCTCATTGAGCTCTGAGCTTCACTCACAGCCAGGCTCGATTTACCGGTTCTTCTTCTTCTCTCACAGCTTCTACTTCTCTTTCCCTGCCTCTGTTCTTAGGCCCTTTGGTGATTCCTATCAGTGTCAAGGGTGATGTCCTAAGATAGTTTTCTTCTTCCTCCGTCTCCTCAGACACTTCACTCCAAGATACGAGCCTCGAGATCGTTGACGGGCGACACCCTTGTCGCCTCAGAATAACTCATAATCGAGTTTTCAATAATTTTACTCAAATCGACTCAGAGTCTCTTAAGATGGCATACAACAAGACTACTTCATTTTCCTTGACTGTACTCAGGTGCTTTGAAGGTAGAATGACTGAACATAAGAAATGAAACCACACCTTTGCTGGTTCAGTCAGTGCTCCTCTGGCGATGGACTCATGTGGGTTTTTTCTGATGGTATTCCACTTTCCCTTGCCATAAGTCAGCAAGTCTACAATCTTTTGGAAGTTAAGTGCTTCCACCAATTTCTTGAACTTCTACCCATCCTTCATCTCAGTAAGATTGTAAGTCTGGTCAATCTATTCTTTGCCGAAGGATATCCATTTCCCTCTAACGTACACTACCTTATCCTTCATTCCCACCATGTTAGCATAGAACTCCTTCACTACATCTACGAACCTAGGAGTCTTGTTCTCATAGAAGAGGTGCCATCCCTTACTCTCGACAATCTCTTGGAATGGAGAAATCCACTTGTTGAAGCCTCTCTCCCCTATGAAGTCTCTGTGCTATAATTTATCCCTCCAAGCGACATAAGCCTACTCTGAGACCTAGTCGCTTGCTTTTTCCTCTGTTCGCTCAGCACTAGTTTCTTCCACTACTCTTTTCCTCTTTCTAGATTCTTCCACTAGCTGCTCAGGTTTTTCGCTTACTTTAGCCCTTTTTTCACTTTGCCCTGTTTCTGCCTGAGCAGCTTGAATTGTTTCTTCCTCCCTTTTAGCATATTCTTCCATGATTGCCGAGGTTTGGAACTGTGCTTGTTAGCTCAAATATCAGGAAAGAGAGATTTCTGTGTGGATCTAGGGTTTCGAAAGAGAGTGAGAGAGATTTGGTAAGGGAAAGGAGTGGGTTGAAAGTTTATGAGGTAGGTGACTCTTCAATTTTCAAAAATTTTATATTTATAAGCCAAAGGTTGTTGTGCTTTCGTTAATTGTCGCGACAAAAATTGACCTAGGGTCTGTGCCCTTTTTAATATTGTGTCGCGACATAAAATTTTCAATTAATTTTAGATTAGGGCAATTCTTTGTCGTGATAGAGCAAAAATTGTCGTGACAGAAATTTGTCTATGCCCCAATTGATTTACGTCGCGACATAGAGAAGTCATGTCACGACATGTTTTTTTGAGGTTCATGTGTGCTGTTCGTCGCGACATAAAGGAATATGTCGCGACAAACTTTTTCTTGTCAAATCAAATGTTAGCACTAATTTTTTCGCGATAGAAAGAAAGTATGTCGCTATAGAAATTCCTATGACTGAGCTGATGTTTGATTATTCTTTGTTGCAACAAAAAGAACCAATGTCGCAACAAAGTTTAAATAGTGTCGCGACATAACTTTGTCTGTCACGACAGAATTTTGTCCTACCTCAAAATTTTGCACATGTTCATACTTTCAACCATTCAACCCAAATGACATTATGCAATAAAGTCCTTCCACTTAGTTCATACTTGTGAAAACCCATATTACATCAAACAATCTTAATTCAAGTATGAACAACAAATCTCATTCTTCACTCAATATCATTCATCAAGATATTCAACAATGCATCCAAGTCATGAGCACAAGAAAGCTGTTTACAAATTTTCTGCTCTAAAAAAAAAAATTTCACATTTCCCCAAACTTCAACTATGCATTATTAGTAAGGACAAAGTGAGGGAAATGGAAATACTCCCCCTTGTAACAATTTTCTACATATTTCAGTTTGAGAAAGTGTGCTTCCTAATAACATCCATTTCTAATTCAGCTTCCCTTTCCCTGAAAAATCAGCAAAAACTACAAAATAGAATGTCTATCAAAATTAAAACTAAAACTTCAAACACACAAAAGTTAACAAAATTAATCAAACTTTTAAAAATTAAAATTCTGCTTGGGTTTCCTCCCAAGAAGCTGCTCAGTTTAATGTCTTTAGCCACACATTTCCTGCATAATGTCTTCATTTTAGCAAAGTTATATTCCCTCTTCAAAATCTGGATCTAAACTTCACTTATGCTTCCTCCAAGATAATGCTTCAGTCTCTGACCATTTACTTTAAATTCACTTCCGCATTCGCTTAGTGTTACTCGCCTCCAAAGGTACTTGTTAATTATGTAAGGACCACTCCATCTTGACTTCAATTTCCCTAGAAATAGCTTGAGCCTGGAGTTGTATAAGAGGATTTTTTCTCCTGCCTTGAATTCCCTCCCCAGAATCTTCTGATCATGCCACTTCTTTACCTTTTCTTTGTAGATTCTGGCATTGTCATAAGCTTCATTTCTCAACTCTTCCAATTCATTCATTTGGAGTAATCTCCTTTCCTTGGCAGCTTGAAAGTCACAATTCAATTTCTTGATGACCCACATAGCTTTGTATTCCAGTTCTAAAGGTAGATGACAAGGTTTTCCAAATACAATTTTGTATGGGGACATTCAAATGGGAGTTTTGTAAGCAGTTTTATAAGCCCACAATGCATCATCTAGCTTTATAGACTAATCCTTTCTGCTTATATTTATCGTTTTCTCCAGAATTTTCTTTATCTCCACATTGGAAATTTCAGCTTGCCCATTTGACTGAGGGTGATAAGCCAATCCTATCATATGTTTGATTCCATATCTACTCATGAGTTTTGCAAAAACTTTATTTGCAAAATGGCTTCCCTCATCACTTATGATTGTTCTGGGTGCTCCAAATATGCTCAGAATATTTGTTTGTATAAACCCAACCACTGTGATGACATCATTTATGGGACAAGTTGTTGCTTTCACCCATTTAGATCTATAATCCACAACTAGGAGAATATATATATATTTCCAAATGATGATGGGAAAGGTCCCACGAAGTCTATCCCCCATACATAAAAAATCTGCACCACCAGGATTCCTTACAGGGGCATTTCATTTCCTTTGCTTATGTTGCCCATTCTCTGACAATTATCACAATGTTTTACCCATTCAAAACAGTCTTTGAATAGAGTAGGCAAAAAAAAACCTGATTGGAGAATTTTCTAGGTTGTTTTATCTCCTGCAAAGTATCCTCCATACATGCATGACCTTTTTCCAAAATACCACCTTGTTCTGTTTCTGGAACACATCTCTTGATGATCATATCTACTCCTCTTCTAAAAAGTAGTGGGTCATCCCAAATATAAAATATACAATCATTCCTCAATTTTCTTCTCTACTGTCTACTGGTAGCTGAACTCAGGTGGCACAACTCCACAAGCTAACTAATTGACAATATCAGCATACCAGGGTGTTTGGACTGACAACAAGAACAACTGTCATTAGAAAAATTTTCTGCTATTTAAGTTCAATTTTCTTTTTCAGCAATCTTTTTCCAATCTAGACAAGTGATCAGCTATCATATTGTCACTACCCTTCTTGTCTTTGATCTCAAGATCAAACTCTTGTAGTAGTAATACCTATCTGATCAGTCTGCCTGACCTCCTTCGCCATCGATATTTAATCGGCAAAGATGATCGCTGTGTATTATAACATGAGACCCCAATATGTAATACCTGAATTTTTCACAAGCAAACACCATTGCCAACATCTCATTTTCTGTGGTAGTGTAATTTCTCAGGTTTCATCAAGGTTTTGGTCGACATAAGATAATGCCTTGAATATCTTTTCAATTTTTCATTCCAATACGCCCCATTATATAATCACCGGCATCACACATAATTTCAAAATCATTGTTCCAAATCCGGTATCACCACAGAGTTAAATACATTAACTGATTTAATTTCATCAAATGCAGATTTGCATGATTCATCAAAATAAAAAATTTCATCTTTTTTCAGCAGTCTACATAATGGTTTGGAGATTTTTGAGAAGTCCTTTATCAATCTTTTGTAAAAACCATCATGTTCAAGGAAGCTTCTTATCCCCTTGATTGTTATAGGTGGCAAGAGAGTTTTTATAGTAACAACTTTTGCTTGGTCTACTTCCAATCCAGCCGAAATCTCAAGGTCCCAAGACAATACTCTTGGTGTTACCATGAAATGACATTTTCTCTTAATTTAAAGCTAGACTTGTCTGACACCTTCAAGTACACCGTTTACATTTTCCAAACAATTCTCAAAACTGGATCCATATACTGAGAAGTCATCCATAAAGATTTTCATAGCCTCTTCCACCAAATCAGAAAACATAGACATCAAACATCTTTGAAAGGTGGCATGAGCATTACATAATCCAAAAGGCATCCTTCTAAAAGCAAAGGTGCCATAAGGACATGTAAATGTAGTTTTCTCCTAGTCCTCTAGGGCTATAGCAATTTGGTTATAACCAAAATATCTATCAAGAAAACAGTAATAGGAGTGCCCTGCTAACCTATCCAGCATTTGGTTAATGAAAGGTAGAGGGTAATGGTTCTTTCTGATAGCAGTGTTTAGTTTTCTGTAGTCTATACACACTCTCCATCCTATCACAGTTCTTATAGGAATCAATTCATTCTTCTAATTTCTTATCATAGTGCATCCTCCCTTCTTGGGAACCACATGAACTGGGCTTACCTAAGGGCTGTCTGAGATTGCATATACGAAGCCTGCATTTAACCATTTTAATACTTCTTTTCTGACTACTTTCATTTCTGGATTCAACATTCTCTGATATTCTATAGAGGTTTTAGCATTCTCCTCTAACAGGATCTTGTGCATATAGATAGAAGGACTAATTCCTTTCAAATCTTCTATAGACCAAGCTATTGCTTCCTTGCATTTTCTTAGAATTTCTAGCATTTTTTATTCTTCAAGCTTAGTTAATACAGCTGAAATGATGACATGCTTGGCTTTTTTTGGTTTCAAGAAAGCATACTTCAAATAGTCAGGCAATTATTTTAGAATCAATCCCTCCGAGTTTGTATTTTCTTGAAAAGCTTTCTCTTCATAACTGCTGGATTTTTTTGTACTATTTTCTTCAACACTGAGTACTGCCTCTTTTAAATTAAAATTGGAGTTCAGAAATTCAACTTCAAGATGCTTAAGATATTGGAAATTCATCGCATTCTCATTCATTGAACTTTGAAAATTACAATCATTGATCAGTTCAGAATTGATGAGAATTTTTGTTTCTATAATCTCACAATCAACATTAATAAGTTCTTACTATTTCAAACTGTGATTGAGATTGAATTGCACTGCTTCATCTTTAATCCTGAGAGTCAATTCTCCTTTCTTCGCATCGATCAAAGCTGCTCCTATTACTAAGAAAGGTCTTCCTAACAGCAGTGGGACTTGTTTGTCTTCTTCTATATCAATAACTACAAAGTCCACTAGGAAAATGAATTTTCCCACTTTGATCAGCACATCTTCTAGAATGCCCTCAGGATGGGCTAATGTTTTGTCTGCCATCTACAAGGTCATGGCTGTGGGAATAAGCTCCCCTAAACTTAGTCTTTTAACCACAGACAAAGGCATCAAGTTAATGCTGGCTCCAAAATCGCATAGTGCTTTTCCCATATCAGCATTCCCAATTTTGCAGGGTATAGTGAAGCTACCTGGATCTTGCATTTTGGCGGTAAAACTTCTCTCGGATCACCGCACCGCAGTTGTCAGTCAGCTTACTATCCTTCTTCAAAGAATCTTTCTTCGTCAATATATCCTTCATGAATTTTGCATAGTGTTTGAGTTAATGCCTCTGAGAAAGGGATGTTGATTTCTATCTTCTTAAACATGTTCAAGACTTTAGAGAATTGCTCTTCAAGCTCCGCCTTCTACAGTCTTTGAGGGAATGGAACTTGAGGATTGTAAGCTTTAACCTCTTCCATTTTCCCTAGATTTCCTTTTTCCGCTTGCTGCTCTTGCTGCAATTTTGTTGTTTTATCTTCTTCAACAGTTTTTGAACTATGTTGCTTAAATTCTTCTCCAATTTCTGCATGTTTCTTTTCCTCATTGTCCTTCTTTTCAACTCTCCTTTCTTCCGCCTCGCACTTCCTAGAGTTACCCACAGTCCTTTAGATTCTTCCCTTGTGTCACTCAGAATGAATCCTTGACCGTATTCTCGCATATTAGGCCAGCTGCCCTACCCGGTCTCCGATTCTTTAAAAGGCGAGATAATCAACATACCGTGTTTACTCCGACATTTCAGCTCCAAGAACTTCCTCGAAGCCATGCATGTTTAGCAAATTCCTTATTTTCTCCCATGAAAGAAAGCATCTTGTCCTCAAAGGAATTAGATCTCTTTTACCTCGGATTTTATGCTCTCTGTCCTACTAGCTACTGCTATTGTTGTTGTTGTTGGAACCCTGAGGAGGCATGATATTGCTGCAAATTTTGTCCAGGTCTCTGACCTTGTTGTGCCCTTCCTCCATATGAGAAGTTCTCATGGTTCTAGATTGCTAGTGTATAGTGAGTAGGCAAGTTGAGGTTGGGCTTGAAAGTGTAGCTCCTATTGGAATTGAGGTACTGTGCCTCCTCAACTTGGTAGGGACCCTCATGGGTTGATCCCTCTTCAGCACTATTTCTTCTTTCTCATTCATCCACTGCCCCCACTTCAAGTGCAGTATACATTTTTCTCTCAATATTTCCAAGCTTGCTCATTAATGCATCCAACTTTGCTTCAATGGTAGTCATTCGATTAAGCTTAATTACACCACTCCCTCGCCCTGTATGTCGCCCTTGAAGCTTCGTGGACAGCCTCAGAGTTGCATTTGGAAAGGTCTTCACTAGCTAACTACTTCCTTGTACTTATTCTTTGAAAGCCCCATAAAGAGGCTACATCACTATACCTTGGTGTTAATTCATGGAATGGTAGAAAATGTCCATCTGAGTGGTAAAGTCTATCCCATGCAAAGGGTATCTTTTGAGTAGTCACTTGTATCTCTCCCATGCGTTGTAGAGACTTTCATCCTTCCCCCGCTTGAAGACTATAATTTCTCCTCTTCTTTCTAACGTCAGGTCTGGAGGGAAGAATCTGCCCATATAAGCCTCCACCAATTCTTCCCAATTTCTCATTGATCCAACAAGCAGCGACTCAAACTAAGTTGCTGCCACATCTCTCAGTGAAAAGGGAAAGAACTGCAGCCTGATCACTTCTGATCTCACCCCATTTAACTTAACTGTATTGGCCATCCTCATGAATCTTCCCATATGCTCATTGGGGTCTTCTAAAGGATGACCAGTAAATTGGTGCTATTATACCATAGTGATCAAGGTTGGCTTCTGGGCCTAAAATTGTTGGCTTGTGTTGTCTTACAAATGTAATATCTATCTTGAATAATGTGCCTCCACAAGTCTTCCATAGTCATTTTGCCTTTGAGGTCTTTTTGTTTCTGCTTCTTCTCGAATAGGTTATTGTCTTTCTCTTTGATTTGCCATACTTTTAGATTCAACACTTGTACTCTTCCTTAGACTCCTTAGTGTTATCTCTATTTCTGTATCCAAGGGCAGTAGATATGCTTCTGGTTTTCTGTGCATTTACTATATTCTTGAAATAGAAACACATTGAGATCAAATGAAATATGTGGGAAACATCTATGACAATTTTGGCTCATAAAATATTTTAAGTAGCTTATTAAGCTACTGTAATTTAAAAACTATTTTTTGTGTTTTTCATTTATCTATGATAAAATAAAGAAAAATGTCCAAATAGAAATTCTCTCATTGGTTAGAATATTGATATTTAAATTCATCATTTATCCCCGGCAACGACGTCAAAAACTTGTTGACCATTTCTTGTATAGACCAAATTGCCAAGTAATTAGCATTGCTGCCAAAAACTTGTTAATTTACCAAACTGTGCATACAAAGTTATGACTCTGCCACTCAAGGGCTATTATCTAATCCTCGGCAATAGCGCCAAAAAACTTGTTGACAGATTTTGATGAAAATATGTGTTTGTCCTTTTTGTAAATTAGACTCATTAAAAATTTTGATTGGTCTAAATCACTGCAAGTGCACAGATCGTACAAGTAATAAAAGTGGATTTTTATTCAGTCCAGATATCGTTCCCACGAGGATTGATGATAAATCACAAGACTAACTACCACAACTACTCAAGATCCTTACTATTTGAACTTCAATATTAAGATGATTAGAGAACGAATAAAATAATACTAAAGTAATTTCACTAGTATACATAAAAAATATTAATAAGAATGGAATTGAGAGTTCATTGAGTGAGACAACACTGGGAAATAGACCAATGAATAATTGTCATTTTCTGCATCATTTTGAATCATAGTTAAGCCATAAGTTGGAAAGCTGAATTTGTTAAAGATGCATTGTGATATAGTTTGGATTTCTCCCTTAACCATACCTTTCACTAATTAGAGATTCATGTTCATTTCTGATTCGTGGATCGAATCAGTTACTTGTAAGATATAATCATCTTTCTAAGATTTGGGTATTTTTCCTTTTCAGTACTTCACACTCAAATCTTCGGACTGAAGAATTCTTGCTCCCATAGACAGGATATTGCAAGCCTTCTCCGATTTAGATGGCACCTCATCCTTCAATATTGATGAAATCTCTATCTCCTTGATTAGATCTTTGCTAACACATGATCAGAATCCTTCCATCAAAAATAGGAGAAACCTCTAATTGATTAAACTGATACTTCATCAAACTATCCTCAAACCATGAGTAAGTTAGTGATCTATATGAGTAATCTTTCAGAGTTCATTAGTTCCTAAGTATTAGTCTATCATACCCACAAAGAACTGCTCTATATCCTTAGGGTTCTCCATCTTAGTGTCACGCAGAGGGCCTCCTAGAAATTAGAGCAAGATACAAAACTTTGTTTGGGTACACAGTACTAGTGCTTGGAACAATTAAGTTAAAAAATAACACCAATAAAATAAATTCAAGAATTCTAACTAAGGCGTTCTTCCACTTTGTGCAGAAAAATAACAATCATCATCAACCCATTTCCAGAGGGAGCTCAACCTTTCAAAACTGGTTCACTCATATCAATCACTAACTGATCAAGAAAATTCACTGAAAGTGTAAACGAATTGAAATAAATTAACTCTAAAAAATTTTCAAACTCCATTTTATTCAAAACAGTAATTAAAGAGAAAATTTTACAAGAAATTCTAGCTCGAAGCTGCACATTAGTTCATTACTCAACTCCAGAAAATCAAAAGAAACTAACTAAAAACTACCCTCAAACTAAATCTACTAAAAATGAAATAAAAGATAAAAATAAAAGAAAAATAATATACAAAGAGTCTTCAACTACCCAGAAGTCCTGGAATTGTGGAAGCCCCGCATTAAAGGCCCTAGATGCCCATTTATAGACTTTTCAATGCTGGGCCTGCACTTCAAAAACCGTGTCAGAGATCCCTAAATTTCTAAATTCACTCGTCGCTTATTAGCATAGAAAGTTCTGTCAGATGTTGTCTTTTTTTAGTCTTTGTCCATGGCTTCAAGCAAAGATACGCTTTTATGTCGTGACAGGTTTTTTGAGTTTTGTCTTAAATTCTGTCGCAACAGAGTTTTGATGCAGCAATCTTGTTCTTGTCGCGACAGGAATGTCTTATGTTGTAACACAAAATTTGTCGTGATCAAATTATACACTTCGCTCTTTGGAAACTGTGAGTTTACATAATTTTTCTGTCACACAAGCATTTTCTCTTCAAATTTGTCTACCTTCGTCGTGACGTAGTTTTTCTTTTGTTTGATAGACTTTTCTTCTCTAGTCCTTGTCGCTGGCTAAACTGTTTTTTGCAACATAAAAATCCTTGTTGCGACACACTTGTCTTGGCTGATCTCAGTTCTCATTCATTTTCTGTCGCGACATAAATTTCTTCTGTCACTATAGAGTTCTATCACTCGATCTGCAGTTTTTATTGTCGCGACAAAGATTCTGCCTTCAATTCTTAATTATTTCACAATATGAATTTCTTTGTCTCCATTACTGTTGTATTGCTCTTCGACTTCTTATCGCGACATAGTTCACCTCAACCTCATGTTTTGTTTGTCACGACAGAAATAATCTTTGTCGCGACAAAGCTCTGTTGCTCTTTGTTGTGAACTCTGAATGTTATGTCGCGACAGAATTTTCCTTGTCGCGATAGAAATGCTTCCTTGAGTCATGTTGAAAACTTTGTCCCAACAAAACAACACTTCACAGAATCGACTCAGGTTATATCGCTGCCATTTTCTCTGTCACGACAGAGTCAGTTTTGTCACGATGTAGTTCATGTGCTAATCTTCATACTTTTTATGTTGTGACAGTTAGGGATTGTCGATAAAGTTCCTTTTCCATTTGCCTTGATCATTGTCGCGACAGAGTTAAAAGTGTCGCGACAGTGTTCTTTATATTCTTCTTCAGCAACGTCGTGACAGAAAACTCTTTGTCACGATAGAGATTCTATTTCTGCCTTGAGTTCAGCCTGGACTTTGTTGCGACATACAGCTGCTAGCTGTGACATAGTTCTTCTGGTATGCTTGAAATTCTATCGCGACACTCAAAAATTATGTCGCGACAGAGAATGCTGCATTTGCCATTTTTTTTCTTCTTTTCTGCTGGAATTATCTCATTTTTCAATTAAAACCTGCAAAACACAAAGTTGATGAATATTCCATAATTTGACATTAAAATGAATTTGAAACTGCTAAAAATATACTAGAAAAATGGATTAAAAATAGATGAGTTTAGGACTCATCAACTTGATATTCGAAAGGTTCTTTGGGATTTCTCTAATCAAATTATTGGAAGACAAAATCAACTCTTCCAGTGAAGAAAGGTCTCCAATTTTGTTAGGTAAAGGCCTAAAAAAGGCCCAAAAAGTTGATTGTCACTTAAATCAATTTGAGCAAAGTTCAGGTACTCTAGGAGTCCTTTAAGAAAATTACAGAGAAGGAATTCTTGGAAAGAAAAAGATGCTCCAACACCTTGGAATTTCCAAGACTTATGGGAACATCACCACTAAACTTATTAAATGTAAGGCACAATCCTTTTAGACCATTCAATGATTCTAACTGTGAAACAATTGTTCCATTCAACATGTTATCGGAAAAATCCAACCACTGTAACCCAACAAAGCCATTAAAAGCAAGCAAAGGACCAACCAACTTGTTCTTACTGAATTCAACCTCTTCAGCTCGCTAAGCTTCCCACAAGTAGTGATGAATTCTTCAAGGATGGATCTCAAAATAGTTATTGGAGAGGTTAAGAGCTTCCAAAGAGTCAATTTCACAAACAGTTGGTAGGAAACCAGAGTCGGACAAAGACCACCCAGAGAGGGAAAGACTGGTTATCGATGAGTTGTCGGAGCTGCATGAAATTCCCTTCCATGCACATGTATGGTTAAGCTCTATTTACTCTCCCCACACTGAGAGAATCTTAGATAAATTTGTCATGACATCTATTTGAGGAGAAGACGGAGATAGCACAAAAGGAATAAAACACGAGAAGAAGAACAAGAAGAAACAAGCCCTCTGCTCATTATTGTTCATCTTTCTCAGGGAATCAGATGACTCTCCTTACCCTTCTTATTCAATATATAAGAAGCAGTCTATATGCGACATCATTTAGCATATATCTTTATTTTGGGTTCAAGGAATAGAAAAAATGGATGCTGGGAAGGAAAATAGTGGGAAACAAAGAGTAAAAAGAGAGGAAAATGGGGAAAGGCGTGTTAGAGCATCTCCAAAAGAAAATCTCTATTTTTCACTCAAAATTGGCATATTCTCTATATTTAGAGATGATGGAGCTCACATTTTAGAGACTCAACTCCAAAAAGTAATCTCTATTTTCAACTCTAAATCACTATTCATTCTTCAAACATTCATTTTTAAAAATTAGAATATTTTAAGAATATGATATATGAAATAATTTTATTTATATTTAAATATAAATATAAAATTATATTAAATAAATAAAAATATATTAAAAACCTAAAAATGCATTTTAAACTAATAATATTATATTATAGAGCATCATATTACATTAGAAAATAAAGCAACATTAATAAAAGCTACATACTAAAAATACATTAACCAAATGATAAAGATACAATATAAAAACTAATGAGGTGGTAAATCACGTCCATAATTTCCACCATCATTGTAAAACCCGAGAAAATTCAAATTTTCTGAAAAATGGTAAAATGGTAATTTCTGGTGAAAACTTAATTTTTCTGTGATCTCGCATTTATCGAAACTGACTTAACCATTGAATCCTCTCGCCGGAATCTAGCTAACACGCTGAATTTCACACCCCCGAGATACCGACTTCACATGCCGATAAGACCAAGTGTCGGTGCCTTATGATGGCTTCAGAAAGACATGTGATGTGACAAAGTCACCTACTACATGTACCCATGTGACACATGTTGCATGATTACGTAGATGATTTAAACGAATGACTTAGATTGCTCATGTGTCAAAATCCAAACTAAGGACAAAGACGAATTTGAAAAGTTGGTTTGACAACATAAAGGAATAGTCTTCTTCTCCAAATGGAAGAACAAATCGTGCAGTGAGATGTGGATCTAGATTTTAGAGAGAGAGTGTGTGACTTCTCTCTAGATTTCCCGCCGTTCGGATCGTCGGTTATCGACAGAGCAAGAAGCAAAGTCTATCTACGCGGCAAGGGCTATGCGTGGGCACCGATTTTGTGGAGTTCCGACAACTCCAAGAGGTAGTGATCTTTTCCTACTTGGTTTATTCTTTGGCTAAGAGCCATTTTATGGATGAGGATTTGTTGAGGCCTAGATAACCGTGTTTTCGGTCTCAAAATCTTTGAACAGAGTGGAGGAAATCCCTTTTGTGTGGTCGTGAACAGTGCCGATGTAAGACCCGAAAAATTCCAATTTCTGGAAAAATGACAAAATCGTAATTTCGATTACAAAGTTGTTAATTTCGGTTAAAAATCTGTAATTTATTCTCTAGATCTCGAATTATGAAACGGATTTCACCGTTGGAATCGTCTCGTGAAATTTAGCTAGCACATAAAATTTCGTAGAATTCCGAGACAGTCGGAGTTGGCACGCCGAGGCATCACACGTAGTCAGAAACACTGGCGTGGACGAAAGTCATATATAACATGTACTCATGTGCCATAAGTGGTATGAGTAGAGAAATAATGAAAATGGACGGCCGAGATAGTGCCGAATATCAAAACTAGGAAATGAAGGGACATAATGGTCATTTAGAGAAAAGTTTAAGTAATTAAAGGACAAAAGAAGCATAGTGACTGTCTTCTCCAAATGCTAAAAAGGGAAAAACGTGGGAAAGAAAAGGTTGGACTTACAGCGGGCGTAGAGTTTCAGATTTAGAGTGAGAAGATCGAACTTCTCTAAAATTACGCGATCCAACTACTATACTGGACAAGAAGGGAAGCCGCTTCACGCTGAGAGGGCTTCGCGTAAGTACTGTGCATTTAGAGCTCTAAACTCCAAGGAGGTAGGGTTTCTCCCTACTCTGGGCTTTATTCCCGTTTTAAGATTTCATAAACGTTTGAGTCGAATGAGTCGCAGGGGGGTTGCGTTTGATCGGTCCCAAACCTTGGGACCGAATTGATATGAATTTTTGAAGCCAAAATGTTGAGCCCGTAACCGTGAGGGCTGTTTGGGTGTTTCATTTCACAAAGTTTGTATTAAATCATGTATTGATTGTAATGAGGCCAGAAATGGCCGGGAAAATGCGGGTTCACAAGGTGAACCGATGAATTGTGATTTTTCGAGAATAGTAACCGAGGGTTTCACTATTCCCGAAACAGTGTTCTAAAAATATATTTTTGTGAAAATATGTGTTTGGTCGAGTGATTTAAATTAAATTGCTCGTGTTTGATCATTAGCCCAAGTGAGCTAATTTTGATGTATGAAATGAGAAATTACATGACATGAGAATTGATTGTTTTGTAAATATATGCATGTTTATATATTTACATGAATTAAACTGTATTGGAATTGGCATACATGCATTTCCATATGCAGCTGGAGACACCCTAGGGTATAGGGGTGAGAGTGCATGAGATGAGTCTAGAAAACGGTTCGGAGGGTTGTCTAAAAAATATTAATTATCGGAGGGTAGTCCAAATTAAAAATATCAATCGTCGGAGCGGCCCAATTGATATTCATCGGAGGGTAGTCCACAAACAAATAATATATCAATCGTCGGAGCGGCCCAATTGATATATACACATCGGAGGGTTGTCCTGAGCAAACAAAATAATAATTTTCATCTGAGGCTTAGGCGAGTGTGATGGAAGTCGATGAGGACTTCGGGATCGAGTTGATCATGTAGACATTAGTAGGATCATGCATTTGCTTGAATGTATGTTTATTTGGAACATTGCAGCGCATAGGTGGAAGTAGCCCACTTAGAGGCGATTCCACTGTGAGTGCTTCCATGCTGTCGGATATATTTCTGGTGCGGGTGGCGTGCGGGGGACGGCTAGATCCTGAGGCAGAAGGATTAGAAGAAAGCCGGGTTGTGGCTTTGATGTATACATGTATTAGAACTTTTTAAGTTTAATGTATGTATTGTATAAGAGTAAAATATTTGAACTCTTAGAACTATTGGTATATAGTTGGATTTATAGTTAGTATGTATTATGAGTATCGTTTGTGGGCCCAAGTGGCCGCCGTATTACTCATGTGATTGGATATATTGGATATATTGGATATATTGCACTGTTTGGGACAGGTATATGCAGGTTTTGTATTTGGGTAGAGCTCCCCGTACAAAGGAGACTACGCCGATTTTAAAATGAGAATGTGGTCTGGAGCATTCACCAGTGTTCAGGTGGGTTAACGAATTAGTCGCGGACCCCGGGTTGGGCGTCCGCGGCCAGGCCAAGGGTTTCAGCATTCACGTGATTGGTTGTGTGATTTTGTATTGTTGAGTGATTAGTGAATTGCGCTTGGATTTTTTATTAGCCCATGTGAGCTAATTTTGGTGTTATTGATTGTGAATTGAATTATGTGAATTAATTATGTTAATATATGCATGTAAACTATATTAGCATGAATATTTTGGAATTGGCATAATGCATTCCATATGCAAGAGACTTAGAGCGATAGGTGTGAGTCACGTGACCGCGAAAATGAAAGAAAGTGAAAGCGATTGTGAAAGAAATTTCAGGAAGATTTTCGGAAGAATTGCCTTGAAGAGTTGTCAATAGGTTCATCTCGGAGGCGGACCCGTAGCTGACTGGGAGAAATATCTAACAGAATTCATCTCGGAGGGTAGTCACGTCTTATTTGCAAAGTGGTATTGTGTTTTCTAGAATAAAAATCTTTTGTTTTGAAAACTGTAATTTTACTAGCATTTGGCTTAGGCATGTGTGAGGGAGTCGGTGAGGACTTGAGACATGACATGTGCTTGTCTACATGGAGTAACCCATGTAGACATTTAAGTAAGATCATGTATTTGCTTGAGTGTGATTGTTTGCCATGACATGTGCATTTAGGTGAGGAGTAACCCATGTAAGAAATTATCACTACTAGGCATTGCTCACCCTATCGAGGGATCATTATTTAGGGATATAGGGAGTGTCTGAGGAAGGCGGCCGCTCTACTAAGTAAGTTACCCAAGAAGAAAGCATTTTGTGGCTTTTGATGATCTTTTATATAACATATTACATTAGAACTTTTATGATTAACTCTATGTTTTAGAATTAAGTGTTTTTTATCATCTGTTATCTCATTCTCGTTGATTTGGATATATTTTGTAAACTAATAATATGAGGCTAGTGACATTTACTCTTTTATCAGTATATGGACAAAGATGTAGTGGGTGTAAAATCTTGGGAACAGATTTGCACATCTTGGTGACTCATAAGATATGGGACCAGTTGAACATCACGATTACAACAATGATATTAAAGCATTGGATTAAACAGATTAATGGCAAGTTAGATTAGGAAATCTATCTGTTCATTTTGATGCTAATTATCTTGGGGACGCGTGATCATTTGTGGGTTATGATCATTTTCAAATAATCTACCATTTTTCTGCAAATACTCACGCTTAAATGGGTCGGAAATTGAGTCAAGATTTTTCTTCATAATTTTTTTTCTTGTCTTTCACGTTCCAACTCATATTTATTGCGTTCCTTTTCAACTTGTAGCATCTTCAATTGGTAACGTTTTTCTGATTCCTTGGACATTTCGACAAACCATTCATCTCTTCTCTTCAATTAAAATCTTAATGTTTTATTATCCAACTCCAACCAACAATATTTTTTTCAATATAAATGAAAATAATAAAAATGTATTTATATCATTGTCAAAAAAATAATTTTAATAAAAAAAATTAAATTATTTTAAATTTATTTATTTTAAGAAAAATTTAATTTATTAAAATAAAGTAATACTACAAAATCAATATATTAAAATCATTTTACAATATTATATATGAAAAGTAATTTAATATTAATAAAATAATAAATAATAAATATAAGTATATAAAAAATAAAAATATGTTATAAAAATATAATTAAAATAATTATTTTATTATTATGATAATAAACTAATGATAGAATAGTAGTATAATAATAAAATAATAGGAAAATAGTGCTTATTAAAATATGGGCCCCATCATCTCTATATTTAGAGATTGTGGAGTAGTGAAATCTCTAAATATGAAAGATGCACTATTCATGTCTCTAATACGAATCAAAATAAAGACTTTTGGCTGATTTTTGCTTCAAATCTCTCTCTCTCTCTCTCTCTCTCTCTCTCTCTCTCTCTCTCTATATATATATATATATATAGGTAGATAGAATAAAAAATAAAGCTCTTTTGGAGATGCTTTGAGTGGCATTGATCGGACTACCTATTGGGTACTGAGTGGTGTGACTAGTGTGGGGAGAGAGGGGAATTAGGACATGTTTGTTTGGGTTTTAAATTGTTTTTGTTGACTTTGATTGCACATCACACACTTGCAATCAATTAGGTCTAGATGTAGTTGTTCGACACTTAGCTGTCCAACTTTAAATAAGATGATTTTATGTCAACGGATTAAGAAAGATAATATTAGGTGGTATTTGTTTTTTTTTTTTTTTACTTAATGTTAAATAGAATTTTTGTTCTAAATAATGCTTAATATGAATAAGTATTTAGTCGTTTTAAAAAAAATAAATATTTTTATTTTTTATCTAAAATTTAAGAAAATAAAATTTAAATTATATATATATATATATATATATATATATATACTCATATATATATATATATATATATATATATATATATCTTTAATATTTCAGTAATATTAATTTTGAATTTCTTACAGATTTACTCTTCAAATCTCATTAACTTTTTTGCATCCCATTTATTCCTATTTTGTGGAACCTGATATTTATTTGTTTTTTCTCATAGTGATCTTGCTAGGTTGCATTTATATTTTCTTCTGTTTTGGAACCTAATTGAATAAATTCTTAGGTTGCTCCTTCAACACTTTACAAGTTAGATGTCTTCCCTTTATTTTAGACTTTATTTGAAGTTGTTTTAGCATTCCCATATGTGATATTTGACTACCCAAAGTAGTGATAACGGTCTAAATAAATTTCTATTAGGAATTGACATAGGAAACATGACATCAAATTGTCATTGGATGTATACTAGAATCAACAAGATTAACAAAAATTTTGTGGCTAGGGTTGAAAATTTTATTACTTTTGCTTGTAATCAATTGGGAGTGACGAATGTGGTAGAGCTAAGGTCTCTTTGTAGGAAGTTTCAGAATCGAGAGTTCCATACCTTGGATAAAGTGAAGTTCCATCTATTTAAAAAAGGATTTATTCCACATTATTTTGTTTGGAATAGGTATGGAGAACAATATGTGCATGCTACCTCTACAAATTCTAAATGTAATATTCATGAAGAGGTGGATACAGAATCTAGTAATCCATACCGACAACTGATTCTTGATGCGGTTGGGCCTGATTTTAATGCAACTGGATTTGAGTTTAATGCAGAGGATATAGATGAAGTACCTAATCCCAATGCACAAAAGTTTTATGATATGCTTAGTTCAGTTGATAAAAAATTATGAGATGGTTGTACTAAACATTCCTAGATGTCAAGGGTTGCACGATTGTTGCATATGAAGTTGGTGCACCATTTTTCATAAAGATGTTTTGATGATTTCACTCAATTTTTACATGAAGTTTTACTAGAGGATAACAAAATGGTTGCTAATTTTTACATAACAAAGAAATTAGTGCAATGACTAGGTCTTTTAATAGAAAAGATTGATTGTTGCATGAATTCTTGTGTGATATATTAGGGTGAAGATGTTCTACTGATAGATTGTAAATTTTGTAACCATCATCGATTCAAGAATAAACGAGGCTTAGGGAAACCAAATAAAAATGTGTCACCTGAATGTATTACTTACTTTAAGTCTAGGTTACAGCAGTGCTAATAGCCAAGCGTGGAGGTTGCATATGCGATGACATGATGAGCACCAATAGGATAATGGTACAATGTGTCATCCATATGATTATGAGGCATGGAAGCATTTCAATCTCACACATCCTTCATTTGCTTCTAAGAGTCGCAATGTAAGATTAGGATTGTGTATTGAGGGTTTTCAACCATTTGGTCAATCTGGACAACAATATTCGTCATGACCAGTATTAGTTACTCCATACAATTTGCCACCATGGATGTTTGAAGGAAACATATAATTTCTTATCCATAATTGTACATGAGCCTAACAATCCTAAAATAAGATTGATGTTTTCCTATAACCTTTGATTGTAGAATTAAAGTAACTTTGGGATGTTGGTCTGCAAACATATGATGTTTCATGGAAATAGAACTTTCAAATGAGAGCTGCACTCATGTAGACTATCAATGATTTTCCTGCGTAATTGATGCTTTCTGGTTGGAGTACAACTAGAAAACTTGCTTGTCCCTATTGTATGGAGCATTCACAGGCATTTACATTGACCAGTGGTCAGAAAATGTCTTGGTTTGACAATCATTGTAAGTTTCTCTCCCATGAACATTCTTTTAGGTGTAATAAAAATGCTTTCATTAAAAATAGAACTAAGATGTCAACAACATCACCTATAAAGATTGGTGACTAGATCTTGCAAGACATAGATAACTTGGGAATGAGAAGAGTGATTTATATTGATGTCGCTGAGGTTAATGGTGTAATATGTAAGACATGTGCCTAGAATAAATGAAGTATCTTTTGGGAGTTACCATACTAGAGTTCAAATCTTATTAGATATAATATAGATGTCATGCACATCTAGAAGAATGTGTTTGAAATTTGTTTAACACAGTAATGGATATTGAAGGAAAAATTACAGACAATGAGACAACAAGAGAAGACATGAAAAAGTTATGTATAAGGCATGAGTTGGAAAATGATGAAGCTATAGGAAAATTCTCCAAGGCGTGCTGCACTTTATATAAGGCAAGAAAACAAGTCTTGTGTGAATGGATGAAAAATTGATGTTTCCAGATGGGTATGTTTGGAATATAGGCCAGTGTGTAGACATGAGAAAGTTAAAGTTGTTTGGTATGAAGCCATGATTGTCATATCGTTATGCTATTGCATTTCGTGAGCTCCTTCCTACAAATGTATGACAAACTTTGACAGAGTTAAGCATCTTTTTCAAAGACTTAACATCAACAACAATTATAGTAGCACACATGGAAAGACTTGAAAGAGATATTCCAATTATCATTTTCAAATTGGAATGTATACTTCCTCTCGATTTCTTTGATTTTGTGGAGCATCTTCTGATGCACTTGCCTTATGAGGCAAGAATTGTTGGTCATGTACAATATCTTTGGATGTATCTTTTCAAAATGTAAAACGAATAATTTAAATTAATATTTTCTTCTATTAAAAATGAATACTTATGTACTTTTATGCATATATGATGATGTAGATTTCTTGGACACTTGGAAAAATAATGTCAATAATAAAGCAAAGGTTAGGCTGAATTTATAATGCATAATTAGTGAAAAAAACATCCAATTTTTGTTCATATTATTTTTAGCCTCACGTGTACACAAAATCTTGAAGAGTGCCTCGTAATGATGATGGTGGTGATGTTGAAGAGGTTGAAGGTACTTTCTTTTGACTAATCCAGCACATCTCCGATCGATATTGGATGATTAGAAAAGGAGGACAGCCTGAGCATCTGTTGGTTATGGGAAACGTTCAAACATGAATATAGGTGAGTATGAAAGATTCATCCCACATGTCAAGTAAGTTTCTTAGAATTTAGTACTTAACATTCTTAACTATTAATAGTGAGGATGTCTAAAAGTATTCTATTATTTGATTAGAATATACGGTGATGAAGTATATAGCGAACGGACATCCTGGGATGTAGATCTTAATGGCTTGACTTGAGAAGCATTTTTCAAAATGGTTTAAGGAATATGTAAGTATTGAAATTGTATTGCTATTAATACCAAGTCTATTACTTATATTTCAAAAATTGACTACTTGTATTTTTATTAGGCACACCATAATGTTATCAACAATGAGTTCAACGAAGATCTTGCAAAAAGACCTTTACACACAGTTGAATCATATCCAATGTGTTTTGTTAATGGTTACAAATTCCATACAGAATGACATGGATAAATAAGGTTGATCTCAAATTGTGGAGTTTGCATAAAAGGCTCAAATTCTAGTGATACTGAGATTCATTACTATGGTCGCTTGATAGAGGTTTTGAGGTTGGAATATTTGGGGCTGCCTATTATGCACGTTGTATTATTCAAGTGTGAGTGGTTTGATACCATTATAAATAGTAGGATGAAATTTCTTAAACAGTATCCTCTTATGGATGTCAACCTCAAGCGAAGGCTCAACAAGTATGAACCTTTTATTCCTTTCCACCTTAATTTGCACAAGTTTATTATACCTGAAAATACTTGAAGCAAAAGGGGGACAACTGTTTGTTAAGTTATGTGCAAAGTTAAAACTAGAACTGATAGGATGTTCTTGATACTATTGAGAAGAAGATAGATGCTAACACAACATTCCAAGAAGACGAGCCATTCAACGTACAACTAACTGAAGCATCCATCACGATTGATGAACTGGGTTCATTGAATGATGTAAATGGGGAACTTGTTGAGTTTGTTGATGATGAAGTTGAAATTTCAGATGACCCTATACTTGAGTCATGATTAGAAGATGAAAGTGAAAATGAAGATGTGGAAGCTGATGATAGTGATTATGAAAAATAATAATAAAAATAGTTTTGTATATATTATGGGACTATGTTGTTTTGTGAAGAACCTAGAACACCATTATGAATTATGATTATGATGTTTGTGGAAATATTAATTATTGTTTGGATGATATTATTTGGTTGATATTTATATCATACTATGTTGTTTGTAGAATTCTGATTGATGTAGATATTGATATTGCTACAATAAATAAGTGATGATTGTTTGTTTTTCTTGAAGAATACCATATTTGTTTAATATTGTAACTTGCTCACATTTCCATTTTTATATATTTACAAGTTTATTGAAAACATGGGTAAATTTGTAGCAATTAAGAAAAGAAGGATTACATAGTCAACACCATCTAATCAACCTATTTCGTTAGTGACACATCCACGACAGTCCCGCCCCTCTGTGCATGTTCCATTGCATACATAGTCAGCCGGCGCCTCTTCTTGTATAGTGTCACGCCCCGACCCTACTTCAGGCGACAGAGGAATGAGGGCTATCTTGGGACTCTTTACTTGCTTTTCGGACATTGGTGGTCTCAGGTCTTATAAGCGAGATCAAAATATATATAAAAGATACAAATAAAACTACCACCGTAGTGGTGTTGTCATCATCAATATATGGTCGAGTCCCATTTACATATACATATACAAAAATTGTACATTTACATTTACATAATCGATCTGCAAAACTCACAGGTGATGGATCCTGAAGTGTCGCGGCTGCGGTATGCGGAAGATCGCGGACGTCATCCTCTGTACCTACACGGATTAAAACCCTTGCTAAGCTTAACGCTTAGTTGGAAACATATGACTTATACTCATACACATGCACTAATACTCATTATTGATAAGCATATAACGATAATAGATGTCTGATGGCGGATATCGAATTATTCATGAATTCATATAACAAACTTATACACATACTTGTACTTATAGCAGACTTGTACTTATAATAGACTTATACTTGTTCAGATCTCCTGTAGCAGACTTATACTTATTCGGATCTCCCGTAGGACACATACTTGTACTTATAGCAGACTTATATGACCGGATCGTGGGACACCACTTGTACTTATAGCCGAACTTATACTTGTTCGAGATCTCCCTTAGGACCTGAGGCTTATGCTTGTACGTGGAGGTACGTGGAGTACTACAAAGCTTATACTTGTACAAAGATACTGTAGTCTTCTGAGCTTATACTTGTCTGGAGGTACGTGGAACATTCGGAGAAACTGTGATGTATTACTTTACTCTTATTCGTTATTCGGACTCTTATCCTTATAAGCTGTTTGACTACAGACCGATAATAAGAAATAAAGTAGGACATAGCACAATATGTGTGCTCAGTGCGATTATCGTCTTGAGGTGCCGTAGCCTGAAGTAGTCTTAGAGCATTAACCGAGGCGCCATCATACTAATCGAAATGCCCAGAAATTTCAAATGTGCGAAACATTGTCGGAGAATCTTAGAAGTACTAAATGTGCCAAAGCATGGTCAGAGAGTGCCGAAGTACTAAATGTGCCCAAGTAACAGAGGTGTCGTGTCATTCCATATCCGGTCTTAGGTAGTCCTACAATTATATGTGTTCAGGAACTTACTATCTTATCATAAGGGCATTAAGTTTGCCGTGTCGAACCTCTCTTCAGGAGTGGCGAGAATGCGTCTAATTTTTCCTTTTACCTTACAAACATGAATGAACCCTTTCATACACTTATAGGGTCCTCATTAATCTAATAGACAAGTTCTCGAATACTTGAATCGTAAGCGCCTGACCACTACCCCTCTTAGCGGCGATGTGTCGTGACTCCCATAAACTCTCGGTAGATACTTCGACGACTAGATAATCTGTGAAACTAATAAGTATTGCTTCTTGAAAACTGTAAAGATTTTCTTTTCTAAACTTGTGATTTTATAAAATTTTGGCAGCATAACAATTGCATATAGAACATGTTCGAAACACATCATCTGATTTATACTTAAAAATATGGCGATTGACAACACTTCTTTTCGCCTCAGGCTCATCCATTTCATAAAACAAAACTATGTACATACATATATAACTAGAGTCGGGAGGACCTAATATGTCCCGGCGTGCGGGTGTACTATTGTACGGAAGATAGTGCAAAGCGGGGAAAATAATGAGCTAAAAGAAGCTTGAGTGGGTGTATGCTTTATAAAATGCTTGCTTTTAAGAAAATGTCTCAAAAGCTGTAACTTGATCTTTTCTGAAAACACTTTTAGAAAACCTTGCTTTGCTTTCTTCATAAAAGTTTCCAAAACTTCCATAAAAGTGCTTGCTTGCTTATGGGTAGGTAGTTTAAATTTGTATGTAAAATGCTTATAAATATAATGATCAACCCATTTAGAGGCCTTTCTTGCTTGTTATACCACCCCAGAAAACATGAAACCTATGTCTCTAGTGGTGGAAGGACCTCGTGTCCACATCACCTAATACGAAGTAAATATGGTGGAATGCTCCATCACCACACAGCTAGGTGGAAGGACCTTGTGTCCACATAACTGTCCGTTAAATGGTAGGGTATCACCACATAATATGGTGAAGGGACCTCATGTCCACATTACCTATTAGGAAATATGGTTGCTCGTCAAAACCATAAGCTTTAAAATATGGTTTAATAATTCAAACCCATAATATTCAAAATCGTAAGCAATTATAAACAATACCTTATTGAAAAATAAAGTTTAGAACACTACTTTTCCGTTTAATAATCAGAACACGACTTCACAATTTCTGCGCCATAAACCACGCTTTTACACCCATTCAATGTATTAGACCATACGCGTCATCACAGCGAGCAACTTGCGCACTTGGTGCTACGTTAATTGCACCGAGAAATATGTGGGCCCCGAATGCCATTCACAAGCATATGGCGGATTACGAAACGAGGAGCTTTGGTAGAGTCGAGAACAGAAAAGCAGTTCTAAAAATCTGTCAGGAACAATCCCAAAATAATTAAGAAATTCAACTGGATTGTGCCGAAAATAGTCCCAAAAATTCAACACCAGTTGTCAGAAAAGCAGGTCCAAAAATTCCTAAAATTTCCTAAGCTCAGGTCGAAAATTTTTGGTAGAGCTGCATTTCTCTCGGCTTCTAAGAAAATCCCAAAATTATATGACCTTTAGAATAGAAATAACACAAGTAGGAAAATTCCCTACCTCTTGGAGTTTGACGAAACGCTAAGATTTTGGTACCCACGTGTAGCTCTCGTCGCGTTGACCAACTTTGTCTTTTGATCCGATAAAAACCTACGGTCGAATTTCTGTAAATCTTAGAGAGAAGCTAAGAGAAAGATAAATTTTTTTTTTCTTTCTCCCTATTCTCGTTCTCACCCCCACGCCGGTCCCCCCTTTTGCTTTTTCTTTTTGACTTTTATTTTTATTATTATTTTTTTATTTTTTATCTTATTATTATTATTTGGATACATGACTCATATTGTCTCATTCTTGTCAGTTTCTGCCCCGAAACAATTTATTTATTTTCAGTTCACTTTATTTTAAATGAACTTAGCTCAAGCCATTTCAGAGCTTCGAGATTTTTAATGCATCTGTGCTGAAAAGTTTTAATGACTTATCACCTAGAAAATCGTAAAATATTCCATTTTGTCTCGGAGTCGACGAAACTTTTGGAGATCACTTGGGTCTCAAGAGCCTTTTCTTGGCAATTTATGGCATGATCCGTTTCATCATCCGAGATCTAGAGAATTTTCTAGGCTTCCCTGAACCATTATGACAATTTATTATTATTATTATCCTTTTGCAAATTTTGAAAATTTCTAATAATTTTTTTTTTTGTTTTACAGTGCCACAATTCTTTGAAGACACTCAAATAATTAAGGAAGCCCTTGGTGCACATATGCGACCCTATGGTTACACGTATCGTACACCCTCTTGGGACGAGGCGTTACAAAAACGAAACAAAACACAAAAATCTACATATTTGTGAATAGTAAAAACATCTTAGTGGTGTAGCCTTTGATACGTTGGCGCGTGCAGTATCAAGCCTCCCTCTTGCCATCTTGGTGTGGACATGCCATGCTTGGCATGGACCTCTGTTGCCGTGGGATCCACACCGCTGCGGCGTAGAGGCAAAATTTCCCAGAATTTTGTGATTTAGATCCATTTTCAGAAATTCAACCAAAAACTCCAAAAATAATCAAAAGCATTATTTGAAAACAACTCCCAGTGTGTTCTAACTGACCAAAACCAAACATAGAGATTAGTAGGGTTTTCAAACCCCAATTCAAATACTTGTAAGTTAAGTTAAAGCTGCAACACCCGAACATGTATCCTTACATGCTCTTGAGAAATCCATACGCGAGGGAGGATTCCATACTCCATCTTATACAAACTTGGGTTTTGCATTGACTTTCAACAAATCTAGGGTTAGGATGAATTCCTAACTAAACCCTAGAAATGGAACAAACTAATATCCATACAAATCCATACAAAACCATTTCAATCCATACTTATCCATACACAAATAGTTTCCATACCTTTCCTCTTCTTCTTCTTCTTCTTCTTCTTCCTCTACTTCTTCTCTTCTCCTATTTTCTTCTTCACGTTTTTGCTCTCCAAATGGGTATGAGAAAAATATCTCATCCAAGACCAATTCCTTGGTCTTATCCCATTTGATTTCAAGTTTCCTCATATTATAATTTAGTTCTCAAACTCTCCTCTATTTGCAAATCAAGTTATTCCATTTATATAATAGCCTACCATCTTCTTATATTATGACTTTTATGTCCCGTTTTGAAAAATTACAAATTTACCCTTGCTTATTTCCGAGTTTCTCATATTTCACGTTTTTTATTTAAATTAAGAAAAATTCAAATTATACCTACAAAATACCCTAAACATATCGAAAATGACTAGGGCGTATTTCAGGGTGTTACATATAGAGTCATCAGATGTAACCCAACTTACTGCTGCTTCGCATATAAAGGCACCAACACCACTCAAACTTGTTGATCCTCTAGACATGACTTCATCAACACCTACACATGCACCTATACCTGCAAGTGCTTCGACACATACTCTTGAATTGTACAATTGTGTGTTTACGAAATGATTAAGTAGTATATTATAAAAACTAATAATATATTGAGTTCAGCTATAATTTCAAATGATTTTCATTCACAATCATATTTAATTTTGAGTATTTACATGTATATTTATAATGTTGATATTTTAAAGTTTTATGTTTTGGTAATTGTGAATAATATTTAAATTGACTATTCATTTATAGATTGGAGCCGTCTAGAAGAATCTCTCGTATAATGAGGAAGGCTTTTGAGGAAAATATGGATCCTCAATGGACAAATGGATCGAAATGGAATACCTTTTTTTTTGGGTGAAATTAAGGCTTTTTATTATGCTCAATTTCAGTAATTTGGTGCGAACTTGGTTTATTATCTTTTATTTAAGGCTTAAATTAATGTTTTTTATTAGTTAGCATAGTGAAGACTTGGTTAATATATATATTTGTAGAAATGCTTTATGTGGGACAATGCAATAAATGAACTAGTCAAAATATCATGGGATGTGAAAGTGTCTAGTCAATATTGAGACATGATATCTGAGATCAAAAGGAAAGGGAAGAAGTCAAACTTCATTGATCTAAATTTAGGGGAAAGTTGGCAGCGTTATTGGAACACATCGGAAGAAACGTACTCCAAGAACAAAATGTCGAAGGGAGCAGACAAGGTTGGACCTTCAACTCACACTAGAGGCACTGGTACTCATTATGACCATGGGATACGACTTGTAAGTTATATTTAGTATTGGTTAGTGGATTTTGAAAGGATTTAGGTCCTTTTCTATACTAGGAAAGGAATACGTAGGAAAATACTCTAAATATAGAAGAATAGAAAATAAGGCTTAAGAATCAATATTTGCTTGCATTAATCTTTCAATAAGGCTATACATTTTTTTTAATATTGAGGAAAATGTAATATTGAGGAAGATTACACATACCTTCACTTTCTTACTCTTAATGATACTTATGTTATTGTTGTTGTTATATTTATGCATATTTAGGTTTAGAAACTTGGACGTTAGCCCACTGCACTAGAACTATTTCTATATATACACACCAAAAAAGGTGATGGGAAAACATTTATTGATAAGAAGTCCAAATATATCAACGTAACTAATTAATTTGATTAATGTGTGGCTTTCTTAAACTTACCTTATTATGATATTCTAATTGTTTTAAATTTTTACTAGGATTTTCTTCAGGTTAGGAGAGATGAGTTAATACAATCCAATGAAGCAATAGATTAAAATGACTAATTTTTCAATATTGTGGGTGGAAAACGAAAGAGTAAATTTTATGGTCTTGAGTCCCAAGCTAGTGAGTTATACGAGGCTAATGTTGCTTCAACTTCAACTATGTCCCCTTTTTCTCAATAGAATGTAGACAAAATTCAAGACATGAGACAGAAGATTACTACTCAACAAGAGGAGGTGGTCTATGATTTATGAATACTAACCGAACGCTTATTACAGCATGTCGATGAAATGTCAAGAGCTTAGCGACCACCCCTAGCGCCTATTTATCTTGATTTTGACCTTGCTAATGATGATGATGATACTGTGACGCCCCAAAACCCGGGGTGTCCGTTGACTACCGTCAACCCGCGGAAATCTACATGTCTCATGCGTTTCATGACCCATACATGTGCAAATATGGTCACTTGGGCCTACACATCCTACTCATAAAATGTATATTTTATACAAAAATGATTTAATTACAATTTGTTTACAATTTATACAAAAAAAAATGGGTCTCTTGGCCAGAATTTTCTTTTACAAAATACAAGATAAGGCCATCTTGGCCGCTTCATCTAAGGCCCTTGGACAAGGGCCCCATCCCCTGCCTTTCTGTGACCAGTGTTGTCCTGCGATCTGGGCGAGCAATGCCCACAAGAGCGGAATTTCCCCACGGTTACTTCCCACCTAAGTGCAAATGTAATGGCACACCAAACATTCAACACATGCTAATATATCACCTATGCATATATTAACATAATTAATTCCATATAAATCATGTTATTCAATTTACAACAATAACATAAGATTAGCTCACATAGCTAAGGCATAATCCGGCGCCTACTTGAACTCGCCCTACAAAATCACGATCAGCATGTTCTCTTTCTCATGGCAATAACACAACACCACACAATACAAATCACACAATAGTCCGTGACCTGGCTCCAAACCACCTGTGGATTTAATATTTAATGCACCCAAATCTTGGAACTCGAAAACCCACGCCATCCAGGCCTCAACAACTCCCCATCCATTACAAGGCCCTTAAACAAAAGTAAAGCAAGTAGGAGAAAAACCCCTACCTTTCCGAGTTTGTCGAAACTCCCTGAAACCCGGTACCCACGTGTGCCCTCGCGTGGGGAGCAATCTCGGCTTGCCCGGGTCGAGCCTCGCCCGGCCCGATCGCCGGAAATTCTAGAGAGAAGGTGAAGCCTCTCTCTCTAAAACCCTCTCTTTCTCTATCTCTCTCCGTCTGCTCTCTCTCTCTTTCTTCCTTCCCTCCCAAACCAGGTTGGAAGACTTGGTCAAGAGGACTTGTCCTCTCATCGCCACGGTCCATTTCATCGACACCTTGGATTACCTTATCACCTTATCTCTTCCCATTGGATTTCCTCAAATGGCATCATACCATGTGTCTCGCGAGCCCCACTCTTCGACCTCAAGCTTGATCGTGACTGCACTGACATCGTAAGTTGACCGACCAAAACGTATATACAAATTTCTAGCTGCACAATTACCAAAGCGGACTATTGTCTAACTCTAAACTCGCACTATAAAACTTGTTGGAGAATTCAAAAATCTCCTAGAGTTAATCATTTTCAATTTTGGTTTTCGCTCGATATATCGTGCGCACAGTCGACAAGTAATAAACGATATAAGTCCAGACATCGATCCCACAGATCTCAAGAATTTTAAATCAACTACCCCGACTACTCAAGCTCCATACTATTTGACCATAAAGATATTGGGGTCCACAAGAAGCCGGGAAATTATACTAGCACGTAGTAAAATAAAATGAACAATTAAATAAACGGAATATAAAGAATAAAGAATAGCTAAGAAAATAAACGGACACCGAATAATTATCTTTCGCAGGGACACATCAAGTATAATCGCTATAGTGAAGTACCAATTCTCGTAGTTAATACCGATAAAACTCTTGAATATTTCAGTTTTAAAATCAGTCTACATGAGCAAGAAGCCTGGATCTCCACACTCCACATTTCATTATTCCAATTTTTCCCGATTCTTCAAGACGTGGAATGAGATAACTACTTTTAAAAGCGAATTTCCCTTAACTGGGTATTTTCTTTCGCAATACTTCATACCCATTTTATGGACCGGTAAACCTTAGCTCCTGCCATCTGGCCAAGCAAGGATATACAACTTCTAGGATACTCTTTCCTAAATTAGAACAGATCACCCTCCTTGATTGGGGATTCCAATACCACTTTGATTTACTCACTATCCGAATTGAGGTGAACTCCTTTGCTTGTTTAAATTGATAACTCGCTCAACTCGCTCTTGATTTCGCAGAAGCAGGATTTATCCAAGTAAACTTACAAAGCCTATTAGATCTCTAATAGCAGTTAATATACCTTCAAAGAAATGTTCACAACTCTCGTGAATGTCTTCTCCTGTGGTCACCAGAGGACCTCCTTCTTGAAACCGTAAGAGCAATGAAACAAGTATTAAACGGTATAAGAAACTCGATATTCAGATCCTTAAAACATTAAACCCAAAACCGTAAGTAAATTCATAAACCTAAATTCACAAGTCGGGGCCGAACGACTACGCAAGAGCATAATTTAATTATAGCATTCACTTCTAATGGAAGCCGGATTCTCATTACCACTACACGCTTACAAAGATTCCTCCGATCATAAGAATAATCAGAATTCGAAATCAAAGTCGACCTTAAATTTGTCTGAACTTCAAACATTCCAGGTAGTAATTTGAAAAGAATAGAATTCTGCATTCAGCTTCTGCTCAAAAACGATAACACCCAGATCCAGAAAATAAAACGAAAACTAGAACGATAAATCTAATCTAATCTCTAACTACCAACATTGAAGAAAAGAAAAGAAAAGAAAAGAAAAATAAAGAAAATGAGCCTTTAGCTACCCGCATCTTCCTCAGCCCTGCGGTCGCCTGCCGCTTCATCCGGGGTAGCCGCTTATTTATAAGGTTTCAGCCCCAATTCCAATGCGCCTTGTGGATTCCAAAGTGGACTAGCCTGCCATCGCTCAAGTCGAGACCTCAACTCCCTTGTCGCGACATCATCCATGTCGCGACATCGATCTCACTTCGCGACATCAACTTAACTCTCAACAATTTCTTTAATCGATGTTTTTTACGTCGCGACATCGATCCCTCGTCAGCGATACATCACCTTATGCCTTGCGTTTCAATTGGTCTCTCCCTCGAAGGTCGCGACATCGATATCTTGTCGCTACATCACTCAAGTCTTCGCAGCCTTCAACCGGACGCTCATGATGTCGCGACCTCAATCTTTGTCGCGACATCGGCGATGTCTTCGAGGCCTCACTCGTTGCTTCTGTCGCGACATCATCGCTGATAAGCACTTTCCATTAACCCAGCGCCCCATCCTTCCAAACCTCATAGCCAAGGCGGAGTTCTCTTGTCGCTACTTCCATCCCGAGTCGCGACATCAACCTTTGGGTTTCGCTTCAATCCTCGCCCATTCATTTTGTGACCTCTCGCCGCGACCTGCACTCAAAATTTCTCTCAAGATTCCCGACGCCGCGACAAACATCTAAGCAGCTGGATGTCGCGACCTCTTCTCTTCACTCATCATGTCGCTGATCGGCTCAGATTAGTGTTTGAGATGTGTCACCATGCGATCCAGATGTCGCGACATGAAGTCTTCCTCTTCTCTTTCATTTCCGGCTTGCTTCCACCAGATTTTCTTTAACGCCCCAAATCGCCTTGTTCTTCAAGTAAGCTTTCAAGCTTCCGAATGGAGTTTCACTACAACCCTCGGATATGCATTTTGATTGCCGTCAAGGCTTCACGACCTTCTATCCTTTCATCTTTGTGCTCTTTTCACGTAACTTGCTTCAAACACTTATATCAGCTGAACGCCATCCACCCGCTGCATTTTCCACCGGCATTTTCTTCTTTCTTTCACTCTCCCCGCTAATCAAATCGTGAGTTTCTTCATATCAGAAATTAATGTCCTTTTTTAAAATGAAAATCAAGCAGAAAAATGGACTAAAAATAGATGACTTTTAAGCTCATCAAGCTCCCCCAAACTTAAAATTTTGCTTGTCCTCAAGCAAAGAAAAAGAAAGAATTGTTTGTCCTCAAACAAATAGACATTTTTACAGTTCTCGTTTGCAAAGAGAAGTCACTTTAATTGAAATACAAGGGATTGCATTGTTTTCTCGACATCTAGCTTCAAGTCCATTTCAAGGTTGATTTCTACTCTTATAGTATACAAAACTAAATCGTTGAAATTGTTTTTACAAACAACATAATTATTGATCCTCGTTGAAAAAATAAATTGTTTTCATTTCTCATCTTCATAATTATTCACTTAACTCCCTAGGTCTTTCACAGTTTTTACTGTTTATTGCCTTTCCAAATTCCATAAGCTTGTTGTTCATATTGATCTCCACTAATGTAGGTAATTCCATCCTTCAAGATCAATCAGTCTTTGGGCTTGTAATGTTAGGGTCAGTAAGGGTAGTGATAAGAAGGAACTTTTCGTTTAGGATTACCCTCGAACTTTTCTCTCTTCTTTCTCACTACCCGCCTTTTCCTTGTAGTTACTTTAATAAACTCCCCCAAACTTTATTTTTGGGACATCTCCTTGATTTCTTCTATTCAGAACTGTATGCTCCCATTTCTCATTTGTAATTTAACTGGGGGAATTTCCTTTGTTTGTCACCATTCAGGGATAGTGCAATGTTTTACCTTCTTAGGCTTTCTAACACCCTTAGCGAACTTTGGGTTAGTAACTCCCATACCAGATGGCATTAGGGTACTAGGTGTTGAAACACCCCTAAGAACTTAATAGTTCAAGAGAATTAGGCCACAAGGTAAAACTTTATCCCGCCTTCTTTCTATCAGATTGCTAACCCTCTTTCCTTTCATTCCCCTTTTCCTCGTTTTTTCTCCTGAGTTCTTAAAACAACCTCCCCCAAACTTGATTTCCTTCTTCCTTTCAGTTCTTACTCATGTGCTCTTTACCTGAGGATCGATTCTTTTGGAAGGTTCAGTTTAAATCGCTGATTTTTAGAAATAAGGCTTGATCGTCTAATTTCCTGAATCCAAGGTATATGCTTTAGCATATAGATAGGGATGGCTTGAATGGCTCAAACTTTCCAAGAATGGCCTGCATCATTTCTTGTCACTGTATCACTCTAAGATTTCAACTTCAATAATCTAACAAGTTCGTGAATCAAGCTAGCTAACAAGTATCGACCATTAGGAGTTCCGTGACTTTTCTGGATGAGTAGTTAAACTCTTTAGTATCCAAATAAAATTCTTGACTCATTGTTCATACCACAATCTCAAAATATGTTTTGTTCCTTCAATTTCATTACTTCCTCTAACTGACTTAACAACTAAATTTAAATCACTTTTGCACCTTTGTGTTTCAATGAAATCAGATTCACCGGCCTCGTTTCGCTTTTGGTTGTTTTTCGCTTATTTCCTAACCGATTGTTTATCTATTTCAAGATTATGACATATCGCTAGAAGTTTTATTCTTTGAAATAAATCATACTTTAATTTCCCTAACTATGCATCACAAAGTAACACAACATTGACCAAACAGATTCAAATAGCACAATAAATAATTCAATTCAAATTTCTCATTTTATTTCTGATTCAATTGCAACAGTTGGATACAATTCAAATGGGATAAGGAGGGTAAGGAAGGTTAAGGAGGTCAGTTTGGGAAGAAGTCTATCTCTTTCTTTTGGAAGAGGCAGCAAAGATATTAGGGGGCTCCAGGTCTAGGGTATTCAAATGAGCTGAAAACGGGAGGAATTTCATTTCTTCCTTTCTCTTCTTAGTTTCCTTCTCAACTTGATATTCAATGAAGATTCCATTGAGAGACTCAACCCTCTTTTGTTTAGCCTATCTTGTCTCTTCCCCAAGCTATCATCTTATTGTGTTTTCCTATTTCTCAATATTATTTCCAAAAATTCTGAAAGATTGTTGTTAATCAAATCCAAATTTTCTAGCCATTCTCTCCGGGCCTCGTAGGATTCAAAGATTCGCTTCTTGTCTCTATCATCCAGCCTTATTCTCAAAATCTTTTGTAGACTTGTATAAAATTTGGAAGCCCTCTTTGATTTGCTCCCCAAATTTATTTTGTTCTCAGATTCTTTTCTTTATCAATGCTAGGAGTCGAGAGTCACGCCAACCGATTGTTATAAAAAGCTTCATGACTTAGCTTTGAGTTTCTATATCAGACAGGATCTCTTTCCTTCATTTCTTTCTTAAACTCTTCCCCTTGCTGCTTCAAAATTTTTCTTATCTGTTCCTCTCTTCTGTTCAGCTCTTCTCCCCACTGCTGTTCTCTTCTTTGTAGCTCCATCTCATTCTCCTTTTCCTTCCTGCTTACTCTTCCTCCCACTCGCCGGCCCTTCTTTCAATTCTTTCATAAATGCCTCTCCTCGAATTTCGCCGTAGGTTCCACTCCTTCTTTTCATCATCCATTTTCTTTGTATGGCATTGAGAGCTTCCAAGATCGAATCAAGCTCTCTTGTGCCCTCTCAGCTTTCCATGTTAAAAATTTCGCTTCCGCATGTGAGGAGAACTCCGGGCTAAGGGAACGGAGAAGTCTACTGGCCGCCTTCATCCTGCTTCCTTCATCGGTCTCGCAAAATGAAATCATTGTTGTCGTGAGTTTTCTCGGGTGCTCGCCTTGATCAAAGAACCCTCCGAGTCCCATTTTCCTCGGTCTTTCACCGTGGCTTCATCTATTTTCTACCAAAGACTCCCCTTTTCTTCTCGTTTCGGTCCTTGCTAACTCCCGTCGGCGGAGTGAGCTTTCGTACTTTCTTCCGATTCCCATACTTCTTTCACCCCAGCCTTCAAACATAGAACAGTGATTGTTGCTGGGTGAGGAACAATCCCTCTTTTATTCCCTTCATGATACCTCATGATAGAATTTTCAATGACAACTCCTACATTGATCTTGTATCCTTTTTAGGATGCATACAACATCACGCCTTCGTTTCACTGTGCACACGTGTTTCAGAGCCAGGAACCAAAACGTGCTTGTGAAGTAAAACCATACCTTCGCTCCTCGCTGAGGCTTCCCGTTCAATGTTCTCGGGGCCTTCCTTCTACTTGGTTTAGTCGCACCTTACCATTAGTGAGCTTCTTTCGCAATCTTTCCAAAATCCGGGCTTTTCCAAAAGCTTTCGAATTTGAACCATGTCACAGA
The DNA here is from genome assembly GCA_016808115.1 of Tetrastigma voinierianum. Classification (NCBI taxonomy): domain Eukaryota; kingdom Viridiplantae; phylum Streptophyta; class Magnoliopsida; order Vitales; family Vitaceae; genus Tetrastigma; species Tetrastigma voinierianum. The sequence goes on along the minus strand of JAEQBH010000743.1, from coordinate 430,339 downwards.
CCGCTGATGCCACAGCCTCGTTGATGGCCTTAGCTTCATATGAACCCGACTTCTAACAAAACCGCCCATCCTTCCTTCCTACCAAATTTGAATAAACTCTTTACCAAGGTCGATACCCTCGATTTTTTGGCCTACATAGACTCTCCCACCCTCTCATTTATCATCTCCTTAAAAGGAGTAATGTGGATTTTGAATCTCCTCTCTCGTGACAAACCCCTTGTTAGCATAATATTTTTTTCCTTAATCGGGAGGCGCCTCATTCGACACGAAACTCTCTTTACTTTTTCTTTCTTCTCACCTTTCTTCCCTTTCCTTTTCTTCGCTTCTTTCGGAGTTTGCAGAGCCGGTGTTTCGATGGCACCTCTCCCGACATTCTTCCCGACGTAATCTCGCCTTAAGTGTTCCTCTTGACGAAGCTTCTTTCTTCCGTTGTTCATGTTCCTCACAATCTCGCTCTTAGGTTAGGACTAGGTGGGAATTTCAGCCATTGAATCAAAGAAAAGCTTTTCAAAAGGTTCGAGGTTGTGGTTTTCGTGGGTTTAGATCTCGTATGAGGTTAAGGTGAATAGCCATGTGGTTCGAGGAATGATGTTTCCAACAAATAAGTAATTCAATCAATGTCAGGGCTAATTATTGCTTCATTAAAAACACGTCGCGATTTCAATTTCGATTCTTTATTTGAGGTCATTGAATTTAGGCTTTTTAAAGTGAGTTAATGACATTAGGTCTTATGTCGCGACATGCTAAGTTTGTCATGATATAAAGTGGATTTTTTAACTGTTTGACAATATGTTGCAACATCCTTTTTATTCCTGTTTTTATTCCCCAGCTATTTCCTACCTTGTTGGGTAGTTATGACAACATTTTTCATTTTGAAACTTAATTTTCACATGACTTCACAAAGGGTGTCGCGACATATACCTCTTCTTCAAATACTACAAATCGCTTTTCAAAACAGTCACGACATCAATGTTTGTCGCGACATCACTTGTGTCACGACATAACCTTCTGGCCGCGACCTAAGCCTCTGGAACCTGAAGTTGATCCCAAGGACCTTGAATTTTATCGTTTCCTAACCCTTTTAGACATCTCTTCGTGCATCTCCTAAGCAAAGATTTAACAATCAATTCAAGTATATCTACAGACCAAGTTAGGGAGAAGGTTACTCCCCTTTTCTCTCATGTTGTGACTTCTCCTCGCAAGTCAGCTGGAATCGTTCGTAGTCGCTCACGCATTCATGTCTTTAAACCTTGCGTAAGCTCACCGTAATATTCAAGAAAATCTAATTAAACTATAATTGATTTTAAAAAATTAAATCTATCCTTATAAAACAATCGACCTAAATTTCAAGAATTCAAAAGAAAATATTTCAAAACTTAAAATCGAAATTAAATCCTTATGGGTTGCCCCCCATTAGTCGCCATTGAGTCCTTAGCCGACTTGGTCGCTGTGGTACTTCTTCTTTCCTTTAAGAACTGAGTTCTCATTTCCCCTTCCCCGTTTAGATAATGCTTTAACTCTCAGCCCATCACCTTGAATTCTTCCCCATTATCAGTCCTCAAGAAATACGCTCCTCCAAATGTAGTACTACACCACCGTATGGCCCACTCCATTTGACGAATTTCCCGGAAAACAATTTCACTTAGAATTAAACAAAGAAGTAACTCCGTTACTCCGCTCTCAACTCTTTTCTCAAAATTCTTTGATCATGCCATTTCTTTGTCTTGTCTTTGTATATTCTAGCATTATCATAGGTTTATTTTCTACCCTTCCAGTCTTGTATAGTTGAGTACCTTTCTTCCCTTGCAAATTTTTTAAAATCTAAGTTTAACTTTGATGGCCCATTGCCTCAGATTCCAATTCAAGGAGGTAGATGACATGGTTTGCCAAAAATAACTCAGATGGGGACATTCCAACGGGGGTTTAGATGCGCCCTCAGAAACAAAGGCATCATCAAGTTTGGAAGACTAATCCTTCCCGCTTGAGCCTCACCGTCTTTCAAGTATCATTCTTTTGATCTCCCTCGTTGGAAATTTCGTCGTCCATTGGTCCGGGATGATAAGCTAAACTCATTACATGCTTAATCCCATACCGCCATGAGTTGCAAATACTTTATTGGTGTGCGGGTTCCCCATCACTAATGATAGTTCTGGGTGTTCCAAATTTGCTCAAAATATTCTTTTGCAAGAAACTCACAACTCAGATAAGATCATTCCTGACAAGCCATTGCTTCCACCCATTTGGAAACGTGACCCATCGCTAGCAAGATGTATAGGTTTCAAATGACGTGTGGAAAGGTCCCATAAAATCTATATTCCCCATACATCAAAAATTTGTATCACTCATAATACCTGAGGGGCATTTATCCCCCCGGGCCGATATTTCCAATCTTTCGCACTCCATTCAATAATTTAACCCACTCAAGATAAATCTCAAGATGGCCAATAAAATCTCGATTGAGTATCTGAGTCACTCTTTCTCCAGAAAATGTCCCCCCATATGGTACATGGCATTCATTTGTTCTTCCTTTGTTCACTCTTTCGCACACATCTTCTTATTATCAAGTGTCGCACCTCTTTTGAATAATAGTGGGTCATCCTAAATATAATAATTCGCGTTCCGAAGTTTCCTCTTATGTTGGTATCGACCTCAAGGCACACTACGCCGATAATTCACAATATCAGCATACCATGGAAGTTGGAAGGAACCTTAAACAATTGCTCATCCGAAGTTCTATTAACATCACATTTTCATCACGTCTCTTCTACTCTTTGACAAGGATCACCATCACATCATTACATCCCTTTATCCTCGATTTCCAACCAAACTCCTCGCAACAAAGAAGACTCCACCTTATCAATCTTGGCTTAGCTCTTTTGACATCAAGTATTTGATTGCTGCATGATCAGGAATTACCACATGGGATCCTAAAATGTTGCCTAAATTTTACAAGCAAATACTATGGCTAGCATCTCCTTTCGCCTGTTGAGTAGTTCTCAGGCTCATCAAGGTCTTACTAGCATAGTATACGGCCCCCGATACTCTCTTTTCTTGCCCCACAAATCCCATGAAGAAAATCACCGGCATCACACATTATTTCAAATCCCTGATCCCATTCTAGTGCAGCCATTATAGGTGCTTGTACTAATCTAATTTGATTTCTTCAAAAGCATCCTCTCATAGAGTCATCAAAATCAACTCAGATTCTTTCCAAAGACTTATAGTGGTCTCCGCTATTTTGAAAAGTCTTTGATGAATCTCCCGTAAAACTGAAGATGCCCCCAAGAAGCTTCTACCTCTTTCATCGTGGTAGGTGGTGCAAGAGTTTTGATAATGGATACCTTGGATTGGTCCACTTCTAGTCCAGTAGCAGAAATTTTATGCCCAAGAACAATACCTTCTGTCACCATAAAATGGCATTTTTCCCAATCTGCTAGTCGTTTGTCTCGTGATTCTTAAAGTATTATTTCCAAGATTGTTTAAACATTGATCAAAGTCGATCCATACACGTTGAAGTCATCCATGAAAATTTCCATCACGCCTCAACCAAATCGAGAACACAGACATCATACACCTCCGAAATGTAGTCGAGCATTACATAGCCCAAATGGCATCCTTCTCCTCGAAGGCAAAGGTACCATACATGTGAATGTGGTATTCTTCTTGATCTCGTGCAATAACAACTGATTGTATCCCAGGCACTCCATCCGTAAAACAAAAGTGAGGGTGTCCCGCTAACTCCGCCCAACATCCGATCAATGAAAGGCAAAGGGAAATGATATTTTCCGGTTGTCGAATCTAACTTCCCGTGAATCAATACATACCTCCATCCCCGTCACTGCTCTTGTTGGAATCAATTCATTTTTTCTTACTTCGATCACAAGAAACCCCCTTTCTTTGGAACCACATGGACTGGCTCACCCAAGTACCGTCTCGAAATAGCATAGATAAACCAAAGATTCAAAGAATTCAAAGTACCTCCTTCTCGACTACTCTTCATCACCGGATTCACTTCCTGTGTTCTATAAGATGGTTTTGAAGTTCTTCAGCGTAATCTTTATGCATGCAAATTGACGACTCATACCCTTCACTCTTCAATGGACCAAGCTAGCGATTCCATGCCATTCTTAATATTTTCTCAAGAATCTTTGTCTTCAAAGACCCAGCGCCCAATTGAAATGATCAACGGTTTTTTCTTTGGTAATTCTAAGTACATACTTTAAATGATTTGGCAATCCTTTCAAAAAATTAGTCCTTTCAGACCGGTTTCGATGAATCTCCTTTTCAATATTTTCCCATTGTCATTTCTCGCTTTGCTTCAAGCTCATCAATATAGTTTCTAAAAGAATGAAAACTGGCCGTATGGAAATCTGTAATGCATCTTCGTGATACTCGGGAATTCATCTCTTTTCATTGATAAAACTGAGACATAATCATTGTTAACATCGTGGTCGAAGTATAGACAAAATCAAGCATACTGCAATCCTCTTGTCTCTCGTCTATATTTTGCATACTTTTGATCAAGTTAAAAGCAAAGTAGCCTTCTTTTCTCCAACCTCAAGGTAAGAACTCCTTTTGCATGTCAATCAGCAACTCCAGTAGCTAGGAATGGTCTTCTCTAATAGCAGGGTACTTAAGTAATCTTCTTCCATGTTCGTAATGATGAAGTCTAATGAAAACAAATCCTCCCAACGCTGACCAAGACATCTTCAATGACTCTTCAGTTTTACCATCGACCGTCTCGCCATTTGAAGAGTAAATAGCCAAGGAGGCTCCCAAACTTAGTTTCGCAACAGTAAAGAGGCATCAAATCGATACTAGCTTCGAGTCACGTAGAGCTTCCCCTGAATTCCAATTCCTCCAACAATACAAAGAATCGTGAAGCCCCCGGGTCTTTCTATCTTTACTCGGTAATTCTTTCAACCATTACCTGGAATGTTTGAAGTTCAGACAAATTTCTGGAATTCGACTCTTCAGTTTCGAATTGCAGTTATTCTTATGATCAGAGGAATGCTGTAGCGTGTAATTTAGTAATTGAGGAATCCAACTTCCATTAAGTGAATGCTATAGTCAGAAATTATCTTTCCTGTAGTCAAGCTCCCAAGCAGCCTTGTGAATTTCAGCTTTATGAATTTACTGGTTTCTTGGGGTTTAATGTTTTCCCCGGATCTCAACACGCTTCTTATACCCGCTTAAGACTTGTTTCATTGTCTCGATTTCATGGAGGTCCTCCGAGTGACACAGAAGACATTCCTGCGAGAGTTGTGAACATTCTTTGAAGGTATATTAACCTGCTATTAGAGATCTGAAGGAGCTTTGTAAGTTTACTTGATAAATCCTCTCTCTACTCTGAAATCGGGTTAACTATGTTGAACGAAGTTATCAATTTGGAACAAGCAAAGAGTCTCACCTCAATTCGATATTTATTAATCCCGTGTTAGCTGAGATCTAATCAAGGAGAGGGTGATCTATTCTAATTTCGAGGAAGAGTATCCTCGTAGTTATATCCTTGCTCGACCGATAACTCGGGAGCTAAGGTTTACAATTCATAAAATGGGTAATGGCACACAAAAAGAAAATAATTGTTGAAATTCCTTTTAAAAGTAGTTATCTCATCTCCCTCGTCTTTCGAAAGAACTGTGGAAAATTAGATAATGAAATGTGGAGGTGGAGAGATCCAAATTTATCGCTAAACGCCTGGATGATTTTAAAACCTAAATATTCAAGAAGTTTTATCAAGATAACTCATGTGGAATCAGTACTTCACTATACAGTATACCTCCTCAAAGATCATAGAACTGCTTCTTCATTAGCTTTCAAAGACTTCCTCTTAACAACTCTTTTTTAACTGCTCCTACTTCATGGACAGTGTGCAGCCTCCTCTCTTGTTTGTCCATTCGATGCATAATAGCATCCAACTTTGCTTCCATAGCATTCATCTTGCTCAGCTCCATGATCCCTTTTCCTCTGCTGCTCCCTTTTGAAGACTCAGAAGGAGTTTTCATATTGCATTTTGCCAGTCTCTATCGGGACTTTAGCCTCCTCAAGACTTTTACATTAACGCTTCATAACATGAAGCATCAATGATTCCCTTGGATGTATCATTCAGAGCATGATACACGATGTCCATTTGGGTCTTCAGATCAATTCCATGCATAGGCATCTTCTAAGAACCGCGCTGTTTCCCCTGGGTGCCATATAGGCTCTCATCTTCCCGCTGAAAACAATGATTTCCCCTCCCCTCCTTTCGAGGTGAGTGATTGGGAAAGAATTTGCCCAACAGTTCTACCAGCCCCCCAAGTATCACCGTAACCGCATGGTAACATTCATACCATGTGGCCGCGTATTCTTAGAGAGAATGGGAATAGATGTAACTTGATAACCTCCGGTCTCACCCCATTCAATTAATCGTGTTTGCCATCCTGAGAAATCTCCCCAAGTGTTCATTAGATCTTCAAGGGGATGAACAAAGAATCGTGCTGCCGCACTATCAGAATTAGTGCTGGTTTTAGTTCAAAGTTGTCGCATCGATAGCAGTCAGTTCGATTGGCCGAGTATATTCATCCCGAATGATAGGTTTCCAAAATTCCTCCATGGTATCGCACTGAGGTCTTCGGCCGCCGGCCCCGTGTCCCCGCCTGATCCTATCTTTCATCCACTATGGTGGTGTTTTCCGCTTTCCTTGTCTTTTCCTTGCCGCGGCGTTTTCTCTAATCTTAATCACCGAATCGATCACTTCGCTTCCTATGCATCAAAGTTTTTCTGAAAGCAAACACACTCCCATTAATAGGGATTAGTCAAAACAACAAATATATCTCAATATGGTTCATTGTAGGTTGAGCGGTCAAATGAACCACGCTTGAAAACTATTTTTGTTCTTTTTCTTTAAATGTCCAAATTAGTATTTCCTTCTTTCATCTAAATATTGATCTATCAAATTCTTTCGATCCCCGGCAACGACGCCATAAAACTTGTTGACCGACCAAAACGCATATACAAATTTAGTTGCACAATTACCAAAGGACTACTGCCTAACCCTAAACTCCGTACTGATAAAACTTGTTGAGACCAAAATCTCCTTAGAGTTAATCATTATTTTCAATTTCGCTTTCGCCTGATATACCGTAGCGCATGTGTCGACAAGTAAGCAAAATGGATAAGTTCAGATATCGATCCTACGTAGATCTCAAGAATTTTAAATCAACTACCCCGACTACTCAAGCCCATACTATTCGGGACTATAAAGGATATCAGTCCACCTTAAGAAGTCGGAAATTATACTAGCACGAGTAAAATAAATGAACAATCAAATAAACTGAATATAAAGAATAAAGAAGAAGAATAAAGAATACAAGAAAATAAAATGGACATCAATAATTATCTTCGAGGACACATCAAGTATACTGCCATAGTGAAGTACCAATTCCCGTAGTTAATAATGTATAAAACTTTGAATATTTCAGGTTTTAAAATCGGCCCAAGGCGTTTAAGTAGCAAAGCCGATCTCTCCAATACTCCACATTTCATTATCTAATTTTTCCTCATTCTTTCAAGACAGAAAATGAGATAACTACTTTTAAAAAGGAATTTCCTTTAATCATATTTTTCTTTCGTAATACTTCATACCCATTTTATGGACTATAAACCTTAGCTCCTGTTATCACAAGGATATACAACTCTTGGTGATACTTTCCTTGAAATTAGAATAGATCACCTTCCTTGATTAGATCTCATTTAACACTCTGGATTGGCCCTCACTAATCGACCGAGGTGAACTCTCTTGCTTGTTTAAATTGATAACTGCTCAACTCGTTCTTGATTTCAAGTGAGAAGAGGATTTATCCAAGTAAACTTACAAAGCTCATTAGATCTCTAATAGCAGGTTAATATACCTTCAAAGAAATGTTTACAACTCTCAGGAATGTCTTCTCTGTGTCACTCAGGACCTCCTGAAACCAGCAATGAAACAAGTCTTAAACGGGTATAAGAAACCATATTCATCCAAAACATTAAACCCAAAACCAGAAGTAAATTCATAAACCGAAATTCAAAAGTTGCTGGAAACGACTACATGAAAGATAATTTCCGACTATGCACTCACCCACGGAAGCCGGATTCCCACCATCGAATTACACGCTACAACATTTCTCTGATCATAAGAATACTACAATTCGAAACTGAAAAGTCGAGTTCCAGAAATTTGTCCGAACTTCCAAACATTCCGTAGCACTGGTGTTAATAGAATTCCGTGATTCACTTCCGCTAAAAACGATAACACCCGCATCCGTAAAATAAAACGAAAAACTAGAACGTATAAACTAATCTAATCTCTAACTACCAACATTGAGAAAAGAAATAAAGAAAAGAAAAAGAAAATAAAGAAAATGAGCTCAAATTACCTGCATCTTCGTCTGTCGCGCCAAGCCGCTTTCATCCGTAGCCGCTATTTATAAGGTTTCGGCCATTCTAAATCCAATGCGCCTTTAGATTCCAAAGTGGATCGGCCTGCATCGCTCAAGTCGCGACCTCAACTCCCTTGTCGTGACATCATCCATGTCGCGACATCGATCTCACGTCGCGACATCAACTTAACTCTCAACAGCCTTTAACTGATGTCTTCTGATGTCGCGACATCGATCCCTTGTCGCGACATCACCTTATGCCTTTGCAGGTTTCAATTGGTCTCCCGACGCCACATCGATATCTTAGTCGCGAAGACGCCAAGTCTTCTCGCAGCCTTCAACTGATCGCCTGGCGATGTCGCGACCTCAACTTTGTCGCGACATCGCTTTCTATGTCTGGAGGCTTCACCGGGTTGCCGCCGGGCTCGCGACTTCGCCTTCCTGGTCGCACAACAAATTTCCGCTTAACTCAGCTCATCCTTCCAAACCTGTCATAGCTTCAAGGCGATTCTCTTGTCGCGACCTCCATCCCGAGTCGCGACATCAACCTTTAGTTTCTGCTCAATCCTCAGCTGCCTATCTTGTGACCTCTGTCGCGACCTGCATCAAATTTCTTTCAAGATTCCTGATGTCGCGACAGCTTGATCTAGGCAGTGGATGTCGCGACCTCTTCTCTTCACTACTGTTGTCGCGATCGCTTCTCAGATAGTGTCGATAAATACGACAAAGATCCAGAGTGTCGACATGAAGTCTTCCTCTTCTTCATTTCTTGGTTGCTTCACCTGTATTTTCTTTAACGCCCAGTCTGCCTTGTTCTTCAAGTAAGCTTCGTTTCCGAATGGAGTTTCACTACTACAACCTGGATATGCATTTTGATTACCGCCAAGGCCTTCACAACATTCTATCCTTTCATCTTTAGGCGCCTCTTTCTCACGTGAACTTGCTTCAAATGACTTATATCATTAACGCCATCCACTCGTGATTTTCCACTCGTGATTTTCTTCCTTTCTTTCACTCTCCCCGCTAATAACAAATCGGTGAGTTTCTTCATATTTCCGCAAATTAATCATTCCTTTTAAAATGAAAACTGCTTAAAAATGGACTAAAAATAGATGACTTTTAAGCTCATCATGGGGCCTCTTGGCCACCAAAAACGTGCCAAGTGTCCTACATCCCTCTCTGCTCAAAACGTGAACTCCGCCTTGAATCACGAAATTCGACGTGGTATAAATCTCCCTCGCTAGACGATTCCAACCCGTGAAGTCCGGCTTTCATCATCCGAGATCTAGAAAATCCCGGATTTTGACCGAAATTACTATCTATCCTTCCTTAGAAATCAATTTTCCGGTCTCACAATACAATGACGAAGACAACAACAATGCACCTAAAGTAGTATCTATTGTTGTTTGATTGTTTCATTTTTATCATGTTATACTGTGAAGCGTTTTTGTGACTTTTTATTATTGCCACTTTTATAGTTTATGTAAGACTATACTTTAACTTCACTTTCTAGATAGGTTTTATGTAATTTGAATATTTTAATTGCACTATTATTATGATTTTATTAGCATTCTGATATCAATATATATATTTAAATTTTATTATGTTTTAATCAGGATTATAATTAAATTAAATTTATAAAAATATGTATAATTACCAACAATTGCCTACAAATTACCTACTAAATTGGCAAGTTAGGCAACCGACTTACCTACAGATTACCTACTAAATTGGTAAGTTAGGTAGCCAACTTACCTACATATTACCTACTGAATTTGTAAGTTAGGTAGCCACCTTACCTACATATTACCGACAACATAGCGATAAAAGCATATAAATTACGTACAAAATTTATCGATAATGCAATAGTCACTAAATTTACCTACACAATTACTGACAACAAAAACAGTAGGTATGTCATTTTCTAGACAAAACATGGCATGGAAATTATCTACCATTTACCAACTATAAGTATGTAGGTAATTACCTACTATTTCACTTTTCGTAGGTAATTTTTTTTATCGAAAAAAATATTACATACAATTGTGTTATGTAGGAAATCAATAGATAAACTGAATTATCTAGAAAATTTTAATTATTACCTACAAAAATGTGCAGTAGGTAAACTGTTAATTTCTTGTAGTGAAGCACATTTCTTTTAGTGATAATAATTTTTTTAATTCAATTCCCAGACATTAATAAAACATACATGAATACATATTCTATTTACACATTGAATATAGGAGTATGCCGAACAGATGAGAGATTGACCTACTCACATAGGTGCCTTTGTCACTTTGTGTGTACAAGGATGAGACGGATTGAAGCTTTATTATTTGGGTGATGATCGAGAGTGCAGACTTAAATATGAATGTTGATTCTATTTAGAAGATAAATGAAATATATTGATCTTATATGACATATCAGTTTATATGTCTTAATCTCATATTAGAGTTATGATAATTTTGATAAAGAGAGTATGTAAGTGAACTCATAATTGGACATTGAGTATGTCAAACTACAATCTGTACAGTATTAAAATAAACATAAATACATATGGTCCATGAAAAAGGAGATAATATTGTAACATGTGATTCATACTACCTTTGCATATGTTGACCAACAAGGGTAATGAAAGTAAATTTTTTTAATAGAGTGAAACTCTCGAGTTTTTAGTAATCTCGTATAGTATCCTTATCACTTTGACATGATTTCATAATTAGTATCTATTGTTTACTATCTTAGAATGTTACCAAAGGATTATGAATGATTCGGTATTGTTGAGAGACCAAAACACATATACAAATTTATGACGTTATTACCAAAGGACTATTGTCTAATCCCTAAGAATCCTGCTACAAAAACTCATACACCAAAACGTGCCGCACATTTACATTAGTTATGCATGCAAGATTAAGGACGTTATCACCAAAGGACTATTGTCTAACTCTCGCAACTACGCGCCATAAAACTTGCTGACATTATACCTATATAAACCACCAACTTTAGAGTAAATCATTTTTTCAAAGTTGGTTTTGGTCCTGATATTCGCAAGTGCACAGTCGACAAGCAATAAAATGGATTTGTCCGTGATATCGATCCTACGTAGATCCTTAAAGACTAAATCAACCACCTCGACTAATTAATTCCATACTATCTGGACCACAAAATGATAGTAGGATTCAACAGATTAAGGTGCTGGAAAATTAAACGAACAAGAGGAAATTAACTGAACTATCCAACATACTGGAAAATAAAGATTAAAGAATAAAGAATTTCTATAAAAGAACTGAATACTGAATAGTTATCCTCAGAGGACACATCAATAGAAACAGTAATAGTGAACTATCAATTCCTGTAGTTACTCCTGATAAAATTTCTTGATTAATCTGTGCTTCAAAATCAGCCCATGCCAGGTAGTGCAACCTGATCTCTCCACACTCCATACCCAATATCTATCTATGACCCGATTCTCTCGAACACAGGAATTAGATAACTACTTTTAAAAGGGACTTCCTTAACTGATATTTTTCTTTTCAATACTTCATACCCATTTTGATGGATCGTAAACCTTAGCTCCCAAGTTATCGGTCAAGGATATACAACTTCCGCATTACCCTTCCGAAATAGAATAGATCAACCTTTCCTTGATTAGATCCTCACGAACACGGATTAGTCTCACTATCCGAATTGAGGTGAACTCAGTGCTTGTTTAAATAGATAACTCATTCAACTCGTCTTGATTTCACGAGAAGAGGATTTATCTAAGTGAACTTCATAAAGCTCAAAAGATCCCTAATAGCAGGTTAGTATACCTTCAAAGAAATGCACATTACTCCTGTGAATGTCTTCCCCCGTGTCACTCAGGACCTCCTTTGAAATCGTAGAGCAATGACGCAAATCTTAACGGGTATAAGAACCGATATTCGCATCCCAAGACAATAAACCTGTTCCAAACTTAAAATAAATTCATTAACTGAAATTAATAAGTCATTGTGAACAATCTACGTGAAAGATAAATTACCATCATGTTCACTTAATAATGATTCTCATCATCGACCACACGATACAAAGCATTCCTCCGATCATAAGAATGACTGCACGGAATCGGGAACAATCGAATTTCGTAATTTGTCCTGAAATTCACACGCCCGTAGTAACTTGAAAGAAATTGATTTCAAAGATTCACTTCAAATTGTTCAGATAACATTCAGATTCAAACAAAATAGAAACGAAAAAGAAAAGAAAAAGAAAATAATATAAACAACTGTCGTAAAATGACGAAAATGAAAAATAAAGAAAAAATAAAAGAAAATAAAAGAAAAATAAAAAAATGAGCTTTCGCCATCCGTATTCCTCTCACCCGTCGCGCCAAGCCGCTTGAATGAGCCGGATAGGCCGCGTAGACAATGCCTTTCCTCAATTGGGCCCTAATCCCAATGTATCCTGCTGTGGATTTTAAAGTATCCAGGCCCAAGTCACTGTTCACGCGACTTCGCCCCTTGCCGCGACATCACCGATGTCGCGACATCAATCTCACGCGACATCAACTTTACTCTATGTAGCCTTGATTTGTCATCCTTGATGTCGCGATATCACTTATCTTAATACATCATCTCACGCCTTTACCGGTTCCCACTTCACCTCTCCCGATGTCGTGATCGCCTATATCTCGTCGTGGACCTCAGCTCAAGTCATCCGCAGCCTTTAATCGGATCTTCGGATGTCGCGCGACATCAATCTCCCGTCACGACATCGCCTTAAGAAATCGTGGTTTCAATCGGTCGCTTCCGCGGTCGCTACATCGTGATTGATGTCGACACGCTTTGCGACTCGCAGCCTTGATCTAGTCGCCCCGATGTCACGACATCGATATCTGGCGCGACCACTTTATGAAACTTCAACCTTCAATCGAAAGCAGTTCTATGTCGCGACTTCTCGATCTTTATGTCGCGACATCGCCTCCGCTTGCGCCTTCACTTGATGGCTTTTGATGTCGCGACTTACTTTGTCGACAGCAGCTCATTTCTTCCTGGCCATCCGATGGTTCCCGATGTCGCGACATCAATCTCTCACGACATCTTGTCACGCCTTTGCGTATTTCAATCATGTCTTTTGATGTCGCGACATCAATCTCTTTGTCGGACATCAACTATAGGATCTACAAAATTTAATCGGTTTTTCTCATGATGTCGCGACCTTCGATCCCACGTCGCGACATCACATCATGCCTCTTTACAAGTCCTCGCTCTCGATGTCACGATATCGCATCTCTGTCGCGATATCCTCTCATGATTCGTGAGCTCTCGACCGGTTCTTGATGTCATGACTTGATCTCACTCGCGACATCGCCTCATTTCTTCGCCTTTCTCATGTGCGCCTGCCGCGACTCTATAAAGGTGTTATCCCCTCGTCAGCGACCTCAACTCGGGCTTCTAACCCCAAACTGCATCAATGACTTAGCCATTTCTTTTCCTTTTCTCAAGCCTCGCCAATTGGCCGCACTTTTACTCCACCAGCTTTCTCGCATTTTTCCACCGCATTTCTCTTCTTTATACTTCCCGCACTTAACGGTGACCGTGAGTTTCTTCATATCTCCGCAGATCTTACTCATTCCTTTTTATAATAAAATCAAACAAAATGGACTAAAAATAGATGACTCAAGCCATCAAACTCCTCTAAACTTAAAATTTTGTCATCTCTCAAGCAAAGAAAAAGAAAGAATTGTTTGTCCTCAAACAAGAAGGATATTTTTTCGTGATTTGTTCTCAGCTTATCTAATTTAATTTGCAATGCAAGGTATGCAAAATTTTCGTACATTTAGTCAAGTCCAAGCCTAAGGTTGGTCTCTACTTTATGTTATGCAAACTATCATGTTGAAATTGTTTTAGCAAACAATATACTCATTGATCCCGTTGAATAATGAATTACAAATTCCTTTCAATTTATGGCCGAGTCATTTAACTCCCTAAAGTTCTTCACAATTTTGATTGTTTTCTTCCAAATTCCATAGGCTTGTTTATATTGATCTCCATTAATGTAGGTGAATTCAAATTCTTCCAGATCAATCAGTCTTTGGGCTTATATTGTGAGGCTTGGGTAATGGGTATGATAAGGAATTTTTAGGCTAAGATCACCCCTCGAATATTTTCTTCTCTTCACCACTTCTTTCTTATAGTTTCTCTAGTAACCTCCCCTAAACTTCATGTTTGGGGATATCTCTTTGATTTCTTCGTTTCAGAACTGTATTCCCCCTATTTTACTCTTATAATTTCACTGAGGAATTTCCTTAATTTGCTACCACTAAGGGATAGTGCAATGTTTTAACTTTTTAGGCTTTCTAAACACTCTTAGCTAACTCAAGTTAGTAACTCCCATACCAGATGCATTAGGGTACTAGGTGCTGAAACACCCTAAGAACTTAATTGTTCAAGAGAGTGGGCCACAAGATAAAACTTATCCTTTGTAGCCTTCTTTTCTCGCTGCATTTTCGTTCCGCTTTTCTTTCATTCCCTTTGAGTTCCTCAAAAATATAAACTCCCCAAACTTCATTTCTTTTCTTCCTCTTGAATCTGTAATCGTAGGTTCTTATCAAGGATTGATGTCTTAAGATGAGTTGGGGTTTCCATTGGTCTATTTTTGAAAATAGCTTGTTGGCTCAATTTCCTAACTACTGTATATGCCTCAAGATATGAATAGCATGGCTAGCATGGCCTAAACTATCCAAGAATGGCCTCAGGACACTTCTTGTCACTCTGAATCACCTAGGATTTCACTTCAATCAATAATCTAACAAATTTAGAACTGGATTTATCACCGTGACTAACTATAAGGAGTATTCAATTCCATTTTTATGAGAAGCTGCTAATTGATATTCAACAAAGTTCTCGACTTATCGCTCATACCACAAACTCAAAAAATATGTTTGTTCCATCCGTTGTATTACCTTCCTCTAACTGGACTTACGCTTAAATATATAAGTAATTTTATACCTTGTTTTTCAATTAAATTAGATGCATTTTGTCCTTATTCGCACTTTTCCTCATTTCGCCTATTCCTACTCTAATCGTCTGTAGCATTCAATTAAGATAATGTCCCCTCGCCAGCTTTTATTCTCCTCTAACATCCTCTTGAAACTCGAAAAATATTCTTAGATCGATGATCAAAGCACGAAATTCGTCAGCTTCTTTATTATCTATCGATTTCAGAGGGAATCGGAAAGTTAGTGTGAACTGCGCTTAGATGGACTCAATTAAACTAGACTCCCAGTCCAATGTTTCTGACTCGCCTTGGTAAGTAAATGTATTGATCAAGCAAGTACTTAAGTCTGTTCAGACCTGTAGCCATCGGGTGTTATGACTTCGCATTTTTATTTTTGGGACCCGAAAATCGAGTTATGTCGTAGAATGTTCTTTATTTCGCCTTGACTAAATTTAACCCGCTGGCTATCTTTTCCTCTTTTCATTATCTCCCGCTTTACTTAAACATTCCCGGTTATCCCCTAAATTGATGTCATGTCCCAAGACTAATCGCATAAACCGATTAACAAATATGTTTCAATCATCATGCCACCTCAAAACAATTATACACAATTTATTTTATCATGCAAAGAATCGAACCATTCCTCTCCCATTCACTAGTTACATTCAAAGACATGATAAAAATAAATTCCCCCAAACTTGCAATCTCATACTATATATAATATCCTAATCAATTATTTCAGCTCAAATGCGATTGAAATTTAAAACAAGGAAAGAGTGAGAAACTCCCCTTTTGTTTCAAATTATATACTCTCACCGCCCTCAAATATACTCGTAGGTTCTTCTTCTGTGCACACTTCACTCTTTTCACCATGCTTCTTCATTGTCAGCCTTCAGTGGAGCTTCCCTGTATTCATTAAATAAATCAATTCATCCAGCTTGGCCTCTATTGCTGATAGTCTGTTCAGCTCATTCATTCTACTCCCTTCCTGACACTTTTCCTGTAGATCTCAGAGGACCAATGCTGTTCTCAAAGAAGATTCTTCCGAGCAAAGATAAATATTCTCATTTCTTCTATGTTTGAATTGCATTCTTCTCTTAGTCTGTAGCGAAGAGATGGAACAGAATTTGTTAAATACACTCACGCCCTCCTGTGTGTTAACAGATTCGAAAGTGGTAGGGAGTTAAACCAAGTTATAGCCATATCTCTCAAGGAGAATGGAAACAACTGCAACTGAATAGCTTCTGGCTTCACACCATTCAATTTGATTGAATTTGTTATCCTCAGAAATCGTCCCAAGTGTTCATTGGGATTTTCAGTGGAATACCCAGTGAATTGATTCTGTTGAATCATGGCTATAAATGCTGGTTCGAGCTCAAAATTATTAGCATTGATTGCTGTCCTGCTCTATCAAGTAACATTTATTGTAGAACAATTCCATAACATAGCGCCATGCTCCTCGAGGTCTCTTGCCGCACATTCCCCGTTGGCTACATCGCCTAACCTTTATCCTATGGCCGCATGAGCCGTCTCCCGAGATCAAAGTACACCTCGTATCAGATTAGCCTAATCAACAAACATTTTCAATATGGGTTGTTAAAGGTCAGTGGCTATTGGAGTCACTACTTGAAACGTTATTTTTGTTCTTTTTCTTTTAAAAATGTCCAAATTAGTATATCCTTCTTTCATCTGAATATTGATTTATTAAATTCTTCTCGATCACTTAAGAATCCGCGCCATAAAACTTGTTGAGAGACCAAAAGCACATATACAAATTTATGACGTTATTACCAGTGCTGACTATTGTCTAACTTCGCAATCTGCAAGTTATAAAACGAGTAAGATCAAAACGTGTTGTACATTTATGCATTAGTTATGCATGCAAGATTACGACGTTATCACCAAAGGACTATTGTCTAATCACTAAGAACGGCGCGCCATAAACTGCTGACATTATACCATATAAACCACCAATCTCTTTAGAGTAAATCATTTTTCAAAGCTGGTTTTGGTCCGACATTCTGCTTACGTGCCCCATTAAGTAATAAACGGATTTATGTCCGTATATCGATCCCACGTAGATCTCAAGAATTTTAAATCAACTACCCCGACTACTCAATTTGCTACCATTCGACTACAAAATGATAGTAGGATCCAAAGATTAAGGCAATGGAAAATTAAACGAACAAGAGGAAATTAACCTAACTATCCAAATATACCGGAAAATAAAGATTAAAGAATAAAGAATTTCTATAAAAAGAACTATAATACGAATAGTTATCCTCAGAGGACACACTAATAGAAACAAAGTAATAGTGAACTATCAATTTCGTAGTTACCTTGATAAAATTTCTGATTAATCCAATAAAATCATTCACATGCCAGAGTACTGATCTCTCCACACTCCACATTTCATTATCTAATTTATGACCCGATTCTCGAATACAGGAATTAGATAAATCACTTTTAAAAAGTGACTCCTTTAATCCGATATTTTTCTTTTTCAATACTTCATACCCATTTTATGGATCGTAACCTTAGCCCCAAGTTATCGATCAAGCAAGGATATACAACTTCCGTGATTAATTCCTCCTCGAAATTAGAATAGATCAACCTTCCTCGATTAGGATCTCAAATATCACCTGGATTAAATTTCACTATCCGACCGAGGTGAACTCTTTGCTTGTTTAAATAGATAACTCATTCAACTCGCTTTGCATTTCAAGTGAGAAGAGGATTTATCTAAGTGAACTTACAAGCTCAAGATCCCTAATAGCAAGTTAGCATACCTTCAAAGAAATGACATTACCTCGTGAATGTCTTCCCGTGTCACTCGTGAGGACCTCCTTGAAATCGAGCAATGACGCAACGAACGGGTATAAGAAACCGATATTCGGGATCCCAAGACAATAAACCCAAAACCGTAATAACCCATTAACCGAATTAACAAGTCGCTGTGAACAATCTACGGTGAAAGATAAATTCCTCACTATCATGCTCACTTAATGGAAGCCGGATTCCCAATTACCGAATCACACGATACAAAGATTCTCCGATCATAAGAATGATCGCAATGGAATCGAACAATCGACTTCGTAATTTGTCTCGAAATTCCATACGCTCCGTAGTAACTTGAAAAGAAATTGATTTCAGCATTCACTTCAAATTAACGACACATTCGTATCCAAACAAACAGAATCGAAAAAGAAAAGAAAAAGAAAGCACAGAAACAATCAGTTTCTAAAATGACGAAATGAAAAATAAAGAAAAAAATAAAAGAAAAATAAAAGAAAAAAAAAAAATGAGCTTTCGCCATCCGCATCTTCCTCGGGCCCGTCGCCAAGTCGCCAACGAAATGGATACCGCAGATTTATGTGGTTTCTCAATCGGGCCCCAATCCCAATGTATCCCGTCGTGGATTCCAAAGTATCCGTGCCTAAGTCATCGCTCACGCCGCTGACTTCGCCTCTTGTCGCGACATCGACATGTCGCGACATCAATCTCACGTCAGCGACATCAACTACTCTATGTAGCCTTGATTTGGTCATCCTTGATGTCGACATCACCATCTTGTCGCGACATCAATCTCCCACGCCTCGCTGGTCTCAATTTCACCTCCTGATGTCGTGATCGCCTATATCTTGTCGCACCTCACTCAAGTCATCCGCCTTTAATCGATTCTGATGTCGACATCAATCTCCGCCACGACATCGCCTTAAGAAACCGTGGTTTCAATCGGTCGCCTGTCGCCACATCGATTGATGTCGACATCGCTTTATGACTCGCAGCCTTGATCTAGTCGCCCTGATGTCACGACATCGGCTATCTGTCGCGACCTCACTTTATGAAACTTCAACTCAACTGAAAGCAGTCCGATCGCGATTTCGATCTTATGTCGCGACATCACCTTTCCGGCCATAGCCTTCGCTCTGATGGCTTTTGATGTTTATTTCGCCTCTTGTCGCGGATGCGTTCATATTTCCTTCGCTTTCATCTGATGGTTCCCGGCGTCGCGACATCAATCTCTCGGTCGCCACATCTTGTCACGCTTCTGCGTATTTCAATCGGTCTTTGATGTCGCGGGACATCAATCTCTCGGTCGCGGACATCAACTATAGGATCTTGGCTGTGTTTCCACTGCTTTCATGATGTCGCGACCTCGATCCCACACGCCGCGACATCACATATCATGCCTTCACAAGTCTCAATCAATACTCATGTCACGACATCGCATTCTGGTCGCGACATCTTCTCATGATTCTGTAGCTTCGACCGCTGTTTCTTGATGTCACGACTTCGATCTCACGTCGCGACATCACCCATTTCTTCGCTTTTCTTCTTATGTGTGCTTCTTAAGGTCGCGACTTCTATAGTGTAAGTTATCCGCGGTCGCGACCTCAATCGGGCCGCGGTAAACTCCCAAAACTGCATCAATGGATTTAGCCATTTTTCCTTCGCTTCCGCTAATTGGCTGCACTTTTTACTCCACCAGCCTTCTCGTGATTTTCCACCGTATTTTCTTCTTTCTTTATACCCGCAATTTAACTAATCCGTGAGTTTCTTCATATCTCTGCATCTTAATTATTCCTTTTTATAATAAAATCAAACAGAAAAATGGACTAAAAATAGATGACTTTTAAGCTCATCAGGTATACTTGAACATTTATAGAAAAGTGAACTATATAAGAATTACGATAATTGATGAAGAGGAAGATCTTGTTTACAAATAGTTGTATCATAATGTATTCATGGGTCAAAAATTATGTTTTTTTGTGTGGAAGAATATAATCATGAATACATTTTTTTTTTAATGAGATCTCATGTGAAAATATGTAACAAATGATCTAAGACACAACATACAGAACATACTCCAAGATCCTTTGTCGAGAAACTATATACTTCTAAAATATATATAGTAAATATGCTCTCGAAGTATGCATAATCACATGACTTATTTAACAAGTATGAACCTCATGAATTGAGAAGAGAGTCGATCCCATCATGTGTGAGTGGGAGGTGCTAGTTATTTGTGGGGTTGAGCACACATGATATGCGTCGATCGTTTCTTCGTAAAAGAAATGAGAACGAGGGGAGCGTCAAAGCGTCTTGTCTTGAGAAGTTAAAATAAAATAACATTTTATTTTAACATAAAAGGAAACGGTTCCTTTGTAGTAGACAATTTTTTTGGAGAATTATCCTTTAACATATTAGAATAAAGGAATATGAGAATCTCTCTCTGAAAAAGGCGACGTTCGTTCCTCTGAATATTTTCTACGAAGCATACCACAAATACCGTCCCTCAAACCTCTGTGAATCTCCTTCAAGAGGTAAGTGTTATTTAAGTTGTGAAAACCACTTATGATGTGATTAAAATATGATTATGCATGATTGATCTTGGGTACGACGCTTGAATTAGATTAAAGTTATGCATTGTAATCTAAATATGAAACTAAAAAAAAATTGTATATATTAAATAATACATATACTTTATACTTTAAAAAAAAAATGTTTAACATAACAAGATTAAATGAAAAATAAATCCTCAAAATTAATGACAAATTTTCTTGTACACTTCCCTTATTAATTTCCTTTAAATTTATTAATTTATTTTTTATTTTCAAAAATATATTTTATTTTTTGAAAACCATGTGGTTTTGGAGTTTAACATGCACAAATAAATAAAATATGTGAACAAGAGCTTATAAGATCCATCGCCTGATCCAATCAAAGAGTATAGCATGTGCTAATCTATCCCGATTAACAATGTCCAGTCTTGTTGATCCTATGACTAGGGATAATTTATATACTAACATAATTGCACATGATAGAAATTTTATTATTATGATTTCATCATGATTTCCTTCATGCTATGTTATGTATCATGGACTTCATTAATTTGATTAATGATCTCTATTAATTCAACGTATGAATATCAAATTAACGAAAAAACCTTTTATTCATAATAAAGAAAAACGTACAATAAGTGATAAAGGCCTTTAAAGCACTTCCCAAACAATAATAACGGAAACAAGATTTCATCGAACTTCCGATGCATAAAGCATATCATGAAGATAAAGAGTGCGACCTCTTTGCATCACTAATTTGCAAGTGCCAATTCCAAGCACGTCCGTTGAATTGTTATTTGTCATGTATATGTTCTACTTTCTTTTGGAATTCAATGAAAATCCATGAAGAAGTTTTGGTCCCTTGTTATGTGGTCGGTTGCTGCCGAGTCTACAGTCCAGTAAGGAACAGTCTCAGCTAACATCATGTAACTACTAACATATGCATTAAAGTAGCAAGTTTGGTCATACAATATCTTTGAATCAATGCAATCACGAGCAAAGTGACCAGACTTCCCACAATTGAAGCAATTAATGTTTTTGCTTTTATTGTCTACGCGTCTTCCATGATTGGATTTTCTTTTTTGTTGAGTTAGGCTTTGTTACCTATCTCTGCTTTATAACCTTATCCTTCCATCTTTTTCGTCCAGAGCTTGAAGGCTCATTTTTTTTTTTAGTCAATGATATAAACATGTCCTTGCCTGGGTTTTGTCGGCGAGAAAGGCGATCTCTCTAGCTTCCGTATGTTGTTGCAACATGTCAAAGATCTTGATGTTGATATTGTGAGGTAGGTTTATGCGTGGGTGCTCCTAGGCGCGGAAGAAAATATCACGACCGACTTGTTAGCGTCGGTTAACTCATTGTCACTACTCGCCCAATGCGCCATCTTGTTACACATGATGCCCAGGATTCTGCCTCGATACGTGATTAGATTGCTTCTTATAAGTAGCAAACTTGTTAGAGGATAAGCTATTCTGACCTTATTTGTCGAGATCTACCATATTCAGAACTTGACAATGTCGGTTCAGCGTGCGCTTTCAAAGCATAGCATCATGTCATTTCTCATGCCGCTCAGCATTAGTAGGTGAGAAACTCTTTCCTTGCGCTTATAGACTTGATATGCCTCCATATCTTGCCTATCTTTGGCGGTGTTTCCATGCTCGGATCTGACGCATTAGTTTATGTGATAGTTTTTCATGTCTTACTCTTCGGTGTCTTTGAATTTGTGGCCCAGCCTGAACACGGGGGGTTCGTTATTTGCCGTCGGCACGCGGAATACTGTGGGATAGCAGGCCAACCCGGCCGTATTCCACGCTCGAGCGAGTCTCCGCTGTACGGGGGCTCTACCCGAATCTGACACACGTCCCGATCGACATTCAAAGATATCTACGTGAGTAAGCGACCTCTTGGGCCATATTACAATACTCATCATCGCCATCAACTATATCAATAGTTTCAAAGGTTAAAAGTTTATAACTTTTCAGCCTTATATTAAATCTAAAATTCTAATACATGTATACATCATAAAACCCTCAAAGCCACAACCTGGCTTTCTTCTAAAACTCGGCCTCTAGGATGAGCCGTCTCTTCTTGCGCTCCCTGTACCTGAAATTTCACAATCCATTACACCAAAAATTAGCTCAAGTGGGCTAATTAACAACCACGAGCAATTCGATTTGAATTACTCAACCAAATACATTATTTCACAAAATTTATTTCGTGAACACTATTCACATGAATAGTGAAACCCTCGGGTTACTGTTCACGGTCACTCATCCAATCATCGTTTCACTTTGTGAACCCTAATTTCATGGCCATTTCCAGCCTCATACAAACCAATACATGATTTAATTTACAATTTACACAATTAACAACCCAAACAGCCCGTCGGCAATGCGGTATCGATGGTCTCATAAATTAACACGGTTCCAAGATTTGGAACCGAATCAAATGTTTTCGTTGAGCCTCGAAACCAACGAAACATTATATAATACTTAAACAAAGTGTAAAACCGAGTAGGATGAAACCCCTACCTCATGGAATTTGTCGAAACTCCTTAAATCCGGTACCCATGTGTTGCCCTCGCCGCGTAGTACATCTTTCCTTCTTGCTCCGAAGAATTTCGAAGGTCCGATCTCCCAGAAATTTAGAGAAGGAGGTCCTTCTCTCTCTAAAATCAGATCTCCCAGCCCCATTGTCGATTTTTTGTTTCAAGAGGAAGAAGAAAGCTATTTGAATTTTGTCTTATTCATTTTAAAATTTAAATAATGTCAATCATGTCCCTAAACTTGGATTTTTGACATTTGGCACTATCTCGGCCGTCCATTTCCATCATTTCTCTACTCATGCAACTCATGGCACATTAGTACGTGTTATATGTGACTTTTGTCACATCGAATATTGTTTTACGGCACCCGATACTTGGTGCCTCGAGCGTGCAATTCTCATTGTCTGGTCGGCGAAGTCGATGTTGGCTGAATTTCATGAGGCGATTCAGCGGGTGAAATGTTTTGTCATCGAGGATCTAAGAGAATAGATTTGGATTTTTGACCGAAATTACAATTTTGCCCTTTTTGAGAAAATTAGATTTTCTCGGGTCTTACAGAATTTTACCATGTCAAACATCATAATTCTAATCATTCAGTTTGTCTCCTTGGTTTTAAGTTAGTGATAATGCTCTTGTAGCAATCATTTCAATGGTTCAACTAATTAAAATAAGATCACACTTAGCACAATTTCTCAATCTCTAATATTGTTTCATGTCACAATCTCCTAAACCAATCAATAATAACTTAACACAAGTATTATAAACAAAAGGCTTGTTATACAAACCAATCAATTCCTGTTAACAAGGTTATGTTATTATTGCTCAATTTAAACATGCACCAATCGACTTATTAGGTGAGGTTTATATTCTTTTCATGTTTTGTTAGGTGTGAATAAAATTAGTATATAAGCATGAATTTCCAGAATATATTGATCTTTTAATGTTAAATTCACACCATATTCATTCAATTATGCACTAATCCCCCTCTTGGCCTTTGTTTTGTAGATACGAACGAAAAGGCAAGCAAAAGGAACAAATATGGAAGAAATTTGGAGTTCAATTACTAATATAGGCTCCATGTCATGACATCGGGCCTTACACTGCTTGAGCATAACTTTCTTCCATGTCGCGACATGAGAGCCTTGTCGAAGACACTAAAGAAAAAAGCTTCGGCCAAGTTGCAACATAGCAACGTTGGGCTACCTAGTTTCTTGCCATTTTGGCCCATTTTCCAAGGACTATATATTCTACACTTGTAATAATCATTAAGGTTCAAACTTTGAGGCAAGGAACATCCTATTCTAGGGTTTCCCACCTTTCATTCTTAATACAATCTAGGGTTTTGATTTTGGATGTTTTTTCTTGGTTTTGAAGACATTTTTGGAGAATTAACCAGCTAGAGAATCTGTTATAGCTGGGATCGAAGTTTTGAGCTCTTCATCATAGATTTTGTTTTGTATCTCTAACTTTGACTCCTCTTCTCATCCCTTTCTTGATTATTGTTGAAATATACATGATTTTGATAGATTTGAGTGCTATAATGAGTAGCTAAACTATTCTCCAGGGTTGATTGTTAAGATTGATTGTTCATTTATATCATTTTTAGAATGGTTTTGTGAATATGTGTTTATGTTGATGTTGGTTGGTGTAGAATCTGGATCATTACGGTTTCTTGCCATTAATTTGTGTTAGGAAATGTGTGTGAGACTTGGTTATGAGAGACTCGCTTAGGGATTCCATAGTGAGAGCATGAAATCATCCCATTGTCCATAACCATTTCATGCCAATGTGTTTTAATTGAAGAAATCAATTTAACCTAATCAAAAAAATTGAGGGAACTAGAAATGTCTACTACTGAATGGATTTCATTAGGGTGAGATACCAATTCAGCATTGTGTGAGGACTATAAGGACCTAGTAGTGATCGATTTGAGCATTGTTCGGGTGGTCTTATTGTAAGGACCTAGAGAAGACCAATAGGACACCAAAGGAAAAACCCACTTTTGAAAAGTACCACATGATTAGTACTTAAAAAGTGCTATTTTGAATCCTGTTTATTATAGGTTTTGAGCACTTTTTATGTACTAATCAGCGTAATTAACCCGATTTGCACATTAAGGTCCTTGCTATTCTACTGATCGCATTTTATGGCTAATTTCGTAGTTTTTGCAAGCTATTTATGCCAAAATTATTGAGTTGATCCAAGCCTGAAAAAATTTGAGGGTTAAACTTCGGCGTGCGGATCGGAGACTGAGGAAGAAGAAGCGGAAAATGAAATTGGAGATTTGTTGCGAGAAATTGCATCTTCATTTGACCTTACTATTCATGCCTCAAGCAACGTTCATTACCTCCAGCTTACTGTTCATGCAAGCACTCCGACCCACTTTGTTCCTTTACGCTACGGGTTTTGCTTGACTCTTATGGTTTTCTTCCCTTTTTGCCCGGTGTAATAGATTTTCCACGATATTATTTTTGTAATTTTTGTAAGGGGTTTGACTGTAAAATTCCAAGACTAGACACTGTTAGGGAGCTCCTTAATTAATAAAGTTTTTTTTGGGAGAAGCTTTCAGCTCTCCCGCGTTTTTCTTTTTCCCTCACTTTCCCTCATTTTCTCTCCCTTTCTTGGCTGCCAAACACCTTGAGGATGACAACTCGGAGGATGGTTGGCTAGACCGCTTTTCTCCTTGAAGAGGAGGGCTACTAGGCAACGGTTTTAAGGTAAACTTTTGGTTCCCCTGTTTTTTAACACAAGCAGTTTTCAGCATTTTGGTTTCAATCCTTCAATATAGGTTTAAATCCTCTTGAGATGCCTTGATTGACCAGTATTTGGAAATCTTTTTGGGTTCAGTGGATGCTTATTGCTAGATCCACTAAGATTCGGTTAGTTGTCTTCTATGAGTCACTATAAAGGCGTGAGATGGGGAGATGGAATTCATACGGGAACATTTATGCTGCGCAAAATCTTTGCTTTTCAAAGGGATAATAATTTTAGGGTTTGAGTTTTAAAAGCTGGCTGAGATAAGGTTTGAAATGACTATAGGTCATCCTCTAGAGAAATGAACGAGAACAGGTGACATTGCAGAACTCGAATCCGATGGCGACGTAAAGGGAGCTTTCTTTTACATTCATTTTGTTTAGATTTCAGGTTTGAACCGTGCCTCTCTATATTTAACATGACCTTTAAATCAGAATTCAATTTATACGAATCGCACGCAAATCACATGCGAAGAAAACCCATCCATGTGTTCGAAGCCTAGAGCATTATCTTTGCGGTAGTTCGCTACGGCGTGGTTAGGATACCAAATTTTGTTGATTTTGGACCACCCTCTTTATTGGCGCACGAATCCAGTAGTGGTTCGCCGGGATGGTGCCTAAGTGCATTTGATGGCGTTGAACGCGCGGTCTGTTAGCAATCTTTGTTGAAATTTTCTTTGTTTTCTTGCCGGGTTTCTGCGATTTGCGATTTTTCCTATGTTAATGTTTTTTGATTAACATTACCTTTTTGTAAGGGTGACTTTCTGTACTGCGGCTTGATTATGCGCCACCAGCTGCGCTGCGAGGGGAACACATTTCGGTGGGTGAGTCCGGGGAGCGAGGCCCCGGTCAAACCAATCTCCCACAAGAGACACAGGACTGAACTTTGAATTGATCAAATGGAAGAGGGAGCGGGTTAATGAGTACTGATGAGGAAGAAACCTAGAGCATACATGTGATGAGGGATTGAAACCTTCCATGGCAAAATCAGCAATCCTTGGGGAGAAATCCAAACCCATATAGGTCCATGAGGGACTATAGAAATTAGTGGATGAGTGCACCCCTCTACAGTGTCCCACCTAATGCACCTCTGCTTTCATATTATGCCTCAACTCCTTCACACAGCACAGTTGACATCTTCGGAGTTGAGCATCAAATGCGAGTGAGCAAACTGGTGGATAATTTCATAGAGGAGCAGGGCAATGGATGTCGAGGGCCAGTGGCCCGACATAATGGAGGCTCCCGAACAAGGAATTTGATGAGTTCGGAGTGAAATTGATGAAAATTTGTCATCCTGACATGTCCATCTCAAGCCTCACCGTCAACTTTATTCATCGAAGGAAAATCTGGAGAAGAATTACAGTGACACTCATTTTGGTGACCCCATAGGCTATTAAACAGGAGATTGAAGGAAGAACCCGACGAAGATCTGAGGCTGAGGATGACGAGAATCATATGTTGTCTATATGGGCCATGGAGGGAAGAAGAAGAAATCCTTCCCTTGTTGGCGGAGATACGTGGAAAGGAAGCGCAGTGGAAGAACACGAGATCCTGATTACACACTTTATTGACTCGATTATTGCCTTGCACCTGACTGCTCCATTCTGAAACACCTACCCTGAAGGCCACACATCGTTACTTTGTCTTGCAAAACTTCAAGACATTAGTGGCCAATGTACAAACTTTTGTCACTACATCAAAACATTAAGCGACCACTCTTGCTGCATGGCATAGTGGATGGTTAAGTCTTCAGTTCATATTTGGAGCACTGAACCTGACGCATTTTCTACAAGCTCCACCAGTTCAACGGCCCTGAGGCTTAGCAGTTTGGGGCTACAGTCTTCTCCACTTTTTGTTTCATCTTTTCTTATAACTATCTTATTTTATTTTATTTTGATTTCATTAATTTTTCTTTTAAGATTTTCTTTAATTTTTAGTTAATCTTTGTTTTTAAGATTAATTTTCATTTTGCATTTTTTTAGAATTTTCTTGTGTTTATTTTGCGAGGTTTTGGTTAGAATTTTGACGGCACAATCTGAAAAACAGTGGAAAACGATTCGCGCCAATGTGAATCACCTGTGCAACGAGGAATTTGTGCAAATTCTTGTTTTCTCTGTGCACTATTTTGTGTAAAAATAGCACAGAAACTTTCTTCCCTATATCTTTATGATGTATATATATATATATATATATATATATCTCTATCTATATATATATATATATATATATATATATATATATATATATATATAATATTTTTTTTTGTTTTATCTTATTTATTTTTATTAATTTTTGTTAAAAAAAAAAAAATCGCAGCGCGAAAATTCATGCACTGCGCTCATTTTGTTTTACCCATAACTTTTTCATCCGAACTCCGTTTTAGGCGTTCTTGGTACCTTTGGAAAGATTAGAGAGTTTAGAATCTAAATATAACCAGAAAGAACACTTTTAAATTTTTATGAAGGTGAGGAAATTTTAAAATGCTCAAACTGGTCCTTTTTTCCTCTCTTTCTTCTTCTAACTGTTCATTTTGAAGCCCCCGAAGCGGAATTGAATAAAATTAATCGATGGAAAGCAGAAGTCTCTATCAAAAAGAGAATATCTCATCAAGGAGGTAGCACTACCTTTTCTAACTCCAATCGGGCCGGTGCGGACAAATGAGACATTTGGTTGAGAGAGTTAAGCGAAGGAAGTAGCTTTCACATGTATGTTTTTGTTTCATTTTAGGCAAGCCCGTTTGTGATGTTGGTGGCTTGGTTTTCCTTTGTGAAATTTGTTATCTTATGCAACTTATTTTTTTCAAAAATTGCACCCATTTTTGTGTTTTGCACAACATAGTTTGAAAAATTGAAACTTTGTCAATTCTATTGATGTTAGATTGGTTCCATGCCTAGTGGAGTGGATGATTAGTTGAATTCTTCTTTGATTTCGACCTTTTCTTCCACCTTTAGCTAACCCACCACCCAGTGCACATCGGGTTTCTTGATAACTTTGATCATTACTTTGTATACTCTAAGCACTTTGCAATAACTTTTGCCTAGTTGGATTTGACCGCTAATAGGTTAGGACCCTATGAATAGAAGGCCAATGTGTCTTCAAAAATAAAAAGAAGTGAAAAAGAAAAAGAAAAAGAAAAAGAAAAAGAAAGAAAAAGAAGAAAAGTGCGACGCTTTCCCTGAAACACAGAAACATGATCTAAGGGTATGGCTAAATCCTTCAAAGCAGGTGCCCTAAGCCGGCGGTTGGGAGCCTCCGACTTAGTGCTCGCTACACTGGAGGTGGATATGGGTGGAGTTTAGCAAGTTGAGTCTTTGGAGTCTCGAAATCGTCGGAGTTCGAGGGGTGAAACACGAAGATTTAGTGGTCGAAAGACCCGCCTTATGACTTGGTGCCACTGGCCTTAATTGGTTGGGAGTCATCGTTAGATCCCGTTACATGGACTTTGGTGAGGTCGATTCCTCGGCGTACCTACAACACAAAAGGTTGTGGAATAAGGTGGGTCCCGATCTATTTGGGTCGGTTAGCGTCTTTGGTTGTGGCATTAGCACGGTTAGGGAGAGTGCGGTTGGAAGTTTATTGTTGGTGATCAAACAAACGCAGATTTTGGTGGAAGTTCACGGTTGATTCCAGAGATGGAGGCTCTTTTGATACTCAATTTTGTATGGCATTCATTCTCTCAAGATAGTTATTGGGCAAGGGTTTGATGATTCTTACTTAGGGTTAGGCATTA
The DNA here is from genome assembly GCA_016808115.1 of Tetrastigma voinierianum. Lineage (NCBI taxonomy): Eukaryota > Viridiplantae > Streptophyta > Magnoliopsida > Vitales > Vitaceae > Tetrastigma > Tetrastigma voinierianum. The sequence continues at coordinate 400,583 of JAEQBH010000743.1, read as the reverse complement.
CTCATTCACAACCTTTTTGAAATAGCATTTTTGTGAACATCATTTTGTTATCATTTTGTATGCTCTCTCTTTCTTTCTTTCATTCTTAAGGGACCTTAATGTGTAGGTTAGGGTGTGATTGGTACTCAAAAAGTGATATTTGAATATGTTATTCTGAGTTTTGAGCACTTTTTATGTACTAATCGGCGTAATTAACCGATTGCATTAAGGTCCACTGCTATTCTCTGTCGCATTTGTGGCTAATTTTGTAGTTTTTGCAAGCTATTTATGCCAAAATTGTTGAGTTGATCAAGCCTGAAAGAATTCGAGTCAAACTCGACGTGCGAATTAGGGCCGAGAGGAAGCGAAAATGAAAGAAGTGGAGGCATTGCGAATTGCCATCATGCGACCTTTGTTCATGCCTCCCGGCACTATTCATGCCTCGATCCAGCGTTCCTTCACCTTTACCAGTTTTTGCTTTGACTCTTATGGTTTCTTCCCTTTTTGCCCGATTATATGGAATTTTGCAATGTTATTTTGTAATTTTGTAAAAGGGGTTTGACTATAAAATTCGAATTGAACAGCATTAGGGGCTCAGCAATTAATAAAGTTTTTTTTTTTTTTTTTTGGGAGAAGCTTTCAACTCTCACGTTTTTCTTTTTCCTTCACTTTCCCTCATTTTCTCTCCCTTTCTCAGCTGCCAAACACCCTGAGGATGACAACTCGGAGGATGGTTGGCTAGACCGCTTTTCTCCTTGAAGAGGAGGGTTACTAGGCAACGATTTTAAGGTAAACTTTTGGTTCCCCCGTTTTTTAATGCAAGCAGTTTTTAGCATTTAGGTTTCAATCCTTCAATCTAGGTTTAAATCCTCTTGAGATGCCTTGATTGACCAGTATTTGGAAATCTTTTTGGGTTCGTGGATGCTTATTGCTAGATCCATGAGATTAGGTCTGTTGTCTTCTATGAGTCACTATAGGGTAGATCAGGGGACGGGTATTCACTGCAGGGAACATTTATGCTCTGTAAATGCTTCTTTTCAAAAGGATAATAATTTTAGGGTTTAGTTTTAAAAGCTAAATGAAGATCCGGTTCGGGAAATGACTATAGGTCATCACTCCCCCATAGTGAGAAATAGACAGGGAACCTCGAGTGACCTTTAGAACTCGAATCCAGTAGCCTGTCACTTCAAGGAGACTTATTTTGCATTTTATTTTGTTTAAATTTCAGTTTCCAAACAATACCTCTCACTATTTTTAACAGCAACCCTTAAAAATCCAAATTGAATTCACCATTTTTGAATCGGTAGTTCCGCTACGGCAGTAGGATTTAGGATACAAATTTTGTTGATTTTGGATCACCCTACTGTGGCACGAATCACCACATTTAAGGATCTAGTGATGAATGGGAAGCTGGTGTGCGAAATTGAGGGGAGAAACAAGAGTGTAAACATCATACCCTATTCCTTGAATCGACATAAGTGCACATTCACTTAACTCGAGCCTAATTTACATATAAATTAAGATACATCAATCGAGTCAATAAACCCTAGTATCTTTCATGCTTGAGTTCATTCTTTAGTTGTGATTCCTTCCTTGCAATTTAGCCATAAATCTCTCCTTTGTTTTTACTTTGTTTTATTTTTAGTTTTGTTTTAAAAATCTTTCTCTAAATCATTCATTTGCTTAGATAGAGAAACAATCGAGTAATCGGGATACTCAGTCCCCATTCAGAACCCCTTCCTTGTGGGATCATTTCTTGGTTTTTTATAAGAAAGACACTTTATTACTTGTGACCCATGCGCTTGCGGTATTCGGGAAATTGCTTGTTTTTATATAAGAAGCAAACGAGCTAACATGTTTCATCAACAAACAAAAAATTATCAACAAGTATGCTACTGTGGACCCTATCTGATCCATGGGCTGGTGTGACATGCTTTTAAAAAGAAAGAAAAAGATTTTCGAGTTTTGGGAAAAGCCATCCCCAAGAGGAACAATTTTGTTTGGAGTTGCCACTTACTTTATATTTTTATTTATTACGGGGAAAATCAAGTAAAAACAAAAACCCTTAATGCCTCCAGTCATGAAGAAACGGTCTGCGAAACATGAGTCTGGGTTCGGGGATCAAGTTACATATTGGGAAGGTACCTCATGTGAGATAGCATCCCTCTGAGCCTGGGACTTGGTCTTTATTAATGAATTGAGCACAGGGGAGCACAAGGGTAAAAAATCCATTAACCACCTAGGTTAGACGGACGACATGAATCATATAAACCTGGGTGGCATCTAACATACATTTAATCTCAAAAAAATATAACCAAAGGCATGTACCTGAGGTCCCTAGCCATGCGCTGCATAAGAAGTAAGTCAATAAGCACAACAAGAATGTATGGCAAACAAATACCAGAAATATTCCGCATTGATTCCCATTATCGACATCAAAAGGCATACATAGTCCCTAGCCATGCGTAAGGGGAAAGGTTAGTCACATATTTTAAAGTATCACACAACAAATCTCTCAAAATTTATATAATAAAAGAAAAGGAAGCCACGAGAAACCATACATTCTTCTTTACACCACTGTCACGACTATAAAAACATGCCAATTCATCACGAAAAGTCGACCCTCGACAAACACTACCGACTATTAGTGCTTAACAACCACCTTAAACACATAATTCATAATTCTTATGAATCCCAAATGGACCCACATTAACCGGCGAACCCCATTTAGGACCCTAAACAAATCTGACAGTTTAGGAGCAAATAGGCTTGAATCACAAAGGTTATAAGCTCCAATTAAACTGAAATCAGACTCCCCTAAAGAAAAAAAAAGCAATGAATTGGTTGATTCAGTTCCCCAACCGGTCGATCTGGTTGAGAACAATTCTCAAAATTTTTCAAAACATTCCTCAATGAGTAAGGAACCTCAAAAGTAGGAATTACAATTCGACTCGGATGGTGAGAACGACCTGAGCAAGGCAGAGTGCCACTAAGCTGCTATCCCCTAAAAAAAACCTAATGAATTGGTTGATTCATTTCCATAATCGGTCAAGACGGTTGATAAAAAATCTCAAAATTTTTGAGAACATTACTCACAAAAAGGAAGCCAAAAAAAGCAATGACATACAATTCTAACTCTGGATGAATGAAAACTAACCCAAACAATGACAAGTGCCTTAACTGATATCCCTAGAAAAAAAAACCTAATGAACTAGTTGATCCAATTCCCCAACCAGTCAAGCCGGTTGAGAACAAATCCCAAAATTTTCCAAAACATTCCTCATAGAGTAAGGAACCCAGAAAAAGCAATGGTGTACGATTTCGACTTCGGATGAGTGAGAATTGACCCTAACAAGGCAAAGTGCTCTAACTACTATCCTTAGAAAAAACCTAATGAACTGGCTAATCTAGTTCCCCAACAAATCGAGCCGTTTGAGAAAAAATCTTAAAATTTTTCAGAACATTTCTCATAGAGTAAGAAATCTAAAAAAAGAAAAGAAATGAGTATGCGTTTTCACCTCAGAATGAGTGAGAACTTGACTGAGCAAGAAAAGAATCTAATTGCTATCTTTGGAAAAAAACCTAATGAATAGGATGATCCGGTTCACAGTGTAGAAATTTGGTTGAAAAATCCCAAAATTTTCAAGAAACATTCCTCCTTAGAGTATGAACCCAAAAAAAAAGCAATGGTGTATGATTCCAACTTTGGATGAGTGAGAACCAACCCAAACAAAGCAAAGTGCTCTAACTGCTATCCTTGGCAAAAACCTAATGAACTGGCTTATCAAGTTCTCCAACTAGTCGAGCCGTTTGAGAAAAAATATCAAAATTTGTCAGAACATTCTTCACAGAGTGAGGAATCTAAAAAAAGAATCAATGTACAATTCCAACACCAAATGAGTGATAACTGACCCAAACAATGCCTAATAGTGCTCTAAAATGAGACTACAAACATCAGAGGCAAAGACAAGCGCTGTCTAAAAGAAACAGAATAAGCAAACAACGTTCATACCTGTAGGATTCACAACTACTCCCCTTTGTCTTCTTTATTTTCTGCCTCTAAAACCAGGTATCCACTCACTCAAAACTTTAGGAAATCCCCTTCAAAATAAGAGAGACCACTCCCACCCGGATTTAGAGAATCTCTCATCCTTTTCTTTTTCATCCTTTCTCCTTTCTTCTTTTCTTCCTCTTTTCCTCCTCTCACCCATGGTTTTTTTCTTGTATTTCTCCTTCATAAACATATGAGATTACTCTATTTAGCACACCTTCAGTCCCAGGAACTCCCCTAATCAGTCTCAGACTTCCCCAACTCCATAAACACTCCTCTATTCACGAGGTTAACAGTTGGCCACATTAACTCATTTTCTTAACCACCAAGAATCCAAAATGGACACCCATAAGATGACCTAAAACTAGACCCAAACCGTGCCTAGGACTGATCAAGAGCTTATGGGCCCAAACCAAGTAGGATTTGGGCTCTAAAATCACCAAAATTAGTGCTCCATACAAGTTGGCACAATGATCCGGCTGAATCGGTTCCAACCATTTAAGTCAGTTGAGAAAAAATATGAAATTTTTATAGAATATTTCTTGAAGAATAAGGAGTCCAAAAAAAAAAAAAAAACAGTGTGTGATTTCGAGTTTAGATGAGGGAGATATGACCAAAACAAGCTCAGGTGTTCAGAATTCGAACATGCTCCAATAATGAATTTTAACATAAATTCGTTGAACCGGTTGAGCCGGTTCCAAACCAGTCAATCTGGTTGATTAAAATTCTCAAAAATTTCAAAGAATTTTTCAATGGGTAAGGAATCCAACAAAAGAAGCGATGCATGATTTCAAGTCCGGATGAGGGAGATATGACCAAAACAAACTCGAGTGCTCCTTATTCGAACCTACTCCTATGAACTCCAGTTGAACTGAAATTTTGGGGAGGCTTTACTTCCTTCCTATAACATGATATGGACAAAGGGAAAGGGCCATGACGACATTCCAAAATGAACCACACACTTGCACCATTATGAACTATAGATGTACGTACACAAGGCTCAAAATCTGATTAAGCCCATAAGGGGCCAGAGTCGTGACATATAAACGACTAGGTATAGGTGACACCCCTGAGATCAATGCAAGTGTCGAGGGGCAAAATTGAGGGTCAACATTGTCACGCCCCTATCCCCACCTGGGCGAAAGGAGGGGGTGCGACACGAGACTGGGACTCCTTTAACTGATTTTCTGACATTGGTGGGCCCATTTCAATATATAAATCAAAATATCATAATATAACTTTAAAAACACCACCATAGTGGTGTTTAAACTGTCCTGTACATATTCCTGAGTCCCATTTACTTGTACATAAACAAGTTCCACTACTACAAAAATATTCCTCGTACATTACAAAGCAAAGTAAAAAACCTACATATGGTGGACTCCTATTGTTGTGTTGGCCCTATTGTATGCGGAATGTCTCGGATGTCCTCTTCAGTACCTACACATATGAGACACTGGTGCTAAGCTTATAACTTAGCGGGAAACAAATAACAGATATGACTATTTGGGGTGGTCCACATACATATAAAAAAATGGATTTATCAGAGTTGACATATAACATAAATCTAAACAGAGTTTTCATATAACATAATTCTTATAACGAAATTTTCATATCTCCCGTAAGAGTTCATGTAACGCCCCAAAAATACCCTAGAATTTTTTATAATAAAAATTATTATATATTCTGGGTATAATTGAGTCAACCCAGGTATTGCAGAATTGTTATATGATATTGATTAAATGATTGTAATCTTCAAATAAGAAATTGTAGTCAGAAATAAGCCAAGTGAAAAAGAAAATATGGAAATTGTTAAAATGGGGACCTAAGAAATTCGATTGTAAATAAGTTTATATGTATAAGTGAAATTAGGAGAAATAAATGAGCAAGGAGAAAATAATAGGGGTCTTAAATGAGGAATAATAGAGAAATGGAGGGACCTAAATATAAAAAGAAATAAAGAAAAAGAAGAAAAAAATCAAGGAAAGGGCATGTGGCATGTAGGAAAGAGCGAGGAAGTTTCCTTCTTTTTAAAATACGATTAAGAGTGATCCATAAGAAAAGGAAAAGGGAAAAGGAGAGAGTAAGGCCCAAGCCATATTTGAGAGGGAGAGGAGGTAAAGAGAGGCTCTCGCTTCTCTGCAGATTTTCGACGATCGGACCCAGGGATTCAAATGACAAGAGGAAAGTCCTTCCTCGTGATAAGAGCTGCAAGTAGAGACCGGGATCGGGGAGTTTCAACAAACTCCAAGAGGTAGGTCTTCTCCTACTTTGGTTATTTTCTACCCTAAGGGGAATGTTTGGTTGTATTTTAAACCATGGGAAGCTGCCACATTGTGGTAGTGCACATTAGCCGGACCTTAGAAATGATTTTTGGGTAAGAAATAAAAGGAATTTGGTAGTGAGTCCTTCTGGTAAATTGTAGCCACATCAATGAACTAGATGTTAGGCTTTTGAATTTCTCAATTCGGACCTTTGTAGCCTAAGTTATGGCCCTTTTACCTTAGACAGTGCAGCATGGCCAATATAGCTCGTCTAGTGAACCTCGTCGTTTTTCGTCCGATTGCACCTCGGCGGTCACACCTCGTCCGATTGCACCTCGTATTACTCGACCAATGACCACCTCCACCAGTGACCACCTCAGCCAGTGCACCTTGGCCAAGTCAGGTCAGCTCGGCCAAGTCAGGTTAGCTCGGCTGGGTTTGACTACGTGTGACCTCCAACGGATGGTCGCCAGCTATTGTCCAGGCCTCCGTTTTGGGTGTTCTTGGACTCTATGGAAAGCCCATTGAGTCAAGAATCCATTCATATGCCTGTAGAGGACAATAGGTGAGCTCAGACAGGTCAGATGAGCTCGAACAGGTCAGGACACCTCGGCCAGTTCAGGTCAGCTCGGCTGGGTGTGACTACGTGTGACCTCAAACTTCGAAAGGTCATAACTTCTTTGTCCAACCTCCGTTTAGGCTGTTCTTGGACTCTATGGAAAGCCCATTGAGTCAAGAATACATCTATATATATCTTGTTTAAATTGGAACTCAAATTAAACTCCAAAAATCAATCCTAACCAAAACCACTAGCACGCACAAATAATATTGTTCTTTAATGGTTTGGAATGAGAATGACGGAGAAAAGCCAAGGCGAGATTGAGATTAAGTTGGAATCAAAGTGAAAAAGATTTTGGATTTGTTCTGCGACTTCTATTCCTCGTTTCAAGTTCTGCATGTTTGTTCTGCAGGCTTATTCCTCGTTTCATGTTTTGCATGTTTGTTCTATATTATTTTCTATTCTCATTTTAATATTTGAAAACTGTTTTACATTATAAGAAAAGAATATTAAATTGTTTTAAATGATTTAGAAGAAATTGATTGTAAAATGTTTGCATATGAAAATTGCATGACTATTGAGAAGTGAACTATTTATACAAATGTACATATTGTACTATACTTTATATAAAAGATTTAGGCATCCCTTAATAGAATGTTAATACGTTTAGTTCGTATTGAAGGATGGTGGTATACCAATAGGGGTCAAATAGTGATCTTGTCGAACACTATTGTATTGATCGTCTCTCCGATCGGCCAATGAGGACCGATATCGGTAGTGTTCACTAATTGATTTTTTTTATAACCCGGTCGGCCCGGCCTAAGCCCGGACGTGCGTGTTATAAAACCTTTTTATCTTGCTGCTGACCCGGTGGGGCCGTCGCCGCATTGATACGATATCGTATACTCGAGAAGACATAGGTTAAATTCGTTAAGGGCATAGCGGATTGATTCGTGAAACTGAATTAAATTATAGCCCAGATTGAATTTGTGAGCATATTTGAATTGATTTGAGATTGTGAAATATTGAATATGAAAGTTTATTTTTGGGGTGATCAATGAACTATAACTGATTGTATATATATAACAAATATATGTATTGTATTTAAATTGATCATCCATAAAGGTTTGAAAGTTTTTGAATTGTTAAATTGCATGATTGATTTAAGGCGGCGAAGAATGGATTTGTATAGAACCACTAAGCATGAAAATGCTTAAGCCTTGATATTACACGATGCGTAGGTGCGGGAGTGATAGATAGTGATCGCGGACCCGAGATCGAGGAGCGTCGAGTCATAAAGAAGGAAATTCGGATTATGGTCCGGCAATGTGCATTCATTCCATGTTTTCAACTGGATGTGATATTTTGCTTAAAAACAATTTGAATAATTTATTTTTTATAAATCGGTACTGAAGGCTTGAATGCCTTCATTGTAAATGTATTTTGTTAAATGTAAATGTTTATGGGAGCACTTGATTTGAAATCGCTTAAGCGAGATATGATTTTGAGTGATTGAGTGATATGAGGCAACCGGACTCGGTTGGTCCATGCAGAAGCAGAGGATCCGGGCGGAAAGGGTCCCACATCTTTAATTAGTATAAGAGCCTTGGTTTGGCGGTTCTGCAAATGATTTTGAAATTGTTTGTAAATGATTTTGAAGTGTGTATAACATACATTTCATTTTTCGTATATGGGACTGACGCATGACTCGACGGATCTTGTTGGTCTTAATAGGATAAGCATGGGCGGTTCATTCCTTAAGGTGGCGAGAGATGACAGAGGGGACTCGCCCAGCTTGATCTGCTAGTGTGGAAGGTAGACAGGAGTGTCATGGCCCACCCGATGAATGAACGAGCAAGTGGCGAGTACTATGGGTATCCTCAACGGCTAAACTCAAGCATTTATCAAAATTTGGGCGGCCGGCTGATTGCTCCACACTTGTCGACCATTGAGGGAATGGTAAGGTACCGACATGTAGATTTTATGGGAAAGAAAGAGGATGGGCGCCATGGCGAAAAATTGACTCGAGAGAACCGACGAATGCTTATTGTGCATTGCACATACGAAGAAGTTGGAATGTGCGACCTCATTACTCTGAGGATGGGGCTTATGCGTGGTGGGTTTCTATGACCCGAGTTGCACCATTAGAAATCTATTACATGAGTTTCTTCTTGGATGGTCGAGAAGCATTATGTGGGTCCATCTATTTGGATAATATGAGAAGAGAGTTTCATAATCGAGGCGAGCGGATGAGTGTCGCAGAATATCAAGAATTCACGGTTGAGCCAAGTATGCTCCGAGATACTTGTAGTGAGGAAGAAAAGTGTCGTAGGTTTGAAGGCGACCCAATGACCATATTGAGCCACGTATCACGACATTTTACCATGAGGATTTCTCGAAATCTTGACATCGCGTGAATGTGGAAAGTAAAAAAAGGAAAAGAGAAAAGATAAAGAGCGAGGGGAAAATCCGGTCAGTCGATTCGCAACGCTGACAAAGGAAAAATTCGGGGACCCTGGGGTTCAATTCGGCTATAACCGGACTACCGGTAGGAGAATACTACTCTACCGGCCGGAATCGAGTTGCGAGTACACGGAGGTTCTTCTAGAGGACAGATTGCTCCTCATTGCTCCCATTGTGGGAGAAATCATAAAGGAGAATGTTGGAGACTTACAGGTGCTTGTTTGATTTGTGGATCCAAAGAGCATAGAGCAAGAGATTGTTCTAGAGCTCGTTCATTTACAGCACCCCAGACTGGGGGTACAACTTTAGTGGTACAAAAAGGCAACAAGAGTGTTGCATCACCGAGTGTTCTGAGACAAGGGACACAAACTTTGGGTAGGCAAGATGGTCGTGCTCCAGCTAGAGCATATGCAATGAAAGCAGTGGAAGATACCGCTCCAAATGTGATAGCCGTGGTACAAATCTTTGATACTCTTTGTACATGCATTGATTGACCGGGTCAACCAGCTCATATATTTGCACCGACATACCAGGGCAGGGTAAATTAAGTGAAACCGAGTATGACATCTTGATGACGAACCAGCTCGACCATAGTGTTATTAACCTGAATAGAGTGTATAGGGTGTCGAAGTAAATACTGAAGTATGAATTTTTTGGGAGATTTGATTGAGTTATCCTTGAGGTTTGATGTGATATTGGGGATGGACTAGTTGTCCGACATCCAAGCAATAGTCAGTTGTAGAATGAAAAGAGTAACCTTAAGAACAGAATGAAGATGTGCTCATCGATGAGAGGTCAAATCACCTATCTAATGTGATATCCGTAGCCACTGCTAGAACAATGGTGCGGAAAGGATGTGAAGCCTACTTGGCTTATGTGATTGATACGGTAAAGGCAAGGCCTAATGTATCCGATATCCCTATTGTTAGTGACTTTTCGAACGTGTTTCCGGAAGAGTTGCCAGGATTGCCCCCACATAGGGAGATTAAGTTTGTTATTGACGTTGTACGGGTGCCTTGCCATCCATTACTGCCGTCTGAGAATGGATCGCTAGAGCTAAAGGAATTGAAATTGCGAGTTGCAAACAGTAGAAAAAGAAAGGTTTATTTGACCAAGTGTATCACCATGGGGAGCTCCCGTGCTTTTTGTTAAAAAGAAAGATGGTACACTTAGGCTATGTATTGATTACAGACAACTAAATAAGTTAACGGTGAAGAATAAGTATCCATTACCCATAATTGATGATATGTTTGACCAATTGAAAGGTGCAAGTATCTTTTCGAAGATTGACTTGCGATCTGGGTACCATCAGTTGAGAATTAAAGATGCCGATGTACATAAGACGACGTTTAGGACGCGATATGGACATTATGAGTTCCTTGTAATGCCATTTGGATTGACAAATGCTCCAGCGGCTTTCATGGACTTAATGAATCGTGTTTTCCGACCGTATGTGGATCAGTTTTTCATAGTGTTCATAGACGACATTCTTGTGTATTCAAAAGATCAGGAAAGTCATGGCTGCACACCTTGCAGTAGTGTTAGAGACTTTGAGAAAAAGAAGCGAGTTGTATGCGAAGCGACCAGTCGTCAGTTTGGATGAATGAAGTGTCCTTTCTTGAAGCACATTGTATCAAGAATTGAGTAGATCAAGAAAATAGAAGTGGTTGTTGAATGGAAATACCAAGTATTCTGAGTGCGTATTAGTTTCTGGGGCGCGGGATACTAGGAAGGGTCGATTAATGGGTTTTTCTAGCTGCGGCCAGATAATGAGATTGCTCAGAGAAAAATGTAAAAGTAGACGAATTGAAAAATGTCAAGTTTTGATAAGTTGAAAGCATTCTTAACCGAGGCTCCGGTTCTTACTCAACCGACCTACGGTAGAAGAATATGTGATTTTTAGTGATGCGTCACTAAATGAGCTTAGATGTGTCCTAATGCAAGAGGGTAAAGTGGTATACATGCTTGAAACCCGATTGAGCCGCGTAGAAAAGAACTACCCAGCTCATGATTTGGAGATTAGCCCATGATTGTATTTGCGTTGAAAATTTGGAGACATTATTTGTATGGAGATAAGTGTTTCATCTGCAACGATCCATAAGAGTCTTAAGTATTTGCCCTCACAGCGAGCTTAACGGGGCCAGCGGAGATGGATAGGCGATAAAGATTATGGTTGCGTGATTGATTATCACGGAAGGCCCGATGTAGTGGCGGCGCTTTGAAGTAGAAAGTCAATACAAAGCGCTTCGGGCGAATGCCCATTTGTCATTATCGGATGATGGTGCGCGTAGTGGCGGAATTGATAGTGAGGCCAGAGTTTAATTTGAATCGAGTGCTAGGCGCAAAAGGTGAAAATTCGCTACGCCTGTCGTCAGTTGAAAATGGTAAAGCGAGTTCACGATGAGCGAAAATGGAGTTTTGTATTATGAGGATCGGGTTTGTGTGCAGTTGTAATCGTTGGAAAATCCATACTTGAAGAGGCACATAGTGGATCTTTTGCTATCCACGTCATTAGCCTGAGATGTATCGAGATTTAAAAATGTCGTGCGGTGGTCTGGGAATAAAAAAAGATGTGTCGAGAATTTGTAACCCAAGTGTTTGGTGTGTCAAAGAGTAAAGGCGAGCATCAAGTTCCTTCGGGATTATTGCGAGTCTATCGAGGAATCTGGGTGGAAATGGGACGAATCACCATGGATTTTGTGGTTGGGTTACCATTGACAGGGAGAAGGCATGACTTAGTTTGGGTCGTAGTAGACCGATTGACCAAGTCATCTCACTTCCTACCAGTGAGAATCGACTATTCACTTGACAAGCTAGCAGAGTTGTATATCAAGGAAATAGTTCGGTTACATGGGATTCCTGTATCCATTATTTCGAGCCAGGGTCAGAGGTTTACTTGAATTTTGGGGGAGAGAGATTGCAGAGGCCTTGGGCGCTCGGCGGATTCGATCTGCGTTCCACCCCTGAATGGATGGACAATTTGAGAGAGTGATCCGGTGCGGAAGATATGTTGGGAGTTGTGTGATTGACCTTGAGAATTTAGTTGGGATCAACACATTGCTTTAGTTGAATTTGTGTATAAGCAGTAGTTTCCCGAAAAAAAGTATTGGAATGAGCCTTATGAGGCTTTATATGGAAGAAAATGAGCTGCATTGTTGGGCGGAATTAGTGAAAAGAAGTGATTGGTCAGGCTTGATACGAGGCGAAGAAAAAGTGAAAATGATTAGAGAGAGAGATTGAAGGTGGCCACCGATGGGTGAAATCATACCCAGCATGAAAGAAAAGATATTCGATACGAGATCGGAGAAAAAGTGTTTTTGAAAGTATCACCTTGGAAGAAGGTGATGAGATTCGGGAAGAAGGGCAAGTTGAGCCTTAGATTTATTGGTCCATATGAGGTGATCGAAAAAGTTGGTCCAGTGGCATATTGTTTGGCATTACCTCTAGAATTGGAAAAGATCCATAATGTATTTCATGTCTCAATGCTAAGGAGGTATAGGTCCGACCCTTCACATGTAGTCTCTTTGGAAACGATTATTTGAGACAGTTTGACGTATGAAGAAGAGCCGGTAGAGATTTTGGCTCGTGAAATTAAGAAAGAATTACGAACGAGAAGATTAGCTAATCAAAGTCTTTGTGGAGAAACCACAGACGAAGAAGCCACTTGGGAAAGTTATTAAAAAAGCGATGCGCGGCCAGTATCACGGTGTTTGACTAAGTTGGGATTTGAGGATGAAAATTTTTTAAGTGGGGAGAGTTGTAACGCCCCAAAAAATGCCTAGAATTTTTATAATAAAAATTATTATATATTAAGACAATTGAGTCTTAGGTATTTAAGGAATTGTTATATGAATATTGATTAAATGATTATATGTTAAAATGAGAAAATTTATTGAATGGGAAATAAACCCAGTGAAAAAAGAAAATATGGAAATTGCATAAATGGGGACCACATAGGGTCAATTGTAAAATAGTTTATATGTCTAGTGAAATTAGGAGAAATAAATGATGAGGGGAAAATAGTAGGGTCTTAAATAGGAATAAACCCAGAAATGGAGAGGTTTCGTATAAAAGAAATAAAGAAAAAGAAAAGAAAAAAATCAAAGGAAAGGGCACATGTGGCATGTGAGAAGGGAGGAAGTTTCCTCCTTTTTAAAGTACGATTAAAAGTGATCCATAAGAAAAGGAAAAGGAAAAAGAGAGGAGAGAGAGTAAAATGAGCCATATTTGAGAGGAGAGAGAGGTAGAAAGAGAGGCTCTACCTTCTCTCCCTGGAACCCCACTAGATGATCGGACCATGGTTCCGGCGAAACAGAGGAAAGTCCTTCCTCGTGACAAAAATAGTAGCTTAGGGATCGGGAGGTTGACAAGCTCCCGAGGTAGATCTTCTCTACTTTGTTATTTTCCTACCACAGGGTTGTGTGGTGGTTGTCTTGCCCTAAGGGGAATGTTTGGTTGTATTTTAAACCATGGGAAGACTGCCACGTGTGGTAGATCGCACATTAAGCGGGACCTTAGAAATGATTTTTGGGTAAGAAATAAAGGAATTTGGTAGTAGTCATACGGTAAATTGTATCCACATCGATGAAATTGATGTTAGGCTTTAATTTCTCAATTCGGACCTTTGTAGCTAAGTTATGGCCTTTGCAGCGAGCCCGGTGCGGCTCGGCCAATAGCTCATCAGTGCACCTCGTCCAGTGCACCTCGGCCAGTGCACCTCGGCCAGTGCACCTCGTCCAGTGTACCTCGGCCAGTGCACCTCGTCCAATGCACCTCGGCCAGTGCACCTCGTCCAGTGCACCTCGTCTAGTGTACCTCGGCCAGTGCACTCGGCGTTTTCGGCGGTGCACCTCGTCGGTCACACCTCGGCGATTGCACCTCGGCCGGTGCACCTCGGCGGTGACCACCTCAGCGGTGCACCTCGGCTGAATCGATTGAAGCTTGGCGGTCGGGTCGACCGGCTGAAATCAGGTTAGCTGGTGGGTTTGACTTCACGTGTGACCTCGAAGCCGGAAGGTCATAACTTCTTCGTTCGACCTCCGTTTTGGGTGTTCTTGGACTCTATGGAAAGCCCATTGAGTCAAGAATCCATTCATATGAATGTAGAGGACAATAGGTGAGCTCAAACAGGTCATCTGAGCTCGGACAGGTCAGGACACCTTGGCCAGTTCAGGTCAGCTCGGCTGGGTGTGACTACATGTGACCTCCAACTTTGGAAGGTCATAACTTCTTCGTCTGACCTCCGTTTGGGCTGTTCTTGGACTCTATGGAAAGCCCATTGAGTCAAGAATCCATATATATATAGCTTGTTGAAATTGGAACTCAAATTCGCTACAAAATCAATCTAGCAAAACGCTACTTATGCATGAATAATATTATTCTTTAATGGTTTTGGAATAAGTTCAGCCCGAGGAGGAAAAACTGGCCCAGTTGAGATTCGAGGGTGGAATCAAAGTGAAAAACTTTTGGATTTTTCTCTAGGCTTATTCGTTCAAGTTTTTGAATGTTTGTTCTACCAACTTTTATTCCTCGTTTCATGTTTTTGCATGTTTGTTCTATATTTCCTATTCTCGTTTCAATATTTGAAAGGCTTGTTCTAAATGCATAAGAAAAGAATATTAAATTGTTTTAAATGATTTGAAGAAATTGATTGTAAAATGTTTGCATATGAAAATTGCATGACTATTGAAAGTGAATTATTTATACAAATGTACATATTGTACTGTACTTTGCTATAAAAGATTTGAACGCCCTTAATAGAATGTGCTTAGTTTAGTTAAGCATTAAGGATAGATTAGGTATACTAATCAGATTGAAATAGCGAATTTGCGAACTATTGCATTGATGTGTCCACTGTCCAGTGACCAACCGGGACCCGTATTAGTAGTGTTCACTAATTGATTTTTTATAACCGGTCAATGACCAGTGAGATCGTGTTGTGTTATAAAACCTTTTCTCTGAGCCTGCAGCGTAGGCCGTGCAGGTGACTCGATATCTGTATATCGAAGACATAGGTTAAATTCGTTAAAGGGCATAAGCGAGATTGATTGGCAAAAGCCAGATTAAGTGCATAAGCGAATTAGATTTGTGAGCATATTTGAATTGATTTGAGATTGTGAAATATTGAATATGAAAGTGTATTTTTGGGATGATCAATGAACTATAACTGATTGTATATATATAACAAATATATGTATTGTATTTATATTGATCATCTATAAAGGTTTGAAAGTTTTTGAATTGTTAAATTCCATGATTTGATTTAAACTGAAACTGAGGAATGGATTTGTATAGAACCACTAAGCATGAAAATTCTTAGCGTATTGTTTTACCAATGCGTAGGTATCGAGTGATAGATAGTGATCGAAAGCGGACCCAAGATCGAGGAGCGTCGAGTCATAAAGAAGGAAATTTCGGAGTATGGTCCGACATGTGCATTCATTCCATGTTTTCCTTTGGATATTGATATTTTGTAAAAACAATTTGAACTCTGAACTTCTATTTTTGTAAATCATTTTGAAAAGGTTTGAATGTAAGTCATTGTAGTAGTATTTTGTTAAATATAAATGTTTATGGGCAGCGATTTGAAATACGCTTCCACAAAGATATGATTTTGGTGATTGAGTGATATGAACATCTCGGACTCGGTTCGGATCCGCCAAAGCGGATCGGGCGAAAGAATCCCACGAGTTCGGAATAGAAGATGTCTTATATAAAGTACCCAGTAGGTACATTACAAAGCGGCTGATTCCTTATGCTTTCTTATTGTTCATTATTGAATTCTTATCATATAAATGTTTGCATATGTCATATTATTCGAATCTGAGAACATATAAGTATTTTCCTACATAATAGAATAATGAATGATGAGGACACAACTGTGTGCAGAAGATGCAGTCTGAGTATTGAACAGAGACATGCCTGCCCATGTAACAGAAGTGTTGAAGCATTAGCAAGAGTGTTGTAGCACTGAACAGAGAGTGCCGAAGCACTAAACAGATGTGCCTGCCCACGTAATAGAAGTGTCGTAGCACTAGTAGAAGTGTCATAGGACTAATCAGAGGTGCCTATTCATTCACTATTTGGTCTTAAGCAAGCATAGTATTATTGATCTTGTTATATTGTTCTTAAACACATTAGCAAATAAGGGGCAAGAAACAATGTTTGCCCGTTAAACCCCAGCCAGGCGTGGCGACAAGCATTTTCATATAACTAATATACTTATGCGGACACTTCGTTCCTTATTAGGATCCTCATTAATCCAATTTATGCCTAATTATCTTTCCATTGGTCAAACAAAAGTAATGGAGTCGAAATTGGTGAAGAAAGAATTTCATGGAGCGTGGCTTGGCCTGGCGCAGGAGTTCGCTTTGGCGTGGGGTCGCTATGCTAGGCGTAGCAAAAACTTCTCGGGAGGGGTCTTGGGCCCCCACTGAGCCCTGGGACCTCCACTGAGCGGAGCTGCGGCAGGGTGCACTCCTACCCCCCAGGCGAAGGGTGTCAGAGTAGAACAATGGCGAGATTTGGCCCTTTTCCTTTGGAAATTTCCTCAAACAAAACCAACTCAACCAAAACTCAAAATAAACCATAAAACTCATCTTATATCAACCAACAACACTTCTAATAGGATTTTTCCTACACAACTTAGACAAAAAGGGATTCCCATATTTTCCATGCATCAAATGAGAAATTTCCATTCATTGATCTTCAAAGACTTGAATCAACCTTTTTCTTTTCTTCCTACTTGAACAAGGAACATCAAGAAATGGAGAACTCAACCCCAACTTCATGCTCCTATTCCCAAATCCTGAATGCCCTAGCCCCAAATGAGAAATGATCCAATCTCTAAGACCATGTTTAGTCTTATCCCAAATTTGGCTTAAGGCCTTGTTTGGCTTATCACATTTTGGTTTAAATTCTCCCTTTTGAATTTTAGTCCTTCAATTTCATTCCATTTACATTTCAACTTATCCAAAATCTACACTATTATATCTTCTTGTTTTATGACTTTTGGGTCCTCATTTTACAAATCACCAATTTACCCTTAGTATTACAATTTCCGAAAAATGCAAATTTTACTTATATTATACCCTAAACATGTAATAAACTACTAGGGTATAATTTGGGGTGTTACATACAAATATGCCCCTCTTCAATAGAGTGAATGAATAAGTGGTCTACAAGTACATAGTTGTTGAGACCTCATTGTATATGCAAAATTTATGACACTATCACTAGAGGAATATTATCTAATCCCTAGTAACGGCGCCAAAAACTTTTTAAAACCAAATATAACTTGTATACTTATAAGAAGAATTGTTTTGTCATTGAACTCATTTAAAGATTTAGTTTGGTCTTAAAAACTGCAAGTGCACAGGTCATATAAGTAATAAAGTGGATCTATAAGTCCGGATATCGTTCCCACGAGAGATTGAAAGAATTTAAACTGACTACCCTAACTATAGTTCTATATTATTTGAACTTCCATTTCAGAATAGATTTAGTAACCTATAAAGAATTTTAATAACTAGAATCCTACATTTAAAATAAAGGAAAAATTAAATCTTAAATAATAACTGGACTAAACCATATTATTGCCGGAAGTAGACACTCGGATTTCACTGCTGTGAAATTATCAATTCCTGCATCATAATCTAATTCTATTTTCCCCTGAGTTGGAATCTGAATTTGTCAAGAGGCAAGGTAGTATAGTTTGGGTTCCTCCTCTAACCTTTTCACTGAGTAGGAGTTCATGTTCATTTTGAATCATGATTCCTAATCAGTACTTTATGGTATTTCTCTATAAAATCTGGGTATTTTTCTTTTCCAATACTTCATACCCATTTCCTATGACTGCAAATTTCTTGCTTCCCAAGACAGGGCAATTGCTAGATTTCTACAAAATGAATGGTGTCTCATCCTTAAAATCTGACATGGGTTTTCCCTTTCCTTGATTAGATCTTAGCTAACACGGGATTAAGATCGTTCCTCTAGACCAAGGAGAGATCTCTAATTGATTAAATTGATATATCACTCAACCCTTCTCAAACCATGAGAAAATTGAGGATTTATCGAAGTAACCTTTTAGAGCTCATTAGTTTTTCAATATTAGTCTAGCATACCCCCAAGTAACTAATCTATGCTCTCAAGAATCTTCATTTATGTCACTCAGAGGGCCTTCCGAAAATCAGAGCTAGACAATAGTCATTTCATGGGTATAAGCTACTAAAATTGGGAACAATTAATTTCAATAACAATACCATTCAAATATTTCACATTCAACTCAGGAAATTTTCTTCTCATTGTGTAGAAAAGACCATAACTAACATCAGATCTTTCCCAGTGGAAGTTGTGTTCTCGAAAACTGGATTACAGTGTACACTGAAATACTGATCAGGAAAATTCCACTATAACTGCAATCAACTAAAGAAATGATTTCCAGATTTTGTATGGAGTTCATTGAATTCAAACAATAATCATAAATGAATTTCAACATTTAATTTCAACTTCAAAACTTCTGAACAATTTACTATTTGAAATCCAATAAACGAATAAAAAATCCCAAGCTAAATCTAATATACGAAGAAAATAAAAAAAGAAAAGAAAAGAAAAGAAAAATATAATACAAAAGAGTCCTCAGCTCCCCAGGTACTCCGGTTTCTTCAATGCTGACTAACTGCCTCGCTTTCCGTGGCCGTTTCTATTTGTAGAGCCCTAAAAGTTTGGGCCTTAAAATTGAGGCTATGTGTGAATACCTAAACATTATGGCCTAGATTTTACTTCTTTTTCACGACCTAGAAGTTGTGTCGTGACAGGGTTATGTGTCTTTCTTGCAAGTCTTTGTTGCAAGTATGCAGTCGTCTGTCGCGACTTGAAGATATTGTGCTCCTTTTTGTGTCAGTTGTGACAGCGTATTTTTGTTACAACAATCTTCTTTCTTTTAGTATGATAACTCTGTCGCGACAGAGTTTCCTTTGTCGCGACAATACTCTATGCATTCCTCAAATACTTATGTCACCAACATCGGTAATCGTAGCCATGACCGGTTTGGTCACGGCTTTTGCAAGTTGGTGTAGCCCGATTTTCACATGTCGCGACAAGACTACCATTCGGGTTACATTTGCTACAGCATGTTTGTATTATACGCATTTTGTTGCGACCTGAAAGTGCATGCGTGATAGAGGCTTGTTGCGGTACAGGCTTGACTTCTTATTGAAGCTTTGTTTTGATGTTGCGACATGACTTCTTGGTGTTGTCAATATTTGTTGTCGCGACCTAGTTTTCATGTCGCGACCAAACTCTTATGTGTTCAGCTTACTCGTTCTGTCGCAACTTAGTTTGTTATGTCGATACAAACTTCTTTGCATTGTGTTGAATTCTTTGTCGCGACATAGAAAATTATTTCACGACCTCGTTTCTCTCTATTCAGCTTAGTTCTATGTTGCGACATTAAGATCCATGTCGCAACATAGACTTATCTCCTCAGCTTGAAGTATGTTTCAACTTGGGTTCCTTTGTTGCGACCAAGCCAGTTCAACAAGTGAGCGTCATTTGTCGCGACATAAATTTTGTTGTCGTGACTGAACTTCTTCTTTCATTGCTCTCTTTTGTCTCTACCAGCTCCTCCATGTTGCAAGAGTTAGTGTCGCGACAGAGTTCTACCTTCTAGTCTTTCATTATGTCTCAACATAACCGATCTTTATCTCAGCTGGCTTCTCCCAATTTTCTATCGCGACACGTTGTCTTTTGTTGCAACATAGCTCATTTGCCGATTTGTAGATCTTGTGTTGCGACACAGAAAATATTGTTGCGACATAGTTCTCTAGCCATTTGCTTAGACGTTTGTCGCGACTCAGAAAGTCTGTCGTGACAAACACTGCTTTAATTGCTATTTTTTTCTTCTTTCTTGCTGAAAATCTCTCATTTTTGCATTAACTCCTGCAAAACACAAAGTTTGTAATTATTCCATAATTTGGCATTAAAACAGCTTTGAAAATACTATAAACAAGCCAAAAAAATAGATTAAAAATAGATAGTTTAAGACTCATCAGCAGTACAAGCGGAAAATGAGTGAAATGAACTCTAGTGAAGAATTCAAAAGGTTAACAATTTTGTCCCTGCACAACGACACAGAAGGCTAAGGGAAATGGGTAACGATGACTAGAATCTGGGAACGATGCGAAGGAAGGGACCTGACAAGTGTGATGAGTCTTAAACTCATCTATTTTTAATCCATTTTTTTGGCATGTTTTTAATAGTTTTAGATCTATATGTATGCCAAATTATGGAATAGTCACCAACTTTGTGTTTTGCAGGTGTTAATTGAAAAATTAGAGAAAACAAGTAGAAAAGAAGCAAAAAATAAAAATGGAAAATACGTGTCTACTTGTCATGACATAGTTTTTTGTATGTCAAGACACAATTTCAAGCAAGCCAAAAGAACTATGTCGTAGCCAGCAGCTATATGTCGTAACAAAAGTCTGGGATAAACTTCAAGCATAAATAGAATCTTTGTTACGACAAAGAGTTCTACGTCAAGACATTGCTAAAGAAGAATGAAAAGAAGACTGTTATGACAGTCCTTAACTCTGTCATGACAATGATCAAGGTAGAGAGCAAAGGAGCTGTGTCGCGACAATATTTCCTCTGTCGCAACATAAAAAGCTGAAGACTAAAAGATGAACTCTGTCACGACAAAATACAATTCTGTCACGACAAAAAATGCTAAGAATACAACACAAGTCAACTGAGACAAGTTTTTTTATGTTGCGACAAGTTTTGAGACAGAAGCCCATTTCGAGAGAAATTTCTGTTGCAACAAAGAAAATCTGTTGCGACATAACATTCAGAATTCACAACTAAAGGCAACAAAATCTCTATCGCGATAAAGATTATTTACGTCACGACAAACAAAACATGAAGGAGGTGAATTCTCTGTCGCGACAAGGAGTTGAAGAGCAAAACAAAAAGAATGGCGACAAAGAAACTCATGTTGTGACATAGTAAAGATTGAAGGCTGAATCTCTGTCGTGACAAAGAAATTTTTTGTTGTGACAATAAAAGCTATGGAATGATGAGTGCATTTGTAACATAATAATATTGAGTCACGCAGCCAATTAGAAGGAGAATTAAGTTAGCGAGTCAAGCATGTCCGCGACAAAGATTTCTGTGTCACGACGAGCAACTTCAAACAGCGACAAAAAATTAGAGAAGAAAAGTCTATAACGACCAAGGATTTTCTTGTCACAATAGAAATTGCTAAGGACTCAAAGAAATCCTGTCACGACGAAGAAAACTCTATTGCGACAGAGTTGACAGGCGAAAAGAAAAATTTTTGTCGCGACAAGGAAATTATGTTGCGATAGATTCCAGAAGCATAAAAACATGAGAAGTTGGTTGCAAATAGGTTTGGTGTCACGACCTAAGACATTCCTGTTGCGGCAAAGAACAAAGCGCAACGCAAAGTGCATGCCAGCAATATCAAATTACATTGTGACATAATCCAAAAAGAGCTTCGAAACAATCGCGACCAGAAGGCGCATGCTACGACGAGCCCGGTGACAAAGGCCCGAAAACTGCATCAGCGGTAGAACTTTTATGTCGTGATAGACTTTCTATGTCATATGAGCGACCAATTTAGGCGAGAATTTTGGGGATCCACAAGCGCAATTAATGAAGTGCGGCTAACATTGGGAAATACATAAATAGACGCATCAAGGGCATACTTGTCTGCAGCTTAGCAACTCCGGGACGTGCAGGCGGTTGAAACTCTTGTATATTTTATTTTTCTTTTATTTTCTTTTAGTAAGAGTTAGTTTCGGTAGAGTTTCCAATGTAGATTTTAGTTGTTATTCTTGTAGATTTTTTGGTTGTGTATTGAGCGGAAATGCTGACGAGGCTAAATTTATTTATAAAATCATCTTTCTCATTACTGTCTGATTTAAATGGAGAATGGAAAGTTTCTGGAGTTCATTTATTTCAGTTTGTTTATGATTTCAGTGAATTTTCCTGATAAATTAGTCACTGATATGAGGGAATCAGTTTTGAAAAGTTGAGCTCTCTGGAAATGGGTAAATGATAATAGTCATTTTTATGCACAAGGTGGAAGAACGCCTTAATTAGAATTCTTGAATTTATTTGATTGGTATTGTTTTTTAATTTATTTGTTCCTAGTACTGATGCGCGTATTGCCCAAGCAAGGTCACATATCTTATAGATTTCCAAGAGGCCCTCTGTGTGACACAGAGATGGAGAATCCTGAGAGTATAGAGCGGTTCTTTATGGGTATGGTAGACTAATACTAAGGAACTAATGAACTCTGATAGGTTATTCAGATATATCACCAACTTACTCGTAATTTAAGGATAGTTGAATGAAGTATCAGTTTAAGCATTAAGAGGTCTCTTCTATTTTTGCTAAACTGATTTTGATCTCATGTTAGCAAAGATCTAATCAAGGAGATGGAAATTTTCATCAGAAATGAAGGATGAGGTGTCAATCAGATTGGAGAAGGCTTGCAATATCTTGTATATGGGGGCAAGAATTCTCTAGTCCTAAGATTTAGGTATGAAGTACTGAAAATGAAAAATACTTAAATCTTAGAAAGATGGTTAAATATTACAAGTAACTTATTAGAATCATGTCTTAGAAATGAATATGAACCTCTAATAAGTGAAAAGTATGGTTAAGGGAGAAATCCAAACTATACTACCATGCATCTTTGACAAACTCAGTTTTCCAATTTATGGCTGAGCTATGAATCGATAAGATGTAAAAATTGATTATTACTCATTAATCTATATCCAGTTTTGTCTCACTCAATGAATTCTCAAATCCATTTTTATTAAAATTATTTTTCATGTATATTAAGAATTGAATCCTAGGATTAAAATTCTTTTTAGTCATCTCATCATCATAACAGTAGAGTTCAAATAGTGATGATCTTGAGTAGTTGGGGTAGTTAGTCTTTTAATTTATCATCATTCCTCATGGGAATTATATCTGGACTTTAAATATCCACTTTTATTACTTGTACGACCTGTGCACTTGCAGTAATCAAGACCAACTCAATTTTTAATGAATACATTTTACAAAAGGAGCAAATCAATCTTTTCATCTACACAAGCATCTGGCGCACAAGTTTTTTGCGCCGTTGCCGGGGATTAGCTAATAGTCCTTTGGTAATAGTGTTATAAATGTGTGTGTGTGTGTGTGTGTGTGTGTGTGTGTGTGTGTGTGTGTGTGTGTGTGTGTGTGTGTATAATATGGTTTTAATAAGTTTTTGGCGCTGTTTTTGGGGATCGATTGATGAATTTAAAGATCAATATTCTAACCAAAAATGGATTTACTAATTTGGACAATTTTCTTTATTATTATAAATTTGGCAAATCACAAAATAGTTTTAATGGAAGTAGTCGAAGAAGCTAACAAATTTTTCTATGAGCTTAAAGAGAGATAACTATCTCCCATGTAATTCATCTTTGATCTTAGTACGGCTTCAGAAGCTTTTAAATGCATAGAAAACTGTGCTGCATCCGCCTAGACACTGAAATCGAGAGAACATTGAAGAATCTGAGGAAGATCACAAGTGTAGATCCAGAAGTATGACAAATCAAAGAGAAAGACTATAGACTATTCTAGAAGAAGAAGAGGAATCAGAGTGTCATGCCCCAACCCCTGCCTAGGTGGACGAAGGGGAAGAAGACTGCATTTCCAGGACTACGACTGCTGCATATCGTGGTCCCAAGCCCTATAACCGAATCAAAATATCATACAAGATACAAATAAAACTACCACGTAGTGGTGTTTTGCTGTCATTACATACACCCCTATTTACATATATATATACAAATCGTACATTTACATAATCAAAGCGCAGAACCTACAAATGATAGACCCCTACAAGTGTGTCGAACCTAGCAATATGCGTAAGACGCGACGCCCTCCTCCGTACCTACATGGATTAAACCTGCTAAGCTTTACGAGGGAAACATAGACTTATACGATACACATGCACTAATATTCATTTACAAGAAGTATATAACAAAGAATGTATATACAAAGAGTGCATAGCATCACTATTTATCAAGAATTCATATAACAAACTGTACTTATAGCAGGCTTATACTTTTTCAGATCTCCCGTAGGAGTTATAGAGCTTTATACTATACGTAGGTAAATTCGTGAGGTACTACATGTAACTTATACTTATACGCAGGTACCCGTGAGGTACATTCAGAGCATAACGATAAAATTTTTACTTTCCTATTATTCGTCATTCAGACTCTAATCTGCTAACTATTGACTACCTAGACCAAGAATAAGAAATGAGTAGACACGTAGCATACAGTACCCGGTTGCGTACCGTATGCATCGAGGTGCCGAGGGACAAAGCAGAGTGCCCAAGCATTGGTCGAGACGCACCGCTTCACGAGCGTAAGTGTCGTGAGCACTAGTAGGAGCACCGGCATCGATCGCAGACGCACCGCCCACGTAATGTGGGGTTATGTCAGAAGACTAGCAAGATGCCGCAAAGCACTAATCAAAGACATGCCCGCCCCAATGCAATAGAAGCACCCCGTAGCACTAGCAGGAGTGCTACACCGACGAGACGTGTCTCCGCCACGTAATGTAAGTGCAGAACACTAGTAAGAGCCGACATCTTCTATCGTAGACGTGCTTCTGCCCACGAATGTATGGGTCGTGGCCATTTAATAACCGGGTCTTAGGCATTCCTACAATTATATGAGTTTAAGAACTTACTATCTTATCATTGGGGCATTAAGTTTATCCACATCGAACTCGCTCCACCGAGGCAGTGAGGTACTGTGCATTTTTCACTTACTTTCATTCTTATTTGAACCCCCGTTAATCATTAGCCTGTTCCTGCGGTACGACTCGAGCTTAACAATGTAAGAATACAAAAATCAGGGCTATATAGCAAAGTGGTAATCTAAGATTCACTCTGATCAGCACGGTACCAACTCCCCGTTTCTAGTGAGGTACTTCACATCTACACTTTGATTGGTACCGATACCATTTTGCCTCTACATATGGGTACCGGTACCACCCCTGTTTAGGTACCAATACCACTTTGCGGGATTGCCCAGAAATGGCAGATTTCATGCCCTTTTTCCATAAATTCCACCAAAGTCATAAGGGTACTCATATACTCTCTAGAAAACATCTCCAAAATGGTTCATAGCCCAAATAAAACCAAACATATAGATTAATTAGGGTTTTTCCCAAACCCAAACTCAAATTCTTGTAAGTTAGGTTAACTTCCTAACACCCAAAATTGTATCTCTACATCATAAACAAGAATTCATACTCCAAGGGTGGATTCTATACTCCCAACAAGTACTCACTTTTTAATATCTTAAACTCTAAACAAGGAGCTAGATCAAGAACCCAAAAATCCATAGAAAACCCTAGCAATCCATACCCAAGTAGTTTCCATACAAAATCATAGCATTCCATACAAGTTCCATACCTTTCTTGGCTTCCTCTTCTTCTTCCTCTTCTTCTTCTCTTCTCTTCTTCTTCTCCTACCCGTATTTAGCTCTCTTTCACACTCAAAAATGAGATATTTTTGGTCTCATCCCCTTTTTATATTTAATTTTCCTATTATTTGCACTTAGGTCCTCATCTCTCCTCTATTTGTACCAAAAGTTATGTTATTTCCACTTAAGCCCATAATCTTCTTACCTTATGACTTTTATATCCTGTTTTGACAAATTTACCCTTGTATCTTGTACAAATTCTGGGTTTCAAAAATTTCTCACTTAACAAAATAATAATTTTGAAAATTTTCTAAATGCACTTATAATATACCCTAATTATGTTTAAAAACAACTAGGGTGTATTTTGGGATGTTACACAAAGAGACCTCAGAGGCCTAATACTATGGAGGACTTTTGGAGGCCTATTATCCACAGAGTAATTTACTGGCAGACAACCCGCTATAGAAGCCAACACTTTGGAAGTTGAAGCCGCAGATGATTAATATGGTACATCAACATCAGCTACTAGTCATCCCACCGAAGATCCCAATGAGTATAAGGGAAGATTCATGAGACGCCACACCGTCAAACTCAATGGGGTGAGATCGGCGATTGCCGTAGCTTCCCTTCTCACCAGAGACGGGCAAGAGACTGCTTGATTCCATTGCCGTGGATCAAATGAACAACTCAAAGAGTTAGTGGAGGCCTATATGAACAGATTTTTTCCTCCAACTCTAACTTCTAAGAGAAGAGGAGAAATAATTGTCTTCAAGAAGGGGGGAGATGAGAGTCTCTACAATGCATGGGAGAGATACAAGAGACTGTTAAAAAGATGCCCTATGCATGGAATAGATCTGATCACTCGGAGGATATATTCTATCATGCTATGAATTATGCCTCCAAGGGTATAATTGATGCATCCTGATGTGGGGCTTTTAAGAGAAGAAGTGCAGAGGAGGCAAGTGCGCTGATTGAAGATCTTGCTACAATGCAATTACAAGGCTCTATCTGCTTTCAGGAGTGCAGCTAGAATAAGGGAAGTGGTTTAATTGAGCTGAACCATATGACTGCCATTAAAGCAAAGCTGGATGCAGTGATGAACAAATTGGGAAGCAACGAGAGAAGAATGCATACTGCACATGACGTGGGAGCAATAGATGAAGAAGAAATAAGAAAGAGTGCTAAAGAAGAACCAAACCATAAGGGTTCTTACCAGGTTGAGGAGGCACAGTACTCGAATGCTAACAGGGGTTACACTTTCAAGCCCAATCCCAACCTGCCCACTCATTACACACCAGCACTCGTAAAACCATTTAGTCTTTATATGGTGGAGGAGCACAAAGAGGCCCCAGCCTGACAAAATTACCATCAGCTCATGTCACCTCTAGTCCAACAATGCATGAACAAGGGTGACGTAGAGCAACAATCGGGGGCAGAGAGATCTAATTCTTCTGAGATCAAAATACTTGCTTCTACAAGGAAACAAAAGGTCAAGCAACATACATGAATAGAAGTTTGTTGAGCTAGCAGCATTCTAGGCAACGCAATCGTTTCAAGCCAAATACCAATGCCTCTTAAAAGAACTGAGACTGTAGGCAATGCTCTAACTATGCAGAATGAGTCCAAGGATTCATTTCCAAGTGACATAAGGAAGGATATAAGGGACTGTATGGCAGTAACTCTAAGAAGTGGTAGAGAACTGGAAGAGAGAAGAGTTGAAATGAAGGACATTGATGAAGAGAAATATGCATAAATTGGAGAAGAATTTAAGCAAAGATGTCAAAAAACTACAATATAAGAGAAACAACAAAGATTTAGCCCCAGAGCAACAAGTGGAAAAAGAAAATCTAAGGAAAAATTAAGAGGTTAAGGCCTATGAACCTCAAGTTCATTCCCTCAAAGGCTACAGAAGGCAAATCTAGAAGAGCAATTTTCTAGATTCTTAAACATTTTTAAGAAAATAGAGATCAACATTCCTTTCTCAAGGCATTGATCTAAATGCCTCTCATTTAAAACAAAAATTTATGAAAGAGATATTGAGCAGAAGAAGAAAGATTGTTGAAGAAGGAATAGTGAACCTGACAATAACCTGCAATGCTGTAATTTAGAATTCTTTACTAGAGAAGATGCTGGATCCAGGCAGCTTCACTATACCCTGCGAATTTGGGCATCCTGATATGGGAAAAGCATTATGTGATTTTGGAGCAAACATCAACTTGATGCCTTTGTATGTTGCTAAAAGACTAAGTTTGGGGGAACTTACTCCCACAGCCATGACCTTGCAAATGGTAGACAGAACACTAGCCCATCCTAAGGGCATTTTAGAAGATGTGCTTATCAAAGTGGGAAAATTCATTTTTCCCAATGGATTTTGTAGTCATTGATATAGAGAAATACAAACAAGTCTCACTGCTGTTAGGAAGACATTTCATAGCAACAGGAGCAGCTTTGATTGATGTGAATAAAGGAGAATTAACTTTCAGGGTTGGAGATGAGGCAGTGCACTTCAATCTCAATCATAGTTTGAAACAGCCTGAACTAAGTAATGTTGATTGTGAGATAGTAGAACAAAAATTCCCATCAGTTCTGAACTGATTAATGATTGTATTTTTCAGAGTTCAATGAATGAGAATGAGATGAATTTCCAATATCTGGAGCATCTTGAAGTTGAATTTCTGGACTCTAATGTTATGAAGAGGAAGATGCTGAAGTAAACAAAAGTTCAGAAGATTCAAGGGGATAAGAAGCTTCCTTGGACATGCTGGTTTTTACAGAAGATTCATAAAGGACTTCTCAAAAATCTTTAGACCATTATGTAGACTGCTAGAAAAAGATGCAAAATTTGATTTTGATGAAATTAAATCCAGATTAGTAATAGCTCCCATCATGTTGATACCTAACTAGAACAATGATTTTGAAATTATGTGTGATGCTAGTGATTATGCAATGGGAGCAGTATTGGGACAAAGAACTGAAAAGATATTCAAGGCCATATATTATGCATGCAAAACCTTTAATGAGGCACAAGAGAAATACTCGACCACAGAAAAGGAGATGTTGGCAATGGTGTTTGCTTGTGAAAAATTCAGGCCTTACATATTAGGGTCCCATGTTATAATACACACTAATCATGCTGCAATTAAATATCTAATGGAAAAGAAGGAGGTCAAACCAAGACTGATCAGATGGGTACTACTGCTACAGGAGTTTGATATTGAAATCAAAGATAAGAAGGGTAGTGACAGTGTGATAGCAGATCGCTTGTCTAGATTGGAAATGACTGCTAGAAAAGAAAAAGGAACTGAAATAGCAAAAAAATTTCCTAATGAGCGCTTGTTTTTATATCGCCTCCAAACACCCTAAGATCGAGCATTGTCAATTACTTAGCTTGGAGTTGTGCCACCTGAATTCAGCCACTAGTAGAGAAGAAAATTGAGAACTGATTGCTGATTTTATATTTAGGATGAACCACTACTTTATAGAAGAGGATAAGATATGATCATAAGGAGATGTGTTCCAGAAACAGAACAAGGTGGTATTATGGAGAAATGTCATGCATCACCATATGGATAACACTTTGTAGGAGACATAACAACCTAGAAAATTCTCCAATTAGGTTTTTATTGGCCTACTCTATTCAAAGACTGTTTTGAATAGGTAAAACATTGTGATGCTTGTCAGAGAATGGGTAACATCAGCAGAAGAAATGAAATGCCCCTACAAGGAATTCTGGTGGTATAGATTTTTTATGTTTGGGGAATAGATTTCATGGGACCTTTTCCATCCTCATTTGGTAATATATACATTCTCCTAGTTGTGGATTATGTATCCAAATGGGTGGAAGCAACAGCTTGTCCCAGAAATGATGCCATCATAGTGGTAAGGTTTATACAAAGAAATATTTTGAGCAGATTTAGAGTACCTAGAAAAATCATCAGTGATGAGGGAATCCATTTTGCAAATAATTTTTTTGCGAAACTCATGAGTAGATATGGAATCAGACATGTGATGGGTTTGGCTTATCACCCTCAGTCAAATGGGCAAGCAGAAATTTCCAATAGGGAAGTAAAGAAAATTCGAGAGAAAATAGTGAATATAAGCAGAAAATATTGGTCTATAAAGCTAGATGATGCATTGTGGGCTTATAGAACTGCTTACAAAACTCCCATTGGAATGTCCCCATACAGAATAGTATTTGGAAAACCTTGTCATCTCCCTTTAGAACTAGAATACAAAGCTATGTGGGCCATAAAGAAATTGAATTGTGACTTTCAAGCTGCCAAGGAAAAGAGACTACTTCAAATGAATGAACTGGAAGAGTTGAAATGAAGCTTATGACAATGCCAGAATCTACAAAGAAAAGACAAGGAGGTGGCATGATCAAAAGATTATGAGGGGGAATTCAAGGCATGAGAAAATGTCCTCTTATACAACTCCAAGCTCAAGCTATTTCCAAGGAAATTAAAGTCAAGATGGACTGATCCTTACACAGTGGTAACAAGTACACCCTTTGGAGCAGTAACACTAACAGATGAATCTGGAAGTGAATTTAAAGTAAATGGTCAAAGACTGAAACATTATCTTGGGGGAAGCATAAATGAAGTAGATTCAGATTTTGAAAAAGAAAGAGAGTTTTGCTGAAATGAAGACATCCTGCAGCAAGTGTCTGGCTAAGGGCATTAAACTAAGCAGCTTCTTGGGAGGCAACCCAAGCAGAATTTTAATTTTGATAGTTTGATTACTTTTATGAGTTTGAAGTTTTAGTTTTAATTTTGTTAGAAATTTTATTATGAAGTTTGATAGATTGCTGATATTTTATTTTATTTTCAGGAACAAGGAAGATTAACTGGAAAGAGATATTATTAGAAAGCACACTTTCTCAAACTAAAACGTGCAGAAAATAGCTACAAGGGGGAGTATTTTTATTTCCCTCAATTTGTTTTTTAATAATAATGCATAGTTAAAGTTTAGGGGAATATAAAGATTTTTAGAGCATAAATTGTTAGACAACTTGCTTGTGCCAATTGCTTGAATGCCTTGTTGAATATCTTGATGAATGATATTGAGTGAAGAAAGAGATTTGTTGTTTATACTTGAATGGGGACAGTTTGATGAAATATGTGTTTTCACAAGTATGAACTAAGTGGAAGACTTTATTGCATAATGTCATTTGGTTTGAATTGTTGAAAGTAAGAAAATATCCAAAGATTTTGAGGTAGAATAGAACCCTGTCGCGATAGAGATCAAGTATGTCACGACACCGCTGACTCGTGCTAAAATGGGACAGCTTTGTCGCGGATGCTTTTCTTTTGTCGTGACAAAGTTGGAAGCAAACGATTGAAGAAAAGGTTTGTCGCGACATATTTTCTCTATGTCACGACAAACAACAAACTTAGGCCTCAGAAAGTTATAGCGACAAAATTTTGCTCTGTCGCAACAAAGAATTGCCCTAATCCAAAATTAAGTGAAAAATCTATGTCGCGACACAGATTAAAAAGGGCACAACTTTAGGTCAAAATTTGGTGTGACAAGTAATGAAGCACAACAACTCTTGGCCTATAAATAGAAAAGATTGAAGACTGAAGAGTCATCTACCTCATAACATTCAAACCATTTAGTCTCTCTCAACAGTTATCTCTCACTCATTCGAAACCCTAGATCCATAAATTGATCTCTCACGATGTCTGAGCCCCAAAACCTGGTTCCAAACCTCAACAAAATCATGGAAGAATATGATGAGTTAGAGAAACGGGGGCCCGCCCAAGCCACTCAGCAAGAGTGGTGGCAAGGTGGAAGCAAAGTGTAGAGGTAAACGAAGAACTTGAGCGCAATGGAAGAATTTCTAGGAAGAGGAAAAGAGGAAATGAAGAAGCTGTAGAGCGTTACAAACAAAAAGCTAGTGGACCGGGTCTCTCCATATGGCGATATTGCTCGAGAGATAAAATACAGCACAAAGACTTCATAGGGGAGAGAGGCTTCAACAAGTGGGTTTCTCCATTCCAAGAGCTGGTCAAAAAAGCAAGGGATGGCATTTGTTCTGCGAGCACAAAGCTCCTGGATTCGTAGATGTGGTGAAGGAGTTCTACGCCAACATGGTGGGGATGAAAGATAAGGTTGTCTACATCAGAGGGAAATGGATATCCTTCAGCAGAGAAAAAATTGACCAGACTTACAATCTTCAGGAAATGAAGAATGGATCTAAATTCAAAAGATTGGTGGAAGCACCTGACTACTAGAAGATTGTAGACCTGCTTACTAATGGAAAGGGGAAGTGGAATTCCACCAGGAAGAACCCACACGAGTCCATCGCCAGAGGAGCACTAACTGAACTAACAAAGGTTTGGTTTTAAATTTTTATGTTTAGTCATGCTGCCTTCCAAACACCTATGCATAGTTAGGGAGAAAGAGGCTGTCTTATTATATGCCATCCTCAAGGGATATAAATTTAGTGTGGGAAAAATAATAGAAAACTCAGTTCTGAGTTATTACAGAGGACAATACAAAAGAGCTAATTCCTTACCCAACATTGATTTCAAGACTCTGCATCTTGGGGGGTGTCTAAGGAGATTGGGAAGAAAATGAGAACTGCCCCAAGACATCACCCCTGACATTAACAAGAATCACCAAGGGGCCTAAAAACAAAAACAAGGGAAGACGGGTGGAAGCTGTAATGGAAGAAGAAGAACCAGCAGAAATACAGCAACCATAGCCTGAAGGTGAAGCACCATAGCTCTATCAAAGGAAGAGAAGTGTGACCCCAGTACTGACCTTATCCCCTGAGGTGAGACAAGTCCACCAAGAGCAGGCTGAAAGCTCAGAGCCTCTAGGTAGCAATGCTGCAGTGCTAGACTTGTTGAAGGCAATGAGGCAAGAAATGGAAGAGAGGGACAACCAAAGCTCCAACTACAACTCAGGGATGAGTACATGGAGGCTGAGTTGAAAAGAAGGGACCAAAACTTGGAAGAAGCCCTAAAGCATAGAGATGAGGAATGGAAGAGTAGATGGGAAATAAGAGAACAAGAGCTGTGTGAAGAATTGAGAGCAAGAGAATATGCTTTTCTCTCAAATCAGCTCAAGAGAGATAGTGAGCTACTCAAGATAATGAAAGAAATGGAGGATGCTATGGAGAAGAACTTGTTGCAGAAGGCATATACCTTTTGGTATCTGTACAAAGAACATAAGAAGGAAATAAGAGCTCTAATTGAAAAAAAAAAAGACAAAGAACTGGAGGGCACCCTAAACTACAGGGAGAAGTATTGGACTGAAAGCTTGGATATGATCAACAAAAACCTTATTAAGATGTACTCTGCCCAGGGTGAGTTTGAGGGAACCCTGAACTCTATTGGGTAGAGACAAAATAAAATGATCAAGCAATTAGCCATAACCATGGAGTGGTCTGTACTAAACAGAAGTGGAGAAGGCAATAGGACAAAGCAGCCACAAGTCCAGATCCCTGAGTTCTCACCTTCTATAACTGGGTACAAGTTAGATCCAGTTAACCTACCATCCTCCCATAGGCATGAAAGAAAAAGAAAATAGCTCACCCTGCTCTTCCATATCTTCTCCCTCTTTGTACCTAATGTCCACCCTTGAAAAAGTCAATGAAATATAAAGTGTGCATTTTTGTGCTGAAATTGGTGTTCACCATGTTTGTGAAATTTTTTATGTATTTTATGTATGTGTGCTTTCTCTCCTTGTGTTTACTTTTTAATAAATTGGAATTGATGAAGTTGTGATAAATATTTTAGTTGAAACAAATGAGAAACCAATTTACCTGGATCTAATTGTCAAATTGCTGCAACATGTTTAGTTGAATGGAATTGGTGAAAGAATGAAACTGTGGTTATGTTGGATTGTTTTGAGCTGAATGCTTGATTAGAATGACCTTCTTGACTTGTTAAACAACACAACAACAAATTTGGAAACTAAACAAACAATCTGATAGATGCATTGGGGTAAGATGAGATGAATGGAATTGGAAGGTTGTAAGGTTATAAGTAAATGTGTTAAACTTCAAGAAGAAGGAAGACTTTAATAAATTGATGGAACAGGTAAGACCTATAATTCTGTTTGTGTAAACAGCTTGGTTATAAAAATCCTGATAAACTTTGCACATGGTAAAAAATAACTCTGAAACAAATTGTGTCAAAATTGGGAACATCTTATGGGATCCATCATAGTAATCTCTCCAATGTCCTAGAACTTGTTGGATTATTAGTCAAGGTGAAATCCTAGACAATACCACTAACAAGAAATGATTTAGGCCATCCTTGGAAGTTTGAGCCTTTCAAAGCCTGCCCCTATGATATGCATAAGCATATACATTAGTTCCTTATTTGAGCCTATAGCCAATCTCATCATCAACCAGCAAATGAGAAGCCAACTTCCTTCCCCAAACATAATCCTAAAATAAAGAACCCTTATTTTCCCATATTATTAGACAAAATACATCAATGATAGAAAAGGACAAGTTTGGGGGAATATTATTTCAAGTTGTAGAGAAGGATAAAAAGGGTTGTGAAAGAAAAATGCAAAGAGATAAGAAAAGATGAAGAGAATTATGAAAGAAGCTGTGAAAAGAAAAACATCAAGAAGGAATGAGTTTGGTCTTGTAGCCTTCCTCCCTGGAACAATTAAGTCCTTAGGGGTGTTCAACACCTAGTACCCTAATGCCAATAGGTATAGGAGTTATTAACCCAAAGTCCATATGGGGCAGAAGCTAAAAGACAAAACATTGCACCATTCCATCAAACTTGGTGAGAGATGAAAGGTAAAAAAGCTTCTCCAATAAGGGGGAGAAGTTATCTTCTATGTGTGGACAATGAAAAAAGAGAAAAAGATATCACAATGAAGAATATGCAGAAAGATGCACAAAACCTAATGGGGAGGTTAGAGACTTACAATCCAGAGAAATCAAGGACAATGATGAAGGAAGAGTGGTAGTCACGTTGAAGTCTAGGTAAAATTGAGCCTAAAGTGTCTAATTATCTACCTAATTACCTAAGCCACACATTACAAGCCTAAAAGACCTATTTTATCCTGAAGGTGGTGTTATGCCTACATTAGTGGAGATTAATATGATAAACAAGCATATGGGACTTTAAAAATGAAAGAGAGTATGCCAACTGAGTATTATCCCAGAAGATTAACTGATATGCCAGGGAAAAAGAGGAAAGACCAGCACACAAACAAAAATCATGGTTAAATGATTAAATTGTTTACACCATATGAATTATTTGTTGGTTAAGTGAACATAATTGAAAATCTTCCTAATTCTATGATTGGAAACATATTTAGAAGTAATTTTACAACTGACTTATGTTTCCTGCCCAATTGAGCTTTAAACAGAAAAATGTCCTTATAAAATCAAAGCTAAATTGTTTGAGGACAAACAAAATTTTCTTTTCTTTGCTTGGGGATAAGCAAAACTTTAAGTTTGGGGAATTAGATGAGTCTTAAACTCATCTATTTTAATCCATTTTTCCTGCATGTTTTTTAATGGGCCAGATCTATATGTATGCCAAATATGGAATATCATCAACTTTGTGTTTTGCAAAAAGCATCTGAAAACAGAAATGCAGAACTTTAAAAGGAAAACACTACTCACATGATATTTTGTGTCATACACTCAAGTGCCAAAAGAATCCATGTTACAATGAAGTGTACTATATGTCGCAACAAAGTCTAGGATAAACTTCAAGCATAAATATAATATTTTTTGCGACAAAGAGTTCTACATCGCAACATTGCTAAAGAAGAATGAAAAGAAGACTATCGCGATAGTCCTTATCTCTATCGTGACAATGATCAAGGCATAGAGCAAAGGAGCTGTGTCGCGACAATATTTCCTCTGTCGCAACATAAAAAGCTGAAGACTAATAGATGAACTCTGTCGCAACAAAATACAATTTTGTCACGACAAAAAATGCTAAGAATGCAACACAAGTGAAATAAGACAAGTTTTTATATGTTGCGATAAAGCCGTAACTGGGTTAGCCTTGGCGATGAAATTTTTTGTCGCGACATAACATTCGGGACCACAACTAATAATCTCTGGCCGCGACAAAGATTATTTATGTCGCGACAAACAAAACATGAAAGAGGTGAATTCTCTGTCGCGACAAGAAGTTGAAGAGAAACACAAAAAGAATGGTGACAAAGAAACTCATGTTGTGACATAGTAAAGAATTAAAGGCAGAATCTCTATCGCGACAAAGAAATTTTTTATCATGACAATAAAAGCTATGAAAAGATAGAATTCTATTGCCACAAAATAAAATTAGGTCGCGACAGAAATAGAAGGAGAACTAAGATTAGCCAAGTCAAGCATGTCGCAACAAAGATTTCTATGCCGCGACAAACAGCTCAGCAAGCAACAAGAATTAGAGAAGAAAATTCTGTTGCGACCAAGGAGATTCATGTCGAGAATAAAATTGCTAAGGACTTAAAGAAATTCAGTCACGACGAAGAAAACTCTATCGTGACAGAGTTGACAGGCTGAAAAGAAAAAATGTTTGTCGCGACAAGGAAAATTATGTCGCGACAGATTCCAGAAGCAGAAGAACATGAGAAGCTGGTTGTAAATAGATTTGGTGTCACGACACAATACATTTCTGTTGCGACAAGAGCAATACTTCAACACCAAAATTCTGTCGCGACATTATCAAAGTCTATTGCGACAAATTCAAGAAAGAGCTCAGAAAATAAGTTGCGACAGAAGACTGCATGCTACGATAGAGGCCAGCAACAAAGACTGAAAACTCTATCACGACAAAACTTTCTATGTCGCCGGCCAAAGCCACCACTGGGCTAGAATTCTCGATCCACAACGCAATTAATGGCGCGCCTAACATTGGGAAGTCTATAAATAGACGTATCCAAGGCACTATACGCCAACCTAGGACGCCCGGCAGTTGAAGACTCTTGTATATTTTATTTTTCTTTATTTACTTTTTAGTAGAGTTAGTTTCAAAGAGAGTTTCACGTAGATTTGGGCTATATTCTTTTAGATTTTTTGACGGTGTATTGAACTCGAAGTGCAATGAGCTGAATTTATTTATAAAATCATCTTTCTCATTACTGTCTGATTTAAATGGAGGATGGAAAGTTTTCTGGAGTTCATTTATTTCAGTTTGTTTATGATTTCAGTGAATTTTCTTGATCAGTTAGTCACTGATATGAGTGAATCAGTTTTGAAAAGTCGAGCTCTCTGGAAATGGGTCAATGATGATAGTCATTTTTATGCACAAGGTGGAAGAGCGCCTTAATTAGAATTCTTGAATTTATTTGATTGATATTGTTTTTGAATTTGTTTGTTCCTAGTACTAGTACCGTGTACCCAAGCAAGGTCATGTATCTTACTCTGATTTCAAGGAGGCCCTCTACGTGACACAGAGATGGAGAATCCTGAGAGTATAGAGTGGTTATTTGTGGGTATGGTAGACTAATACTAAGGAACTAATGAACTCTTATGGGTTATCTAATAGATCACCAACTTACTCGTAAATTGAGGATAGTTGAATGAAGTATCAGTTTAAGCATTCAGAGGTCTCTTCTCTTTCCGTTGAATTGATTATGATCCCGTGTTAGCAAAGATCTAATCAAGGAGATGAAAATTTTCATCAGAAATGAAGGATGAGGTGTCAATCAAATTGGAGAAAGCTTGCAATATCCTGTCTATGGGGGCAAGAATTCTCCAGTCCTAAGATCTAGGTATGAAGCACTGAAAAGGAAAAATACTTAAATCTTAGAAAGAGGGTTAAATATTACAAGTAACTTATTAGAATCATGTCTTAGAAATGAATATGAACCTCTAATAAGTGAAAAGTATGGTTAAGGGAGAAATCCAAACTATATTACCATGCATCTTTGAAAAACTCAATTTTCCAATTTATGGTTGAGCTATGAATCGATAAGATGCAGAAATTGATTATTACTCATTGATCTATATCTAGTTTTGTCTCACTCAGTGAATTCTCAAACCCATTTTTATTAAAAATTATTTTTATGTCTATTAAGGAATTGAATCTAGGATTAAAATTCTTTTTAGTCATCTCATCATCATAACAGTATAGTTCAAATAGTGATGATTTTGAGTAGTTGGGGTAGTTAGTCTTTTGATTTATCATCATTCCTCATGGGAATGATATCTGGACTTTAAATATCCACTTTTGTTACTTGTATGACCTGTGCGCTTGCAGTAATCAAGACCAACTTAATTTTTAATGAATACATTTTACAAAATGAGCAAATCAATTTTTTCATCTACATAAGCATCTGGGCAACAAGTTTTTGGCACCATTTCCGGAGACTTAATAGTTCTTGTATGGCAGTACCAGAATTTTGGCATACACAAATCGCATCATAAAGTTTGGTCTGTAACAAGTTTTTGGCACCTTTGCTGGGGATTAGCTAATAGTCCTTTGGTAATAGTGTTATAAATTTTTGTGTGTGTATATATATATAATCTGGTCTTAACAAAGTGCTTAAAAAGGTTTCGAATTCGGGTGAGTACCGGATAAGGGTGATCGTACTAGAGAAGGGTCCGGGAGAGTACCGAAATAGTGAAATAATATGGGCAAATACCAGATGAATCCGGGCAAGTACCAGAAAAGTGATCGAATCTGGGAAAGTACCAAAGAAGGGTCTGGGAGAGTATCGGAATAGTGATAGAATCTAGGCATGTGCCAAAAGAATCCAGCCAAGTACTGAAAAAGTGATCAAATCTGGGCAAGTACCAGAGAAGGGTTCGGGCGAGTTCTGGAAAAGTGATCGAATTTGGGCAAGTACTAGAGAAGGGTCCGGGCAAGTACCGAAAAAGTGATAATATCTTGGCAAGTACCAGAAGAATCCGAGTGAATACTGGAAGAGTGATAGAATCTGAGCAAGTATCAGAAGAATCCGGGCAAGTACCGGAAAAGTGATCGAATTTGGGCAAGTACCGGAAAAGTGATCGAATTTGGGCAAGTACCAGAGAAGGGTCTAAGCGAGTACTAGAATAGTGATAGAATTTGGGCAAGTACCAGAAGAATCTAGGCAAGTACCAAAAAAGTGATCAAATCTGGGCAAGTACCAGAAGAATCCGGGCAAGTACTGGAAAAGTGATCGAATCTTGGCAAGTACTAGAGAAGGGTCCGAGCGAGTACCAGAATGATGATAGAATCTGGGAAAGTACTAGAAAAATGAGGGCAAGTACCGGAAAAGTGGTCGAATCTGGGCAAATACCAAAAAAGGGTCTGGGCGAGTACATGATTAATGATAGAATCTAGGCAAGTACCAAAAGAATTCGGGCAAGTACTAAAAAAGTGATCGAATCTGGGCAAGTACCAAAGAAGGGTCCGGGCGAATACCGGAATAGTGATAGAATCTGGGCAAGTACTAGAAGAATTCGAGCGAGTACCTAAAAAGTGATCGAATTTGGGCAAGTACCAGAAGAATCCGGGCAAGTACCAAAAAAGTGGTAGAATCTGGACAAGTACTAAAAAAGGGTCCCAGCGAGTACCGAAAGAGTGGTATAATATGGGCAAGTACTCGAGAAGGGTCGGGGCGAGTACTGGGAAAAAGTGATGATCGAATCTGGGCAAGTACCAGAGAAGGGTCCAGGCGAGTACCAGAAAAAGTGATGACCAAATCTGGGCAAGTACCAAAGAAGGGTCCGGGCAAGTACCGGAAAAAGTGATGATCAAATATGGGCAAGTACCAGAGAAAAAAAATGAAATGAGGCGCTCACGATGAACAGAAACTCCTAATTACTAGCAATGGAAGTCATCTCAATGAAAAAAAAAATAGAGATATGCCCCACTATGAAGTCAAGGGAAACCACTAAATGACTCGAATAAGCCAAAAATCAAACACCTTAAACATGACAAAAGAAAAGCGGATACGCCTCTATAGATTAACCCACAAACAAACAGAGGTAAAGAAAGGGCTACGCCTCAGTCTAAGACATCAATACCATCTCATAATCCCGTAACTGCACATACGGTCAAAGTCAGAGAGCGGTACACATCACAAACATTCATTCCTAGAAAAACATCCAATATCCACACAAATTGATAGGGGGTATGCCCCAGTGTGTACATCTGATATGCAAATGTCTCAATAAAGACTATGAGTTACGTCATTGAAGACCCAATCGTCTGAACAAGCAAATAGGACAGTGTATAGGGTATGCCCTACTCTACACACCCACTGGGTCAATGAATACACATGAATTTGGTCCCTGGCCAGCTCTTAGAAGCATTCTACTGTATGAAGAAACCAAGCTGAATATGGCGGTTACTCATACACTGATGCCAAGCATCACCTGGTGAAATGAATTGCCTATGTATATGTGTAAGAACTAATGCCATCATGCAAGGATAGGGGTATGCCCTAGTATGAATGCGTCAAACCAGCAAGTGGAGGGGTCCTGAATAGTCTCGAATCTCTATGATGTCTCTCTCTGATCGTGGGCCTGAGGCATGCAGAATGAATGAAAAAGCAATATGCGATCCACGATATCTCCCAAGAAATGGAATCCTTACCAGATTCCATACTTCCAACTGCATCGGAGTCATTCAAATGAAATGTGTCGAACTACATCTAGATGTCATGGTTCTGTGGTGGCCTGCGACTGGACTATAACGTAAGGCTGTGGTAAAGTGAATGGAATGACAGAAACAAAGCACCAAACACCTAATAGATAATGCCAAGCCCATCCCCAGGCGCAATGTCAAAATACTTCCGGAGAATCACGCGGTGCAAGGCGGACTAATCTATATCTACATGAACAAGGTATAATAATGGGTGATGTGTACCTAAGAGTCATCGTTCGTGAAGCAAGATGATGATCGATGAGGATAGAAGAAAAT
This sequence comes from Tetrastigma voinierianum, assembly GCA_016808115.1. Lineage (NCBI taxonomy): Eukaryota > Viridiplantae > Streptophyta > Magnoliopsida > Vitales > Vitaceae > Tetrastigma > Tetrastigma voinierianum. The sequence goes on along the minus strand of JAEQBH010000743.1, from coordinate 359,913 downwards.
GAAAAGGGATATGACAAATGATGAATAGATGTAGAAGAAAATGGAGAAACAAGATGGGATACAAATGGAGCAATATGTGACAATGACGAACAACTCATCCTCAGAACGCCAAATCAAATCAAGTCACTAATAGATGGGAATGGTGATATGGATAACAACCCAGATGTAACACCCAGGAATTTGTATAGGTATAAGTTAGGGAAAATAATAATGACAGATATTTGTATTGGTATGAGTTAGGGAAAATAATAATGACATAAATTTTTATAGGTATAAGTTAGGAAAATAATAATGCTAATTCAATTAGTTAATTAATTAATTAATTTAATGAAATAGGGGTAAAAAGGTAATTTTCCTAATAGATACCCTATGTATAAATTGGAGTAAGAAAAGAAAATCCTTTCTATTCTTTCAATTTCTCCATTGGGTGAGAATCTAAGACGATCGCTTCTGATCTGTGTAGGTTTGAAGAACAAATTTCTAAGTAAGATCTTCCTTATTTTATTTTTTTAGATTTCAGGATGATTCTTTAATCTTTCTTTCAATAGATGAACTCCTGAAGTCAGGATTTAGATTTCACTGTTTTTAAAATAAAAATAAAAATAAATAAGAATTGGTGGCGTCGTACTGAATTGTTGTGAGTATGAAAATGAAAAAGTAAAAGAAAAATATATATAAGAAAGAAAGGTGTTAACCGTAGGCTATGAGATTGAAAAAAAAAGAATAATTAGATATTCAAGATTTATTTAGAAAAAGAAACAAATATTTGAGGATAATTTTTGAAAGAAAATAATAATAAACAAATAACATAAATTTGAAAAGACTAAATTTGATCAATATATGTATTTGATAAGTATTTAAAGATATATGTATTTTGGCAAGTAAATATTTTATTAAGAATATCAAATTAGGAAGTTTTAAGAATAAATACATAATGATGATAGTTTCTTCCTTATTATTTTAGGAGAAATATTTTATTGAGGTGAAATTCTTCACATTAGCTCTTTCAAAGCTTTTGAGTACTTCTTTGAGGTAAGGGATATTAATGCAGATCTTTAAAAAACAAAATTGTTTGTTTTTACTTATTTGAGGATGAAAATTTTTAATTGAATTATATAATCTTGGCTTATGAAAAGTTTTATTTTTATTTTTGATTATCCATGGATTAAATAGTAGTTTTGTATCATTGTACTTTTTGGAGATTTGTTTTGTTTATGAAAGGAAATGTGAAGATATGATGTTTCGTAATTTGAACTTTTGAATGAAATATTTGACTCTGGTTAGTTCAACTCTGTTAACGGGAATGATAGTTGACACTATTTGGCCCTTATCAACGGTAAAAAAAATTAACCTTTACATTCCTTGGTGGCGAATATAATTGATTTGAACCCAAACCTTTAGGGGTTTCGGTTTAAGGTTACTAGTACTAGTAGTGTTTGGTTCCGTCCACCTTAAAAGGAACAACTTACTATTAGCCACCATTGAAAGTCCCATGGCTAGCACCATTTAAATATTTGATGACCAGAGAAAAATATATTTGAAATGTATTTGATTTTGGACTTGATATGAAAGTGTTTGAATTGAAATTTGATATGAAATTGTTTGGATCACATTTGATATGAAACTGATTTGAAATGGAAGTGAGAATGTTTGGAAGTAAATTTTGTTAATGTTCCAACTTATTTTTTAATCTAAAGTTTGATGAAAAACATCTCATATTTGTTATATGATTGAAAACTTTTTGATCCATGAAATGTATTAGTATTTCTTATCGAGCTTTAAGCTCACTCCTATCTTCAAGATATATTTTCGCTACTTTAGTCTCTCTCAAGATATATGATGGCTACGTTTAGATACGCTATCATTAGGATTTGATTAGAGCTTTATAAGTTGATCATGTTGAATTAATAAGTTCTTTGTTTCTTATACAATGTCGTATTGAAAGTTAATTAAGAAGTCACTTGGATAACAACATTTGTTTTTATATTAGTACAAAGTTGGATTTGGGAGATCCTAAATATTGTTCTATTCTGAACAGCTTTATATGACATATAATTAAGATTTGGATATTTAGAAGTAATTTTTGTCTAAGATGGAAATTTTGAATTTGAGAATTTATGAATTTATAAAGTTATGATTTACTTTGAACATGTGGCTGCTAATCGAAAAACTAGCCATAAAAGTGAAGGTCACATCGTTTTCACACTTCAAACCCCAGCTGAAGGCTTGAGGGTGTGAATTGACATTTATGCCCCTAGGGTGGGTTTCGGGGCGTGATAGAGTAGTATCAGAGCCCTAGGTTATGATCTTGATGGGAAACCTGCTGGTTTAATTGGGAATACGAGTGACCAGATTAGCCACTTCAACTTCATCTAGTCTGTTCCTTAATTCCTTACCCTAACTTGCTTACTTGGCTTCTTAATGACTAAATTAAGCTATACTTCTTTTGCTTTATAGGACACCATGCCGCCAAGGAGACCTGCATCTTCCCAAAATAGTCGCTAATGATGATATACACTCCTCCACTGAGGCTTCAGTAACCTAAGAGTATTGGAAGGGCTTTATAGATATTTGGGGACTTTTTGGTCGGATTGGTTGAGAGGCGTGCTGATTCACTGAAGTAATGGTCAAGGACATCCTCATCTAGTAGGGGTAGTCTTCTTTGACGACTTAAAGTCAGTCCCCTTATTTTCCAGACCTCAGATCCAATAGAGGCAGAGGCTTTGATTATGAAGATAGAAAAATTCTCATTGTCATTGATTGTTCAAGGAGAGCCTATTATGCAAGATTTATGCTAGACAAAGAGGCTGATCATTGGTGGCTCATGACAAGAGGCTTTAGAGGATCAGCCTATTGTTTAGAGACGCTTTGCTAAGGCGCTTTTATAAGAAGTACTTTCCCCTATAATGTTCGACTTAAAAGGTGGGAGAGTTCGCCCTGCTTGGGAAATGGTGAGGGATTTGATAGTGGCCCAATATGAGGTTAAGTTTACCGAACTATCACGCTTTTCCCCTCACAATTTGATTTCTGCTACGTAGGAGTGAAAAAGCATTAGTTCAGGATGGACTAAAGCCTTATTCAAGAATAAGATATCAATTTAAAGTCAGGGTGTTTATTCAAAGGTGGTAGACAAGAGCCCTTATCGCAAAGAAGGGATAACAAGAGCTTCAATGCAAGATAGGAACAACAAAAGAAGAGAATAGATGAGGAAGTCATGGTAACCAAGTACAAAAGCCTACCCAAGTGAACTCAACAAAGGAAAGGCAACACAAAATTCAGATGTGATTTGTCCTACTTGTGGTAAGAAACATGGGGGTAAGCCATGCTATAGAGAGGCAGGAGCTTGCTTTGGTTATGGAAAACAGGGACATATGGTTCGGGATTGTCCAGAGAATAAGAAGTTTGCATTTGGGAAGCCGAATGAGGAGAATAAAGAGGATAGACAAAAGCCTAGAGCTCAAGGGCGGGTATTTTCTATGACTCACAAAGATGCTCAGGCCACTTCTGATGTGGTGGCAGGTACTCTTCAAATTCACACCTTATTTGCTAGAGTCTGACCATCCGCTCAATGCATTCTTTTGTTTCTATCTGTATTACAGTATGTCGCATTGATAACATGGACTTTGATTTATTTGTTGCTACTCCTTTGGGAGAATCTATTGTGGTTAATCAAATACTTAGAGATTGTTGTGTGATGATTGGGTATAAAGAGATGACATTGACCTAGTACTTCTTGGCCTCTAAGATTTTGATGTGGTTTTGGGGATGGATTGGCTAGCTTCATACCATGCATCTGTTGATTGTTTGGGAAACTAAAGTATCTTTAGCATTCCGCCACCAGTTTAGTTTTGAGGGGAAGCATGGATGACTAATACGTATGACACCCTAGAAGCTAGTTCTTTGTTTAGAAAGTTGTCAAGGCTTTTGGTCAGGTTGTGAATGAGGGAAATGATTTAAAGTCAACACATAACTTATCAGAAAGATCACCCCTGGCGTCTTCAGAGATTTGATTTTGTCGCCAACATAAAGGGAGGTGGATTTACCATTGATTTGGCACCAGGATAGCTATTCTGGCGTCTTTATAGGATGGCACCTTGGAGCTTAAGGAGCTGAAGATCCAAACTTTGAGTCATGGATAAGGGCCATTAGCTCTAGTGTTTCAAATTGGGAGCCCCCGTCTTATTTGTAAAGAATATGATGACCATGAGACTCCCGCATTGGATTATAGAGTTGAATAAGGTGACGGTGAGGAACAAGTATCCCTTCCTGATTGATGATTTGTTCGATCACCAGGTGCATGTGTGCCTCAAGATTGATCTTCGGTCCGTTATCACGCTAAGGGTTACGGAAGATGTACTGGGACTGCTTTTCAACTAGATAATGGTAATATGAGTTTTTGGTTATATTTGTCGGATAATACCATCGCTTACATGGACTTGATGAATAGGGTATTCGTTTCTATCTAGATCAGCTTAGGTGGTTTCTATAGATGATATTTTGGTGTACTAAAGAGTAGGAGGGTTAAGGAGTTTCATCATATCAGGACAAACTCCTTTCGTGAGGATAAGTAGTCGATAAACTAATGAAGTGTGAGTTCTGGTTAGACATATGAAGCTTTTTCCTTTAGGCATGTGGTGACCAAAGATGGTATCCTTGCATAATCTTTGGAAAGGTAGATGCTGTGGTCAAATTGAGAGACCCACTGACCAGATTCAAGAAGTTTTGGACTGGGCTACATATGTCATCAGGACTGGGATTGGCCTCCACTTTGACCAGTTGACTCAAAAGGAGTTAAGTTTGAGGGTCCGATGATCAGGAATGCAACAAGAGTTAAAGGCAGATGGTGATGTACTCTTATTTTGAATTAAGTATCCCTTTAAGCCCGGGAGGGCTCAGGGTGGCAGTGACGCCTCTCGTCGTGGCTCACAGTTCTGCGCAACATGGGAAAGCGGTATTATGCTTCTAGACAGTTGAAGCTTTATGAGAGAAATTATCCTACCCATGATTTGGAGTTAGCTGCAATGATTTTTGCACTAAAGATTTGGAGACACTTTCGCTTGGGCGAACTCGGCAGATATTTACAGATCAAGGCGAGTTCGCATTGCTTCCTCCCATATGAACGAAACATGAGGCAAAGAAGATGGATATAATTACTTAAGGACTACGATTATATTATTCTATCACCAGAAAAGCAAAATGTTGAGGTCGACTCCTTGAGCAGGAAACTGCTGGTTCCTAAGCAAATGGCTGTAGGTCATTGCAGGCAATATTAGAAGATTCGAGGAGCTTATAAGCCCATATCAGATTTTGGAATTCGTGGAGCTCTTGTTAACTTTAGAGTGTAAACTGCACTTATTAGAGAATTAAGACCCTACAAAAGAATGATATGCGCTTAGTGCCACTTTATGGAGGAGGTTTAAGAGGGGTAGTGTTTGACTTTGCCTTATTAGACGACGGGATTTTAAGATCAGAATAGGACTGTGTGTTCCAAATGATGAACTCTGAGAAGAGTCATTGAGGTGGTCATTGTTTAGACTCAAAATGCAATCTGTGAGGGACAAAATGTATAAGGATTTAAAGTAGAATTATTATGGTCAAGCATGAAGCCGGATATTGCACAAAGATGTGGCTCAAATATTTGGTATGTTTATCAGTAGAAAAGTCGAAAGATCAACGACTGCCAGTGGTCTTTGATACCAATTTGCTATTCCCCGAGCGAAAGGACATCTTACTATGGACTCAGTCAAGGTTGCCAAGAACCTTGGGGGCAGGCTAATGCAATTGGTGATTGTTGATCGGTTGACAAAACCGCCACTTTTCCAAGAAAGTCAATTTTCCATGGATCGCTAAATTTTCTCTTTGTGCTATGAGATCGTGAGAATGCATGGAGTACCGTTTCATGTATCCAATAGAGATCCTTGTTTCACTTCTAGATTTTGGTATAGTTTCATAAAAGCATTACTCTGTTGAGATTTAGTACTGCTTTTCATCCACAGATTGATGACCAATTAGAGAGGGTAATTCAGGTTTTGGAAGATTTGTTGAGAGCTTGTTCTTTGGACCTAAAAGGTAATTGGGATGATTGTTTGCCTCTAGTGAGTTTGTTTATACAATAGCTTTCTGGCCAGTATCGGGATGGCACTTTTATGCACAGAGATGTCGATCTCCTATTTGTTGGGATGATGTAGGAGAAAGGAAACTTTTAGGGCCTGAACATGTGCAATTGGCAGTTGAAAAGATAGCCTTGATTAAAGAAAGACTAAAAATAACTCAAAGAAGACAAAGTAGCAGGCCGTACAATCAATAAGAGATTTGAGTTTGAAATGGGACCATGTTTCATTATTAAAAGTTTCGCCTATGAAGTCTCTGTGAATGAGATTTGGAGAGCAAGGGAAACTCAAATTCTCGATTTGTGGGTCCGCGTAGTTATTAGAGAGAGTAGGTACTCAGGAGATAAAGTAGCCTACCCTGTGTCCGTCTTAAGATTCATAATGTGTTTCATGTTTCGGCCTTGAGGAATTATGTTTTTGATGCTTCTCATGTTGTGGAGTTGGAGCCTATTCAAATTTCGGAGGACTTAACCTATGAAGAGGTGCCCATTCAAATTGTGGATGTGATGAATAAGGTTCTACGACATGTTGTTGTCAAGTTTGTAAAAGTCCAATGAAGCAATCATAGTATCCGAGAGGCCACTTGGGAGTTAAAAGAAGAGATGAGAGAAAAGAATCCTCATTTATTTCAAGACTCAGGTATGTCAAGTTTAGAGGACTAAACTTTTATAAAGGATGGGAGGATGTAACACCCAAGAATTTGTATAGGTATAAGTTAGGGAAAATAATAATGACAGAAATTTGTATAAGTATAAGTTAGGGAAAAAAATAATGACAGGAATTTTTATAGATATAAGTTAGGAAAATAATAATGATAATTCAATTAGTTAATTAATTAATTAATTTAATGAAATAGGGGTAAAAAGGTAATTTTCCTAATAGATACCCTAGGTATAAATTGGAGTAAGAAAAGAAAATCATTTCTATTCTTCTTTGAATTTCTCTCTGGCTGGTAGAATTCCGTAAGACGACGCCTGATCTGCATGAAGAACAAATTTCTCTAAGTAAGATCTTCCTTATTTTATTTTTCTAGATTTCTTTGATATAGATTCTTTAATTTTTCTTTTAGTTTAGATGAATCTTGAAGAAGTTAGATTTAGATTTCACTCTCGTTCTTTAAAAAAAAAATAAAGAAATAAAATAATAATTGGTGGTGTCAAGACCGAATTGTCGTGAGTGTGAAATGAAAAAGTAAAAGAAAAAAAAATATATATAAGGAGCATAAGAAAGAAAGGTGTTAACCGAGGCTATGAGATTGGAAAAAAAAAAAAGAATAATGCTAGATGTTCAAGATTTATTTTAGCAAAAAAAAAGAAACAAATATTTGAGGATAATTTTTTAAAGAAAATAATAATAAACAAATAAGATAAATTTGAAAAGGCTAAATTTTTATCAATATACGTATTTGATAAGTATTTAAAGATATATGTATTTTGGCAAGTAAATATTTTATTAAGAATATCAAATTATGAAGTTTTAAGAATAAATAAATAATGATGATAGTTTCTTCATTAAGGTGAAATTCTTCGGATTAGCTATTTCAAAGCTTTTGAGTACTCCTTTGAGATAAGGGTTATTAATGCAGATCTTTAAAAACAAAATTGTTTGTTTTTACTTCATTTGAGGATGAAAATTGTTTTAACTGAATTATATATAATTCAATATGAAGTTTTATTTTTTTTTATTTCTATTTTGATTATCCATGATCAAATACAGTAGTTTTGTATCATTGTACTTTGGAGATTTGTTTGTTTATGAAAGAAATGAAAAATATGATGTTTAATTTGAACTTTGAATGAAATACTTGGACTCGTTAGTTCAATTGCTAATCCGGAATGATAAAGGATACTATTTAGCCCTTATCAACAGTAAAAATAGTTAACCTTTACATTCCTTAGTGGCGAATATAATTGATTTGAAACCCTCAAATTTTTAGGGGTTTTTGCCAGGTTACTAAGATTAGTAGTGTTTCGTTCCGCCCACCTTAAAAGGAACAATTAAGGTTAGCCACCCATTTTAAAGTCCCACATGGCTAGGCACCATTTGATATTTAATGACCAGAGAAAAATATATTTGAAATGTGTTTGATTTTAGACTTGATATGAAAGTGTTTGAATTGAAATTTGATATGAAATTGTTTGGATCACATTTGATATGAAACTGATTTGAAATGGAAGTGAGAATGTTTGGAAGTAAATTTTGTTAATGTTCGACTTATTTTCAAAAACATCTCATTATATGATTAAAAACTTTTGATCGTGAAAATGCTATTAGTATTTCTTATTGTGAAACTAAGCTCACTGCCATTCATTGACATATTTTCAGGTACTTTTAGTCTCCGTGAGGAGTGATGGCTACGTTGGGGATACGTCATCATTAGGATTTGATTAGAGCTTTATGTTGGATCAATTGAACTAATAAGTTCTTGTTTATGTGAAATGTTGGGTTTTGAAAGTTAATTGAGAAGTCACTTGGATAATAACATTCGTTTTTATATTCTTACAAAAGTTGGATTTGGGGAGATCCCGAATATTATTTATATTAAAACGACATATGACATTCATAATTGAGATTTTGATATTTAGAAGTAATTTTTGTCGGTATGAAATTTTGAATTTGGAGAATTTATGAATTTAGAAAGTTGCGCATTTACTTTGAACATGTGTTTGTAATTGGACAAAAATCCAATTACAAGGAAGGTTAGTGTCGTTTCACACTTCAAACCTTTAGGCTAAAGGCTTGAGGGTGTGAATTGATAGTCTTACCCCTAGGGTGGGTTTCGAGGCGTGACACAGGGGACCTAGTGTAAAGGAAACCCAAACCTCACTCCCAATGTGTCTTCAATCTATGGAGAAAAGGATCATACAATGCTCTCACCCACTTTTCAGAAGAAAAATAAGTCCCTCAATCCAAAATGACCTCTGATGATCAAGCCATGATATCGCCGGCAAACCATGCTATTGATACCAGTGAAGAAGAATATCGAATGGCGTAACTCTTTTTTTCTTACATTGAACAGCAGAGAGAGTGAGATGAATGCCACACAAGCGATCTAACAATGAACTGCGTCAAGCCAAATAGTCCCCTCAAACTAAGACTCACAGATATTACAAGGGTGGAGCAGGGGTATGACGACCTATTTGTAGCTCAGGGACATCAGTGTCATCATCACAGGGAAAATAAAGTGAAAGAAACAAGATGATGAAACAAAACTCAAAGGCAAGTCTGGTGAAAATGCACAATTGAGAAGAAGGGCCATGAATAACCTAAAAAATAAAAATGAACAATGGTCTTGATGTGCTCACAGTACTCATTGATCAGATAATAAATGCAAAGCGCACCTGAAAGGCCCTGACCCGTGAGAGAAAAGGTATGCAAGGCTAAATGAAAGAAAGGCCAATAAAATGTGAGGGCTCGAAAAGGGCTAACAACGGGATATATCAATGTATGGGTATGCGAAAGGGATATGGCTACTAGAAATGACGGCCACCCATTCTCTGACCATGAGCTCACACGTAGAACTTCTTCAGCTGATCCACATTGACTGGCTCTAAGAAACTGATTTTCGTATAGATTTGCCAACCAAGTGGCTCCCTCTCGAGTCAATTCTTGGATAACATAAGGCTCACTCCAACTTGGCCTAAACTTGCCTCTAGGGTCACCAATCAATCCCTTTAGAGCCCTTAAGACTAAATCCTTTGCAAATATTGAGACTCCTTTGCTCTTCACGGTTGCTGAACCATTTTCTTTGTCAGCTTACATGTAGGTAGGCCCGCCGATCTCCTCTTATCAAGGAGCTCAAATGGTCATATTTGGCTGCTTGACAATCTGTCTCGTGTCCCGATGCTCCAGTACCACTCTTGGTGAACTCACCTCCATTCAAGATGGGACCACCCTCTGTGCTGATGACGAAAGGGTAGCTCTCTTGTGGAAGTCTGAGTACAGGTAAGCCCATAGTGCAAAATGAAGCTTCTCCTACCAATCTCGAGATGTCTCTACCATATTTCATAGGATTCTCTTGATATTTTTATTTGTAGCCTCAACTACCCCATTAATCTGCGACCTATACACAGATGATCTATGATGCCGAATGCCATACTCCTAAACCAATGTAATCTCTCATAGATACTTTATGGAATCAACTCATGGGGACCCCATATCGATAGATAATGTGTGATTTGATAGACGGCGGCTGTCAATACGAGGTGTAAGAGAAAAATTTGCCTCCACCAACTTGGTAAATAATCAATAGCTACTTAGGATGTACTCACGACCACTAGAGGATTTAGAGAGACATACCAATCACATCAATACCCACGTGCGAAAATGGTACAGGGGATGTGAGTGCATGCTTTCAGATGGTGGGACGTGTATCAAGTCTCAAGTATCAGGCTCACCTCGATTATCTCACCTGAAACTAAGCGACAATCACATTTCCATGGTTAACGAGTGACAGTCCTTCATGATCTTATATTGTAACATATGACCTCCATGTGTATCCATAAAAACTCCACCTTGCGTGGACTCTCTCAGCACTTCCCTATTTGGTGGCTGGAATCTATACACCCAGTAACGACATACCATCCAGGTGATCTCCACATAAAGTTGTTCCCTGAGCCATAAAATCTGAGTGGCCTAAGCGTCTCTGATGCTCTCTGACATCCTTGGTTGGTGGCTCGGGGTAAGTGTCATGGGATGAGAGGCGGTGAATATCATGATGTGATAGCTCGACGATCCTCCATCTCCCCAATCAAACAATAGTAGGTAGCCTGGAATCTGAGTCTCGATCAGTAAAATACATGGTCACTTGCGAGAGGATCTGATCCAGGAAGCCAAAGGAAGAGTGGCTAAAAGCATTAGCGAACTAATTGCCTGCTTTCCCTCGGGAGGAGGATGTATATATCTCAACTCACCTCGAACATCAACTGTGAGTCGAATGAAGCAAGATAAGGTTCAGCTCTCATCGAGTTCTCCTAAATACCACTGAGTCTATTGAATAACAAATTAAAGATCCCACATTGGATCTCCCATTTGTCATTCTGAGAATCCAGTGCGATCTCTGGCGTGATGCATGCTTACTCAGCAATGTTATTCGTGACCGGTATTAGTCAAAAGAATGCTAATCGAACTTATGCAGAATTCCCCCGATCACCATGTGGTGATATTAACAGGATACCAATGCCAAATCTTGACTAATTGGCGGCACCATCAAAGTACACTCGCCATCCTGCAATATTGGTCATAGAAACAAACTTTTCAGTAGGGAAATCATTATCAATCGGTCTGTCATCGGATACTGGCAAATAAACGGATGATGTGACAATGCTTCCCTTCACTTGATTATGTGTGACATCTTTGGATATCAAACTGTCCCGATAATACTAGCCATCTCATGGGTTTATCGGTGAAACAAACCTATCAGAGCAAATACCTCAAACGAGGATCGAATGGCAGGACCAAAGTATGGAATACTACGTCACATAGTGTCTAAGTCTCTTGGAGGCCCAAACCAATGCTGAAACTCAGTGGCTCGATCATGTGTATCTACACTCCTTACTCAGCATCCTCTTACTCGGATGTAAATGGATGCATCCTTCCCAATCCTTCAGTGGTAACATGCATCAGGCCATGTGCGACGACACAAATCTGAAGCAAAGAGCGCCACTGATACCTCAGAGGCACTAAGGTGGAGGGAGAAAGGAGACACTCCCTAATCCTCTCAAAAGCACGTTGGTAATCATCATTCCAAAATATAAGTTGGTTTTTCCACTCCCGAAAAGAGGCAGAAAGAGGCTCACATATCATTCCGGTTTAGCAATGACATGGTTGATATAATGCTAATGTACTTTGAAACCTCTGATCTCTTTCTGGGTCTAAAGGCTGGGCATGTCCCAAGTGTGAATACCAATCTTTTCTGGATCGACCTCTATACCACGTAAGCTAACAGTGTGACTAACAATTCACCATAGAGATTGCAGGAGTGCTTCTACTGAGGATTCAATCTGAAGAATTTGAACTTCTCGTCCTCTTGAAAAGAATCTCTCTAATTTGCTGGTGATGCTGCCTACCTAAAGGGACTTTATTATTATGTCATCCATATAACACCTCGACATCTTGTATGTGTCGTAGACAAAGTAGTATGACTCCTACGATGGGTGGCTCCTATAACGTTCTTCAAACCTAAATGGCATAACTTGAATGCGTCAGTACTTACTCTGATGATAAGATGTCTTCTCCATGTCTTTGAACAAATCAAAAAATCTGATTATACCTAGAAACCGTCCATGAAGAAAACATCGAATGACCCGATAGTGCATCAACTATGCTGTGTGTGGGAGGAAAGTCAATCATGGACTTAGTTTGTTCAGATCTTGAAGTCGACACAAACTCCTAAATCTTGCCATCCTTGAGAATAGGAACGACATTGCTTGACCGCTCCGGGATACTCAACCGGTGACAAAGAAGCCAACAACTGAAGTTGTACGAATACTGTGCCCTCTTGAGCTCCGTGGGGTGAAACCTCAGGCTGTGGCTTATGGGATTCTGGCATGCGGCCAGGGATGGGTAGGTGATGTTGGACTATAGAGAATTGAGACACATTATGTCCTCATATGACAAATACAAATACATCCATGTATGATCTAGCGAAATCAATTAACTACATCCCTCTCGTCGAAGATAGGAAGTGTGATTACTAATAGTGATATTTACACCCATATTATCTGGAATTTTGAATTTTGTAGTAATCGACCTAACTAACCTAGTTGGCATGTTAGGACACCAAATGCCCCTACTTAATCGAAATGTTATGGCAAGTTTTGTTGTTTTTACAAGCTATTTATACCATATATAGGGATTTGACTCAAGCATGAAGAAATCATTTGGAATCAGAGTAGAAAAATGAAGAACTAGAAGAGATATGTAGCAGTCCTTGCAATTTAGCAAGGATTGAGAAATTGCCTTGCCCTGCGTAATTACACCTTATATTCACTTTGTTTCACTGTTTGCTTTTTCTTTTTTTGTTCTTTTCACCTTTGGTTCTTCGGAGTTGTCTTGTAATAGTGTTTGGTTGGTTATTTTTGGTATTTTGTAATGGGGTTTTGACTATGAAGCCCCAAGACAAATTATTATAGAGGACTTTCATTTGTTACCAGAATTTTTTAGAAGCGGGGAAGCTTTTCGACTCTTCAGACTTTTTCTCTGTTGCCTCGTTTTCTCCACTTTCACTGGCGGGCACCTGCGGGGATGATAAACTTTCGGAGGATGACGTTAAATCCTTCTTTCCTTGGGTAGAAGGCTCTTTTGGGCAAGGATTTAAGGTAAAGCCCGATGGTTCGCATGTTTTTCAAGCGCCGCGTATTCATTGACATTTATGTGATATAACGGCTCTAGTTTAAATCCATGGATTGCACCTTGATGATCCGTGTTTTGGTAATCTTTAGGGTTTAATTTGATTGCATTGCTAGATCCTTTGAGGATTCATTAGTTGCCATCCTATAGGTCATTTGGAAGGTGGGTCGAGGAGATGTACTGTTATTTCTTGTAAGATACAGAAACCCAATGCTCAGTGGATGCCACTTTTCAAAGGATAAGTATCGCGAGGAAAATTTTGTAATGAGTAAGTGGGTTTGGGAGATGACCTGACATGCCTCCCGACCCAGCGAGAGAAAAGACAAACCCACATTTGCCCTAGGATCCAGCTCGGTGTCCACGATACTTCAAAGAGGAATTTCTTTACATTTAACTTATTTTAATTGGGTTTCAACCAAAATTATAACCCCTTTGTTTTTGCAAACTGGCCAAGATCAGAAACAAGCTGCCATTTGGAACTTCATTGCAAACCATTTGTCTTGAAAAAAACCCATCCATGTGTTCGACCTTAGAATATCTGTAGTCATACATCTTCTGAATGGAGGTATTAGGTATAAATTTTGTTGATTCACGAAACCCCTACAGGTTGCAAATCAAAGTGCCAATCTTAAGCTCCATCGCAGTCAGTCTCGAGGAAATCCTCTTGCGAGCTCTATACTCTGAAAAATCATTAAGTAACTTTCTTTTCTATACGAATTAGGGAATCATAACTAGTTGACCTTCCCGATTGGGTTATCCAAGCTTTCCATGTAGCGCCAGTCGGGGGTGTGCGGTATGTGCTTAGTAAGTGCATATGTGCACCGAGAACTTCCATAATTATTTTAGTGCCATAATAGAATTTTTTGAAAGTTGTCTTTTAGGGTGAAATTATAAAGTTTTTCAAATAATTGTGGCACTTTTGCAATTAAGAAGGCAGGAGGGATGAAGTACAGGTATGGAGTATGAAGGATAATAATAATAAAATAACCGTAATGGTTGAAGCTTAGAAAATTCTCTAGATCTGGTAATGACGGACTGCTTGCCAGTTAAATTCGATCTCGAGGAATCTAGTGACTCGAGAGGAAAAAGAGTACATTAAGTTACGAGACGGTCATAATATTTCACGATTTTTACGGGTGATAAGTTGCAGTGGCTTTTGGGGCAAGTTTTTACAAGAAATCTCGGAAGTGAAAATGACTTGATCTAAGTTCATTTGAAATAAAATTGAATTGAAAAATAAAATTATTTGGGAGTAAAAACCGGACCGAATAGAATAATAAACATTTATCAGATAATAATAATAATAATAATTAGAAAAAAGAAAAAAGAAAATCAAAGAAACGTCGAGTGGTGCGCATTAGGACGGATGGAGAGAACGGAGAGGGGCATGGAGAGGATTTTATTTTATTTTCTTTCACTTTTTTAGATTTATGGAAATCGGATAGACTAGTTTTGGTGGGAGCGGAGGCAACAGAGTTGGACTCACAACGATGAGGCTGCAGCCCGTGGAGTACCAATATCCATAGCATTTTTGTCAAACTTCAAGAGTAGGAAATTTTCCTACTTGTGTTATTCGAGCCTAAAGGCTATGTAATGGCTTGGAATTTTCTTGAAGACGTGAGAGTAGTAAATTTCCAATCCCAAAATTTTTTGGGCGAGTTTAGAATTTTTAGAATTTTTGGGACTATTTTTGGATAATCAGCCCGAATTTGGGCCCATTTTGGACCAGTTCGAGGTTGAAATTCGAGGATTTGTGATGAGCGGGTTGGAAAGAATTTTCAGAAATGTTTTCGGGTGCTTTTAGACTCTATGGGAAGTTCCTTGAGTCTAGAATTTAATCATATTTTTAATCAATAGCATTTGAGGTACCCATGTTCAGAAAAAATTTAATTTGTGAACGGTGTGCAAATTCCTTGGTTGTCTTGAAACGATGTGTGGTCTACTATGAATAACATGGGGTCATTTTGAAGAAAAAAGTTGCTAAAGCGGATAGTTTTTATGGGGCACTTCGTGTGTAGGGCAGTGAGAGAATTTTTAGTCGATGTCACCTCCTTATTATCGATGTCATATTGAATGTCACTAATACGATAAAGTTTTATTTAGAATCGAAGTTCATTTCGATATGGTAAACTAAAGCCCTTTGTATGTTTTATGGATTTAAAACGTTAATTTGTATAATTGTGTGGCGATTGGGCATGCTGACGATAATCTAAGCGATGCTTAAACAGTGAAGAAATTGATGAGGAAAAGTGAATATAAAATCGTTTCGAAAGCGAAAGTGTTCATTACAAGTTTGTAAAGTGCTTTGAAAATACAGTATCATTAAGTAAAACGTTTTTACCTCCATGGTATACTCGAGAAAATTTCGATTTAGAATTACTTAGGAAAGCGGTTTAGCTTGGTTTACTTAAAACCCTTAGAATGGCACTGCTTCAGTTTCGAGTTGAATGTATCTCGGATTATTAAGTGGCGGGGTTGTGGACATTATGACTAACTGTATTTTTGATCGGCGATTGGGGGTTAGATAACAGTATATATATATTTATGTAGTGGTCGCCACTTTACCCACACATTCGGGTATATGGATGGTTGTGCTGTGACATAGTACATGAGTGATGAGGTGTTGGTTCCGAGGTTCCATCACGGGCATTTTAGTTAGGGTTCCATTATGCTTGCGAGATCTCGTCGGTGTCACTTGGGACCATATTAGACGGATGGTGTTGGGGTTCCTCGATCACGGGTTAAGAGTTCAAAGTGGCATCCGCGTCTAGGGTATTTGAGTGGACCCACAGTGGTTGGTACTTGATTTCTGATATAGCACTTTAGGATATTAACCGCTAGCCCGAAACAGGTTTTCAACGGCATAAATAGTTTTGAAAAGTTTTGGAAATGGTCATGATGGTTGGTACTTGATTTCTGGTATGGCGGCTTTCGGATATTAACCTACTTTGAAATAGTTTTCAGCGGCCCGAAATAGTTTGAATAGTTTTCGAGAGAAATGGTTTTCATAAAGAGAAAAACTCAGTTTTCTCATAACACTTTGTGTTTTCTGTGCGATTTTCATGTTGGGATTACATGCAACGGCTCTTATTTAGAACTTATAGTCACTCACTTTGAGCCCACAGGTTGGCTCCACGGTTTTATTTTTAAAATAATTTTCCCAGTACAAGTGCCCAGTAGAAAGACCTTTCTAGGATCATAGTCATAGAGGTTGTGTTGGCAATTATATGAATGGAGTGTAAAGTAAGCAATAAAAGTTCAAATGTGACATTTGTATATATAAATATCTTTTGGTAAATATCATTGCATGGTTTAGAAAGAAACAAGTTCTGCGATGAATTTATGTTGGATTGATTCATATCTTATATTTTGATGAGGACCGAGGTCCTTTATGGTTGTAGTTGGATTTTGGAGAAAAATATTGGGAGTGTATTTTTTTTTATACGGGTGATTTGTATTTCGAGGATAACTCCCAAGTGCGGCCAGTTATGCTTTGTCGGATTGTGATTAAATCTAAAGTGCTTGATTTTGATAGAAAAGTGAAAATTTTATAGCTTGACATTTTTTCCAAAGAAAGTTTCAACAGTTGCGACAGCTTCATGGTAACGGTAGTCGACAGTTGGTACGGGAGGTTCTTTGTGGAGTTCTTGTGATTCCTTGTCAATGGAAGAAATTCGAAGTGAAGTTTATGTGACGATTTTGGCGATAGTTCCGCCTGTTTAAGCTCGTTTTCCCGCGATATTTTCCTATAGAATTGTTTTATAATGATTTTCCTATTGCAACCTATATTGCTAAATCCTTGCATGTATCAAATATTGTAAAAAGTGTCACAAATCTTTTAACCTTGAAATTTGACGTATAATGCGGGCCCGGAGGTCGTAGAGGTCAGAGCTGGGACATATGGAGGCACCACAGAGAGAAATGTCAGCACACCCACTAGATCGGAAGATGCCTCGATAGTTGGACCTAGCGAGTCACCGAGGCGCGGACCACAGGGCGATCTGACGATGGATCGGGTTATGATTATTACAGCAATTTATCATTCAGCCTACGAGAGCCTCGAGGGTAGGGCATAGTGAACATAGCTCTAAGGTGGGACTAAGCTTGTAGTGTTCAGTGACCAGAGTGCTCTGCCATCCGGATGAGCTGGGATTAGTGTGTGGAGCCTTCCCATGGCTGATGAGGGTGTGGGATGAGGGCGGAGAGTCCTCTTTTCGGGGTTCTTGATGGCGACGGGACGGAGGCGGGTGGGAGGCCATTAAGAGGAGACACCTTACAGTCACTTGGGATGGAGTTCATCGGGCATTTACAGGCGGTTTTTACCCTTGTGATTATCGGGGGATGCAAAATAGAAAATTCTTGAGGTTGAAGCGACCAATCGTGTGGTGATAGAATATGAGTAGAGGTTTTCAAAGCTCGTGAAATTAGTACCTATAATCTGAGGGAAAATGGGAGCATAAAAATTATGAGCGAATCATGGCGAAAGTCTTGAACTTGAGGAGTGAAGTTCATTTAGCCTGGCATCTCAAAATAACTGGAGAGTTAGTTTGGGGGTGCACTGGGTAGAAAGGACGATTTTGGGTTCTTTCGGGCGGCGAATGGTAGAGGTGTACGGCACTGATCGACCCGAGGCACCCAGCAGTCTAGTAGAAAGGAAAGAATGGACCGGCGGTAGGGGCTCGGGACCCGAGGGCGGGAATCCTGGCGAGGATCCGTCAGGTCATGGCTTAACCGAGGGTTGGTAAGATCTTGGGTTCATCTTCTGTCTTCTGCTGCATGTGGGAGAGCATGGTGGAGACCGGTATGACAGATCTATTTTAATTGAATGGAAAGATCAGTTTCACTTTTTGTCAGGTATCTGCAGATGTGATTGTAGGTGCAGAGGACAGTTGGCAGCATCTACCCCAGCACCGTGATCCCAATCAGGCTAGTAGGGGTGGATTTAATTAAGGTTGCGATCCTGACACAGTAGAGAGTTGCGGTGGGGTGGCAGGAGAGGCGGAGTAGGTGCCAGTTGGCGGATTCAAGTGGGACTCGTGCTCGGGCTCGGGTGACTCAGGTCTCACCACGGGAGGTAGATGCATCACCGGGCGTGATTCTTTGGTATTATTTTGGGTTCTACGATCATGATGCATATACGTGGTGGACCAGGGGCCGCTCGGCCATTGTTGTACATTCCTTTGAGGCACGGATAGAGTCAAGCTATAGATGGTTGTAAGTCAGTTCCGATACAATGAGATACCTATAATCTCAAGATGGATTCAATATTGATTGGTGATCGAATAAGGATTTTCGACAAACTTATTAGTGTTAGGTATCCATGATTTCGATATAGTCTTGGGTATGGCCTGGTAATGGATCAAGATTCAGCATGTAGCCACCTTAGATTGCTATAAGAAAGAAGTAAGATTGTTCTACTTAGAGGAACTGTATGATATTTAATCGTAATAGATCGCCCTAGTCTCATTAATGCCATGATCTGCTGGAAAATGCTTCCAAAGGTTGTCAGCGGTTGCTTTCCATTCGTGATGGATAGCATGTGCTGTGACACCTACTGAAGACATCCCTATAGTCAAAGAGTTTCCATGATCTTTTCAAAGTTTACCCCTGATAGAGCGACGAAGTTTGTTATTGAATCGGGTTCTGTGGACTGAAAGCCGATATCCATTCCTCCATACATAATGGTGCCAAGCAGAGTTTGGAAGAATCTGAGGCGCAATCGGGAGGAACTGCAAGCAGTGGCCTCATCCGACCTAGTACTCACCAAGGGAGCTCCGGGCCTATTCAAAAAGAAAGATGGAAGCTTACGGCTGCGTATAGACCATAGACTCGACCTAACAATGACAAGAACCACATCCGCTTCCTCAGATATGAGCTATTTTGACTAATCAGATGGATCTCTGGGCATATTCCTAAGATCGGTTCCGGCGCCCGCTACCATCATTGAGGTCCCGGAGAATGATGTTTTAAGACTGCCTTCAGATGAGATACTTCACACACGAGTTCCTTAGTGATGTCATTCTGATTGACTAATGCCCCAAATTTCTTTCATGGATTTGATGAACAGGTATTCAAATCAGATGATAAGTTTCCCTCTGATCAGATTTATCATGATATTCTAGTTAGTACTCCAGTAGTCTAGAGGAACATGCAGAAAGCATCTCCTATCGCATTGTGTATTCTTGCTGAGCGCTAATTATATCGCGGCGGTAAGTGCCACTTTGGCTTGACAAAGTAGCTGGGTCATGTCATTTCGTGCTAAGATGTTAGCGTGGATCCTTAGAAGATCGAAGCTATAGTGAACTGGAAGCCGCCCACGAATATTTCTAAAGTCCGCAGTTTCCTTTGATTGGCAGGTTATTATAGGAAATTTGTTGAGGGATTTTCGAAGATGCAACCCCGTTGACCAATCTATTGAAAAATGATCGTGAATTGAGTGGTCGATACCTCCAAAGATAGTTTATGCGAGACGGCGTTGGTAGATTGATGACAAATCTAATGTTAGCACTACCATCAAGAAAAGGACGCTTATGTGGTGGTACAAAGGATGCCTCCACAAGGGTTAGTGTGCCTACATAGGATGGTAGAGTGATAGCTTATGCTTCTCGTCGGTTAAAGAAGCAAGAGCAGAACTACCCGACCAATGATTTAGAACTAGCAATAGTGGTTTTCGCTCTAAAGATCTAGAGACATTATCTATACGGTGTTCCCTGTCAGATATTCATCGATAATAAGAGCTCGGCAGTGATATCTTCTTTCACTAAAGAGCTTTAACTTAAGGCGCACTGGTCGAGTTGATTAAGGATTATGATTGCACAATAGAGTACCATCCGGGGAAGGCCAATGTAGTGGCCGATGCTTTAAGCCGAAAACCAGAGGGTTCCTATGCTTATCTACATATGGTATATCTCCCATTGTTGATAGAGTTGAGATTCGGGAGTTCACGGTAGCTAATACGTGGACACCGTTGGCATCATTTTTATGTTCGTCCCTCTTCTAGTGGATCGATTTATGGGTGCTGTCGGCTGTGTTCAGTAGACGATTAAGTCGAGGGGTGAGATCGAGGGTGGTAGGAACCCAGAGTTCCAGATCAGAGATGATGGTGTAATAGTTAGAGGGAGTCGAATGTGTGTACCCGAAATGGGGTGAATTGGGTATAACACGGAAAAGGCTCACTCTTCAAAGATACGCCATGCACCCTAGTAGCACCATAAGATGTACTCATACTCCGAGGGAGCATTATCGCTAAGGGCATGAAAAAAGGAAATCATAGATTTTGTATCCGTGACGCCGAACCCTGTCAAGCAGTGAAGGCAGAGCACTGTAGTTCCAGAAAGATACACCCCCTTCCGATTCTCGTACGGAAGTGGATAAGATTACTATGGATTCAAGTATCGCTTTCCGAGAACTCGAGACAACACGATGCCATATGGTGATAGTGGATAGACCAACGAAATCCACGTATTTTCTCCCGCTAGCAATGATGACCCGTCGACAAGTCAGCCCAATTATATGTGGGAGGAGATAGTTAGATTACACGGTGTCTTATATTCATAGTCTCGCATCGAGACCCTGGGATTCACATCCGTATTTCGTCCAGCTTTACAGGATGCCATGTGGGACTCGACAGACTTTAGCACACTCTTTTCCATCCTTAGGACTGGGAGCAATGTAACTGAGAGAACTATTCAGACGCTAGAGGATATGCTCAGAGCATGCGTGATAGAGTTTAAGGGAAGCTGGAATACGTATTTATCTCTGATGGAGTTCGCCTACAACAATAGTTATCAATCCAGCATAAGCATGGCTCCATTTGAAGTATTGTATGGCCGGAAGTGTCGTACTCCAGTATGCTAAGATGAAGTAGGAGAGAGGAGACTGATAAGCCCAGAGTTAGTACAGATTACCTTAGATAAGATCCAGATTGTCCGAGACAAACTCAAGATAGCCAGTGACGCATTAAAGTTATGTGGACAAAACCGAGGGGATCTGAAGTTTGTTGTGGCATGTGGTCTTCCTCAAAGTTTCCCTTGGAAAGGTGTCCTTAGATTTGGAAGACACGGAAAGCTGAAGCCCAGATACATAGGGCCATATGAGATTATTGCCATAGCTGACTTCAAGAGCATATGCACCAGGACCTTCCTCCAAAGTCGCCTAAGGTTCATAATGTGTTTCATGTATCCATGCTCCGGCAAGTACATTCCGTATCCCTCCCAATGTACTCCGTAGATCAACCAAGAGAACCAAAGAAATGATTTTGATCTATAAGGAGCAACCAATGCAGATGGTTGATCACAGAGAGCAGATTTTGCGGAATAAGGTCATTCCTTTAGTCAAAGTTTTGCTGGGAATCTCGCGGATTGGCTACGTGGGAGTCGAGGCTCGATGCTCAACCAATATCCTCATTTGTTTTCAAATTAAGGTATCCTTCTTTATGTTATTTTGTTCATTTCGAGAATTTAAATGTTCTAAAGGAGTGGAGGATTTGTAACGCCTGGGGCCCTGGAGGGTGTACTCTGCATGTAACCGTAGGGCCGCATATGCGCACCAAGGGCTTCCTTTAATTATTTTAGTACCATAATAGAATTTTTGAAAGTTGTTTTGCTGGTGAAATTATAAAGCTTTTCAAAGAATTGTGGCACTTTTTCTTAATTAAGGAAAGCGAGGTGAAAGTACAAATTATAATTTCAAAAGGATAATAATAATAATAATAAATTACCATAATGGTTCAGTGGAAGTTTAGAAAATTTCTGTGGGACTTATGACCTAAACCGACCGTGTCATTAAATTGCCTCGAAATCTAGTGACCTTAAAATTTCGTTGAATTCGAGACAGCCGACACATTTTAAGCAATTTTCTGGGTGATAAGTTGCAAGTGACTTCAAGGACAAGATTTTTACAAAAATCTCGGAAGTCAGGAAATGGCTTGATCTAAGTTCATTTAAAATAAATTGAACTCGAAAAATTATTTCGGTAGAAATCTTAATTCGAATGAGTGCAATAAACATTTATTCAAATAATAATAATAATAATTAAAGAAAAAAAGAGAAAAAAAAGAAAATCCAAAACGCTGTGCGCGGTAAAGTGGGGACAAAGATGGAGAGACAGAGAAGGCATGGAAAGAGGATTTTTATTTCATTTTTTCTTTTCTTTGCTTTTTTTTCGTGATTTATGGAACTCCATCAGAGATTTTCGTTTATGTATGGGCAAAGTTGGACTACGCGATGAGAGCTACATGTAGGTACCAATATTCAAGCATTTTGTCAAACTTCAAGAGGTAGAAAATTTTCCTACTGTTTTATTTCGAGCCTAAAGGCTATGTATTTCATTCTTAATTTTCTTATGTCATAGAAAGTCAGGAATTTTAGTCCCAAAAGTTTAGGAATTTTTAGAATTTCTGGGGACTATTTTAACAACTACAGCCGAATTTCTCGGACTGCTTTCTACGTCAACGAATTTTAGTATTTGTATTCGAACTAAGCTCGATTTGTAATTTTCTTAAAATGTTTTCGAGTGTTTTTAGATTCTATAGAAGTCCTCGAAGTTCCAGACTTTAATCATATGCCTTTCAATAGCATTCGTGCCCACATAATTTCGAAAATTCTTAATCAGAGCACCAAGTGTACCTCGTCAGGCCGACGCGGTGGTCTAATACATCGACAAGATGGGGTCATTTTGAAAGCTTGCTAAACTGGAGGCTTTGCTGGGCATTTCATGTGTAGGGGCATTTTAGTCAATTTCACCTCATATTATCGATGTCCTTATCGAATGTGTCTAGTACATAAAGTTTTGTTAGAATCGAAGTTCGTTTCGATATAATCATTTTGAAAGCCCTTTGTTTGTTTTATGGTTAAAACGTTGAACTGGGGGCATTTTCGTAATTTGTATGAATTGTGTAGGCGATTGGAGCATACGACGATAATCTAGCTTGCTTGACAAGAATTGAAAGAAATTAGTCGAGAAAAAGGTGAGTACTCAAAATCGTTTTCGAAAACGAAAGTGTTTAAATTACAAGTTCAGAAAGTTTTTGAAAATACAATGTAATTAGTAAAACATTTTTTTACCTCCCACTTGTTATACTACAGAAAATTTCTCACTTCGGCATTTCCTAGAAACATTGTCTGCTTTAGTAAACCCCAGATGGCATAGCCTTTGGCCTCTGGCCATATGTATCTCTTTGATTGCATGGCAGGTTATGGGACATTATGATTAATTATATCATGTGGGCCTGCAATCGAGGGTTGGGACATAGTATATATTTATATAGTGAGTCACCCTCTGCACACTCGAGGTATATAGATAGTTAGCGCGCTGAAATAGTACATGGTGATGAGGTGTTGGTTCCAAGGTTCCATCACCTGGCATTTTGGTTCCAAGGTTCCATTATGCTTATAGAGATCCCGCCGTGTTCACCGGACCATATTAGATGGGTAGCATTTCGAGGTTCACTACCGACAGGTTCCGAGGTTCCGTGGCATCACGCCTGTGGTATTTTATGGGCCACGTTGGTTGGTACTTTATTTGATACTAAAGATAGCACTGCGATATTAACCACCACCTAAACAGCTTTTTAGCGTACAGTAAATAGTTTTCGTAACGCTTTTCGTGAACAATACAATGGTTGGTACTTGATTTACGCATAGCACTTTCGTGATATTAACCACACCGAAACATTTTCATCCAGAATAGTTTTCGTAAATGGCTTCATAGCAAAACTCGCTTTTCATATACGCTTACAACCATTCATTGCATGTTAATTGTATATTGGAGTTACATACAGCATACAACAACATTTAGAACTTATAGTACTCACTGAGCCCGTTTGGCTCACAGCTTTCTGTTTTTAAAATAATTTTTTAGGTGCAGGTGTCGAAGCCGAAAGATCTTTCCAAGATCCTCAGTCATAGAGGCTATGTTGTAATTATATATAAGATATGGTGTAAAGTAAACATAATAAAAGTTAAAATGTGACATTTTGTATATGTAAATATCTTTTGGTAAAATATGCATGCATGGTTTTGAGAAAAATAGGTTGCAATGAATTTATGTTGGATTGATTCTTATCTTATATTTTGATGAGGACCGTAGGTCCTTATGGTCAGAATGATTTTTGGAAAATATTGGGAGTGTATTTTATACAAGTGATTTCTCAGATTTCCGGGCTTAACCACCATGTAGCCGCGTATGTCACGCATTTTCCTTAAATCTAAAGGTGTGATTGACAAGAAGTGAAAATTTTTATAACCAACATTTTCCAAAGACGCTTCAACAGCTTTTAATCCGCTTAGCTTCATGGTAACTCTGTCACCGAACGAGCTTCAGCCTGGATATTACCGTGGAGTTGTCGCGATTCCTTGTCACAGGAAGTGGTCTGGCTATTCCACATCCTCCATATCATGTACCAGGCGGCGGGTGCTCTGATGCAATCACAGGAAAATGTAATGACACAGGTGAGTACTCAAAAATGCTCATATCATTATGGTCTTCAGCAAACATGCCATCATAGTGGGTGACAAACCCGGACATAGTGTCAAAGGAAAGAGGTGGGTCCACAGAATCATATGCTCCCTCAACATAAATAGCATCATGACTAACATCAGTTACAAAGTCATCAGCATCCATCTCAAGCATAAAAACTCTGAACATATCAAAAGCAGAACGGGGCATGTGTGAAGCTACATCAAGGATACGACCTGTGCCTATCATATCCATCTCATCAACGTAAGCATCATGAGGAGTTGCTCCATCAGTCTCAAATACAGAAAATCTAAACAAGTCAAAAGCATATTGAGACCGATGTGGAGCTATACCAATACCTATCATATCCATCTCATCAACGCAAGCATCATGAGGAGTCACATCATCTGTACCCTCTACAAGATCCATGAGCAGATCATAGTTAGTGAACTCCTCTGGGAAGCACATAGAAAACACTATGGCTCGGTCCAGTGATTGGGGTGCAACTATCATGGCATCGGATGGCTCAGTCAACCCGTTACCTAAATGCATCTGTCCCAATGCTTGCTGGATGTCCCCGAATCCCAACAAATTTCTCCGGGAATGAACAGCCCCCTTTACGGGTGTATTTCGAACCTCTAATAAAGTAGTCGCTAACTTAAAGGCATGGCCGCATTCGGTGGGATAGTCGACAAAGCCCTAGACAAGAGAGCCCTCTCCCTATCCTTGCACAACCATGCGTCGGCATCGCCCCTCCGTAGGGAGTGTAACCTAATCCGTATAGGAATATGATCGTACCGCGGAGCAAACTGCGCGGCTCCCGCTTCCGACGACCAATCCCATGCCGTGCAAGTAAGATACGTTTCATCATGCTGGGCACCAGGTTCTACTATACCGCCAAATGACATGTGCATTATATCTCTCTCGCTGTCATTCCCTCTGCCGACAAATCCTAAACTCTCATCGGTCGTATAACTGCTGGGGTCATGCGTCATCTCTTACCACGGCTAATTCGCAACACCGCTCAGGTTAAGTAATGACATCTCTATCAGACTGTATCGTGATTACGTGTCCTTCATGTATGAACTTCAACCGACATGAAGTGAAGATGCAGGCAATACCACCTCATGGATCTAAGGGTCACGTAGAGAAGTAGGTTAAAGGTTGATTAGATCATGAGAACCTAAAATAGTATTGAATATCTTATTGGCCCAATCATAACATGTGCAGTGAGTGTACCCATAACGGTCCTCTATGTCCCATCGTAAGCTCTAACAGTTTCTGTAAAAGGCCCAAAATCAGTTGGAGAAAATCCTAGTGCAATAGTTGTCACTAAAGGACGCGACTTTAGGAAACCGTTGTTCAACAGACAACCACAATTCTGGCCGCCAACAAGCAACATCAATGTACAAGAGACGAACATGATCCAATCCCTCTGGTGGTAAGTCATTATCAGAAAATACGATGCATGTAGATCAACAGTTAGAATGTGAATAAGCCCTTCTGGGGTGGAAGCAGTATCAACCCTAATTTGGTCGAGGGCCCTAACCAATGCATCTTTGTGTGTACTAGACGAGGCCAAGAGGCTCCAAATGGATATGTGAGCCTGAGTAATGCGTAGCTGGCGTAGAATCTCATCATCCTCTCTTCAATCTCCGGGTAGCTATACCAAAGAAGCGTCTATCAACGAGGAGAGGACGAAGCTACCTCCCAATCCAGACTATCTAAACATCCGTTAGCTGGCCCGTATCCTCGGGGAACAATATGAATGGTGTCACAGGCAAGCAGATGCCGAAATATACCGTGATACTCTGGAGGCTGGCCTCGTAAGTCCTGGTTTGTGTGGTCATGAATGGACTAGATCCATCGTCGGGATTTATATCCAACAAAATCTAAGTCTTCATAATGACTGATTGGTTGAGGAGCCTCTCCATCCCATCCCATCATAAATATCTCACGCTCTATGTGCTCAATCAAATGAATTCCTCCTGGGAAGGGGGTATAACTCTAGTATCATGAGTAGGTAGTGGGTTAGTGGTCACACCCGGGCGTCTTAAATTAACTAAACCCTGACCAATCAAATCTTGAATAAAGATGTCTCGTAGCCGCACAACCGTCAGACATGACCGCCAGCGGTAAATGGGCGATAAAGATCCGTCTTAAATCCTAGAAGGGCTCAGAAGGGTGGTTTGGGTGGTGAGGGCCAACCGCAAATTTCCTCAAACAATCTCTCGAAAGGTTCACCCAATGGAACTCGAAGCCGGTGGAACCGTCTAGTCGGGTTTCGACATGTGCAATGCCTATACGATGACGGAACCGCATTGTGCGCTCTGTGGTGCCTGCGGTAAAGATATAATGGGTCAGCGGTAGGGTGCAGATAAGTAGGCCCTGTTGGCCTAGTAGGGGTGACCGGTCTGTATTGATCATTTTGTGTCATCTGATAAGAGGTATCTGAGAACCATCTCTGAAACGAAGGGCGATGCGAGGACCTATGTCTAGTTATGCCAATGGTACTAACATTTGATGGCCTAGGGCCCGACCCCGGCTTCTTCCCCTTTGAGTCTGAGGGGGAAGGATCTGCCCATAATCCTCTGGGTATACCCTCCTCAATGCCATAGAGGGCCTATACTAATGAACCAAAGTCTGACTGAGGAAACCCCATGAGATGCCTAACAAAACGGGGTTAAAGACTACGCATAATCATACTGATTTGATCATGCTCTGAGGGTTTGTCAATGGTTTGTGCTATCTTCTTCCTCCAATGGGAGATAAATGAGGTGACTGATTCATCTAGCCTCTGCCTGAGGGCCTTCTAACCCCCTTCGCGGATACATCCACTCCCGCAGCCAAAGGAGTATTGCCCAAGGAACCCCGCCAAATCACCCATGTCCCACGCCGTGAAGGGTCTAGAGAAGTAATCACAGCGGCACCACTCGACAAGGAAACAACATGATCATCCGTGTCTCATCTAACGGCGCCCGCGCATAACAACGCGCTGCATAACTCGCAAGTGGATACTTCGGGCATCCAACCTCTCGTATCTCTCGATATCTAGCATGTGAAACTCAATAGGCAAAGCTGCCACTGGCAAGTCATCATATCCATCCCAACTCATAACCCTATCAGAAACATGCAATGACCTTATCCTCTACTCAATCCTATCAATACGGTCTTGAGTATGATCCATAACTAGTGTAGGTGCCACAAACGTATCGCGCGTTGTCTCGTATCGTCCATGCAAACAAATGCCCCGCTTGTGGGGGTTAATTGAACTAGGGTGGGCGGAAAGTGAGGAACCGGTAGATCCCGTCAGTATGGCAGTCTAATGGTGAGCCGTGGTGGTGTGGTAGGGTCAAGTGGAGTATTCCCTCAAAATCGGTAATGATGGGGACTATTGCCCGTTAATCCCCTAACCCAATCCTAAGATAGCATCCCTAAGTGATGTCATAGTGTCTGTAATCTTAGCCAACTGGTTGACAATAGCATACTGCAAGTCCATATCTCTATGATTTGATGTTTGCTCTAACTGACTATGTGGATCTGATCCCCTCACAAGTCTACCTTCGATGCGAATCCAAGGTAAGGAACCCAAGTCGGTCTCAATCAACAATCCTACAAAAGGAAAGGGGGGACGTCAGCCCCCGTGACTACCAGTCTTGAAATTAATCTCGTAATGTGATCCCATGACTGAATCCTTCAAGGGAATGAGCTGTCATGTGATGTTAACAACTAATCTAATACATGGCCCCACGGGCAGGAGCAAGATTCTGACATAGTGATACCTTGGGGTAAGGTGGCTGCAGAGGAAACAGTGGGTAAAAGCAAGTCCCAAAAGCTTAATGATCGTACCAATAAGAGGATACGTAACCTAGGATCCTAACCACCAATTAAAGTGACACATTAGCCACGCAAGTATCTATAAAATCTAGCTCAGGGTTATATAGGTCTTCATTGCTCGGATAATTGTCATATCCATGGTGCTCCCATGCATCGATATAGCCCTTTTGCTAGACCCTGCTTCAAATCCCTAGCTTAGTCGAAGGCAAACAATTAGGAATAACTCCCAAACCCAAGAAATCAATGATGAGTAGTTGACCAAGACTAGTGATTCTAAATAAGGATTACACACGTAACCTAATAAAGACAAGCAAGAAGGGGGCCATGCAAGAGAAAGAGCAGCCATACCACAAGCAATCATGCACAAAGAGATAGCCTACCACAAAATCTACACACATACTAATCATTCATGCCAATCAAAACACACAACTATGTACCAAGGTCAATGAACAAACATGCTAGAACCAACCAGGTAAACACACATCACAAGTGAAGCAAAATAACAACCAGGTAAGTGATGTCATCTGTCATCTATCTAGACCAAGAGTCTACTGATCAATGAACCATGTGCTCCAATCTACCCAACTCAAGTTCAAGCTTAATCCTCTTATGAAACCAGAGATTCTGGGTTCGATCCCTAGTGGAGTCGCCAATTTGTGGACCCTACCCGATCCATGGGCTAGGGCGACTTGCTTTTAAAAAGAAAGAAAAAGGTTGAAGTTTTAAACCGTCCATGGAGAACCTGCTTTGCTCGGAGGCGCCCACTTACTTTTTATTTTTATTTATTACGGGGAAAATCAAGTAAGAACAAAAACCCCTAATGACTCAAGTCAAGAAGAAACGGTTTGCGAAACATGAGTCTAGGTCCAAGGATCAGGTTACCTATTAGGAAGGTACCTCATGTGAGGTAGGACCCCTCTAAGCCTGGGACCTAGTCTATATTAATGAATTGAGCACATGGGAGCATATGGATCAAAAATCCATTAACCACCTAGGTTGGGACGACACATGAATCACACATAAACTTAGGTGGCATCCAACACAGGCTTAATCTCAACAAAATATAACCAGTTGCATACCCGAGGTCCCTAGCCATAAGCATAAGAAGCTCACATTGCTAATAAAAAAGAATGTATGGCAAACAAATACCAAGTATTCACGTGAATTCCATTATCCAACATCAAAGCACATACCTATGGTCCCTAGCCATGCACTGCATGGGAAGGTTAGTCACATATTTCGTGTAGCACCCCTTTTCGGTCCAACCTGATTAGCGGATCCGAACCGGTCTCGGGATGCTCATTTAATTCTTTTTATTTAATTTTCATTTGGTTGTTTTTTTTTTTTTTTTTTTTTTTTTGTAAAAGTGTCTCAACCCGAATCCCTAACCCGAAGGGCGGATCCAAACTGGAGCCTGGTTTACTCCGACCGTTTTCATTTATTTTATCAAAACATTTTATTTATGTCATTTCGTTTTAGGGTTTTCAATTACGCGAAAGCATTTCAAATGGTAGGCCCAAAAACGTTTACTCTTATACAATTCATTTACAAAATGGCGTATCATGCCTTTACAAAATTATATACAAAACAATGGTTCAGAGTTTAACTCTTATGTTCACAAAATGTCACATGTTAAAAAAAAAATGATATGCATATGAAGGGGTATATACTTATACGCCGCAACTTTCTCTAAGACTCTGAGCTTCTTGATCTTACCTTTTTTCTTGTTTACTCGAAACCTATGCATAGATAAAAACTACACGCTAAGCATTTTCATGCTTAGTGGTTCTATACAATTCTATTCAAATTTTCAGTTTAACTTGACATGCCTTTATCATAAAACCATGCCTTTTATATCAAACTATACTCATGCTTTCACTTTCACATGCTTTCACTTTACAAATCATTGATCATATCAAATATGCATTTTCACATGCTTTCAATTTACTTAAATCAAATCATGAGATTCAAACATATACTCCCAAGGATGTATTTAGTTTACAAATCCCATTTACACTCATCAAAGTTTGTTATTTCACTTTGTCTATACAATTCACATTCATGACGGATTCCATTCGGTGAATCTCGTCCTTTTCGTCATTCGGTAATGTGCACATTTAACAATTTCGGTCTCCCATCATGATGGATGCCGATTAGTGCACCCTACCATGTGGTCATTTAAAAATTTCATACGCCATCATGACAAATGCCGATTGGTACATCCCTCCAAGTGGGACATTTTAACAATGCCATACACCATTATGACGGATGCTAATTGGTGCATCCCGTCACGCTTGGCTGCCTGCTTTATCGATTCAATTCAACATACAGATCACTACTCCATTTACAATTCAATTAATCACTCACATGCAATTAATTGTCAAACATTTCAAATATCACATTTTCAAATCCATATGAACTTTCATAATATCATTTCAAATATATACTCATTTCATATAATCAATTCAGATTTATTTGGTAAACTACCAAAACACTTGAAATAAGAATTGTAGGTCGCTGAACAAACCGTTGTTTCCGCCTCGCTTCCTTCCCTTCGATCTCGCCTAGGTTAGTGATCCTCACACCACTCCTAGGTCAATAAAATTACGCCACTCTTAGTGGATAAACAATTTTTATACATTTTTAGTGAATGACGATTAATCTTCGTTAATCCAAGCCGTTAAGACACTAAGTCTCGCCTAAAGATGAATCACCGCTTCGCCAAGGCTGAGGTAATGGCACGCTTTTTTTATTTAGTTTTATCCTTATTTGAAACCACATTAATCATTTATAAGGGTTCTTAAACTATCGGTGTACGAATACGAGGTGTTTGGAAACAAAAATCCGAAATTTGTTCACTGTGAATAGTATCTACTCCACTATTGGTTCCCCACGTCACATAGGAGCCTGATAAAGTCCAGCTCTTTTTTTTTCTTTGTTCTTGCGCTTTTTCTCCAAAAACCCCCAAAATCTCAAAACAAAAAATGGGAATCACTCCTAATAACATCTAATATCATCCTAAACCAACCATGAGCAAAACCCATGGATGGATTAGGGTTTTTCTAACCCAAACATCAAATACAACTTTCAGGGTTTATGTCATACCTTGAAATCTCTTGTCCTTTGAAGCCCTAGCTTTCTTCTTCAACAATCTTGCAAGATCTTGCACAAACATGGAGAGATTCACACCAATCTCCAACTATTTCCAAAACCCTAGCTTTTTCTCCTCTCCCACTCTCAAAAACGTTTTTGCTCAAATGAGCATTCTAAGACCAAATGTGGTCTAATATCACTTGTCCTTCTCAAGGCCATGTTTGGCACATCAAAAACCCATTTTTGGATTTAAGTTGCCTCAATTTACCTTATAGCACATATATCACTTCTATTTGTGAAATTTCTTAAACACATAAACATTTTCAAACAATCCTAGGTCCTTATTTTGCAAATTTCCAAACTTGCCCTTTTTCACTTAGGTTTATTACCAGGTTCAATCAATTTCTCATTTTAGCATATAATATTTAATCATATGCTCACATATTCATTTCACTTTTCACAATTTAATAATTTATCGCTTCGAAACCTAAGTTTGGCTCAATTCCTATACCTAGAATATAATAAAAATTATTATAAAAATTCTAGTGGTATTTTGTGACGCCCTAAATTCGGGGTCCGTTGATCACCTCACAACCTATTTTAATACCGTGTCTCATATCATGAGACCCATACATGAGTAAAATGGCCACATTGACCCATACATCCATACTCACTAAAAATATATCCAACCAACTATATTACCATAGTTCAAGAGTTAATACATCACTCTTAATACAAACATATATTAAAATTTAAAATTCTAAAACATGTTATACAAAAGTATCTACCAAAGCCACATGTCGGCTTTCTTCTCAAAGGCGGCCTCTAGTGAGCGCCATCCTCCCGAACACTCCCTGTACCTGAAATAATGATCCCTCGACATAGTAAGCAATGCCCAGTAGTGATAATCTCCTACATGGGTTACTCCCCACCTAAGTGCACATGTACGAGCAAACCAAACACATTCATACCCATGATCCTACTTGAATGTCTACATGCTCAATCCCATGTCGAGTCCTCACCGACCTCCCACACATGTCTAAGCCAAATGTGAGAAAACATCAAGTTCAAAACAAAAGGTTTTATTCTCAAACGTACTACCGAGTTTCAGAATCGATCGACAACCCTCCGAGGTACTGGCCGAGTACCAAACAACCATGGGTCCGCCCGAGATGAACTGCTGGATTACCAAGGCAATTCTTCGGAAAATCTTCCTTGAAATTCCTTTTCATTTTTCTTTCATTTTCATGTCATGCACACTCACACCTACCATTCTTGTGGTGCCTCGATGCATATGAATGCATTATATCATTTCCAAACCACCATGCAATATATCACCTACAGGAAGTAGACAAACAAAATTTAATCATACATCATGTTATTCAATTCATGGCAATAAGATCAAAATTAGTTCACATGGGCTAATAACAATTCAAGCACCATTTTAATCACCCAACAACACACAATCACGAAATCACGTGAATGAGAACCCTAGGCTCGATTAATCGTCACGCCACACTAGGGATTTTTCCCACTCTGTCAACATTTTGATTCAAAATACGGCCATCCAGCCTCAACAAATCCCTATCCATTAAAATGGCTCTACCAAAGACAAACCAAGCGTGAGAGAAGACCTTCACCTCTGGAGTTGTCAAAACCCAAAAAACGGTCCACGCCGTAGCCGCCCTTGTAGCTAGATCAATCTTCCTGCTTTTGGCCCAACGCACCAGAACCGACGGCCCAAACGCCGGAATTCAAGAGGTTTGCACCTCTCTCACTAAAACTCAAGCCTCCCCTCACTTCCTTGTTTCGAGCCAAACAGGTAAGACGTTTCTGGCTCTGCCTTTATTTTAATATTTTCACTTAATTCCATCCTTGTCCTTTAGTTTTGGATTTTAAAGGTTTTCGACACTTCATTTTCACTCACCATTTATCTCTATCCTCACTAATCACGGTAAACACGGGCTATACGTACATGTAGTAGGCGACTTTGTCACATCCCATGTCTCTCATTGTTATCATACTACATCTCGACACTCTATGCTCTAAAACGTGAAATTCGACCGCCTCGTAAATTTCACTAAAATTCAATGTGGTAAACTTGATTTCCTCGAGACGATTCCAACTAAGAAAAGTCCCACATCCAAGATCAAGAAAAATTTATGATTTTGACCGAAATTACCATTTTACCTTTTTTCATAAAATTAGAATTTTCTCGGGTTTTACATTTTTAGTGCGTTACATTTCGGGCATACAACAATCTCTCAAAATTAAATATCAAAAGCAAGGGAAGCCATGAGAAACCATACAATGCTGCTACACCACTTGTGCAGCTATAAAAACATGTCAATTCATCACAAAGAATCAGCCTCGACAAAACACTACCTACTACTAGTGCTTAACTAACCACCTTTGAATCACATAGTCAATAATTCTTATGAATCCCAAATGGACCCACATTAACCCGAACTGAACCCCATTTCAGACCCTAAACAAAGCCCAACACTGATCGAGAGCAAATAGGCTTGAATCACAAAGGTTATAAGCTCTAATTAAACTAAAATCATACTACCCCTAAAAAAAACAATGAACTGGATGATTCAGTTCCCCAACAGGTTGAGCTGGTTGAGAAAAAATCTCAAATTTTTTAGAACATTCCTCAATGAGTAAGGAACCCAAAAGCAACAGCGTACGATTCTAACTCCAGATGAGTGAGAACTGACCCAAACAAGGCAAAGTTCCATAACTGCTATCCATAAAAAAAAAAAAACTAATGAACTGGATGATTCAGTTCCATAATTGGTCGATCCGGTTGAGAACAAATCTCAAAAATTTTCAGAATATTACTCATAAAGTAAGGAACCTAACAAAAGAAACGGCGTACGATTTTGACTCCGAATGAATGAGAACCGACCTAAACAATGACAAGTTCCTTAACTGATATCCCTGGAAAAAAAAAAAAACCTAATGAACCGATTGATCCAGTTCCCCAACTAGAAGAGCCGATTGAGAAAAAATCCCAAAATTTTCTACAACTACACATGTCCTAATGCTTTTCCAATTCATTCCTTATTTGACTGGACCGAGGGTTCCCTCTCAGCCAATTCCCTCATCTTCAATGTCCCAAACATTTTATTCATCCATGGAAATGCACTCATTGATTTACTAGATCGCTTAATACCACTTTGTATTCAGCGCTCCAGTTCTTCATCTAATTTCATTACAATCTCATTGTATTTTAAGTTGCTTGTCTTTTCTACAAGCACCTTTCTTTAACATTCCCAAGAGTAAAACAAGGAGTTGAGCACGATCCACATTTGTTATTCCATCAACAACTCATAATGCTCACAATAGATCACATGGAAGGTCCATAGTTTTTTGTACATAACATCAATGTGTTCTCTTAGTGAATATTTTGGATTCTTTTTATATGCACATAGTCGCTCCAAAGCACTAAGAATTCTATTCCTCACTACATGTGAGAATAATATGTAATTAGCATTAAACATATGATGCACAATTTACACTACAAAAAAAGAAAGCCAAATAGCTAGGGAAATTTCCCTAGTTATTTGAAGAAATTTCGTCACTAAAATAAAATAGCGACGGATTTACGATGGAAATAATCCCTAGCTAAAGTGCTTGTCGCAAAAAATTAACGAGAAAAATTTTTCCCTAGCTATTTGACAACGGAAATTCCCTAGCTAATTATATATTTTCGCTTGCTAATTTTGGTTGTAATTCAAGACCACTATTTTTCGGATCGTAATAATGATTAAATGCCCTAGCTAAATTAGCTAGGGAAAATTTCGTCACTATTTTTGTCTACTTAGAGAAGAACAGGAATTGTCCCTAGTTAATTTAGCTAGGGACAATTGGCCACTATACTTGCCTAATTTAAAGAATCAAGTCTCCTAGCTAATTTAAATGCGACAATTGGCCACTATTCTTATTGACCAGTTAAATACTACTTTAATCGTCCCTAGCTATTTATAAGAGATATTTACAGCAATCATCTGAGACTTGTTGTTAACAAACTGACCATCTGCTTTCTTCACATGCATCTTCCAAGATCTTACAAAAATCGATCTCGACCCACCTTTCTAGCCTAAAGTATGAATTTATTAAGTCAAAAATAACATATGTTACAATTAGAGGAATACATTATTTAAAATTGTAAGGTTTAATAACTAATAAAATGTGTTATCTAGTACCTTAAGTCATATTTAAAAAATATGACAAGGGAAAGAAAATTTAGCCAAAATTGTAAAAACCATGCAAATGTTTGAATCTTTGGACTATTAGGCCAACTAAATATTTAAATGTTTTAAAGTTAAAAATGTTGACAAATCTCGAGCGTGCTCAATGGTCGATTTCAATTCTCCCAAGGTGGCGAGACATGCCCGGTGCATTCCGGGTCCACTATTCCGCACGTCTGCTCTGGCCGGCTATCTCGATTTTTCTTCACTCTAGCTCCTCCTCCTCAAGATCGGGGCTTTTCACTCTAGCCACTCATCCCAGGTATAAAATCAGGTCTATCTCTGCTGGTCTTCAATTTACGGACAAAGTCCAGTACCGTCACAGCCTTTGCTCTCCCACAATGACTTAATCATTCATTAAATGTGTGCTCCATGAACACCGATTCTATATATAAAAAAACACAAAAAAGTGTATTAATAACAAGGATTATCATACTTTTTTATGCTTGAATAGTAACCAACTTAATAGTTGGAAACAAATTAGATAATTAATTTGCAATGCTTGCTTTCTTTGTTTATACCGAAAGTCGCCAAAGTAAGTCTTTTAGTCGATGAAACTTTCTTCCACGTAGAATGTCGAATCAACCATTTTCTCGAAAGACTTTGTAATGATAGTCGAACACTTGTGAGATGGAAAGAAACTGTAAAAATAAAAACATACAACATTGAAACAAGCAATTCATAACTATATATAAAAACAAAACCATCAATAGTGGACATCATATTTTTTTATTAAAGTAATATGTGTACGTATATGTTATACCTCCCACAATCTCTATTACTAACTTAAGATCGCCTCGCAGGAACCAACAACAAATGATGATGTCTATGGTGTCAGTAAAGTGGAAACAAAACATTCGATGATGTAGAATGTGGTGTAGATGATGGTGATGGATCGTAATCGGTGTGGAGGAGGGACAATGGTGGTGGCCTTTATATCTAATAAAAGTGATGGTGCATGTCAATGATGGTGATGGTGGATGTCCGGATGGTGGGTGGAGATGGTAACGGATCGCGACAACATGACGTAAAAAATACTGGCGAATTTCGCCCATCCGGCCCACGTCCACCATCTCGTCCACCTCCATCTCCACAATACCCACGTCCTTTATGCGTCATCTACTGTACACAAAGTAAATACATAGAACATATAATAGAGATATAATGAAAACATAAATTGATATTGTATGATGAACAACCATGCATATTAGAATAACACACACCAATGGATTTGCAACAAAATATAGAAAGTCTTTGAAACTATAATATTATAATACAATTATAAGTTTAATTACTTCAGATCACTATCATCCTTTAATGGATCTTCTAACATTTCATCTGATTCTGATGGAAGTTCCAACTCATCTTCAAATTGAACATGATCATCTTCAATTTCTATTAGGCCACCATTTGAGTCACATAAGTTTTCTGGATCTTCATCTACATGCACATGCTCAATATTGTTTATGTCATCTTCTTTGAAATGCCGATGTAATACCTAAGTTTGCACCTACTTTGTCGAGATGTTGGTACTTCAATATTCGATCGAAGCCGCTGATTTTTCAAACGCCCACCAAATACTCTTATCACGAGATAAACTCTGATATGTACAATAATATACTTGAGTGGCTTGAAATGCCATAATAAATGGCTCATACCGATAGTCTGCGCTATGGTTACCATCCACTAGCTTATAATCCAATGAATCTTGCAGGCCCACATTTCTGCGGGGATCAAAACCACTCACACTAATAATACAACTTGGCCATTTTCAAGTCCAAGATACTCCAACTCCAACAACTTCCCGATAGTTAACCATAATAATCACTCTCATCCGCACTATAATTTGAGCCTCTTTAATGGCTACCCACTGCTCATAGTTGCTTTAGAAGAACTGCAAGGCTCCCATTGTGTGGAAATTTATATCCATTGACAAAATACCCAGGATAGGTAGTCACATATCTAAATGGGCCTTTACTTAGATTCTATATGAATGTGTTGGAATCTCCATTTGAAGGATCATTTATCTGTTGCATATATTCAACAAATGATGTTAAAAAATGTAAGATACTAATAAATCAAATTATTCAAAACATTAAGGCTTAATAATTCTCACATAGTTCTCGAACTAATTGCAATTCGCTTGTATGAATCGACCTCTACGGGTGAGAATGGTCGGGTCATTTATGTTTTGAACCAAGCCTCAACATAAACACTGCACAAATATAAACAGAGGGACAACAATGGATATCAGTTTTTAATTATTCCTATTTAAGACAAAATGATCCTATGATTATACCTACAACCATTTTGGGTATACATACTCAATATATGGTGCAACCTCCTCACAATTAAGTAAAACGTAGCTCTGGGCTGCTTTGTACTCTTCATTTGTCATACATCTTTTCTTTGTTCTTCCAAATGCTCTTCCGGCGTGCTTGGAAGATAGATAGTTTGTCCTCTCATATTCATCTTCTACCAAAGACACGACCATCACTAGCCCAGGCACATTTCTATGCTTTGTATTGACATGGTCCTCAAAAATAATAAGAACAAAAGGATGATGCTTCTTCACTAAACATACATTGCAAATTGAACCTTAACTTTGGCCCTGCTTTCTAATATTCACTTCAACTTACGAAGATATTCTACAACCATTATGTCAAGTTTCACTAAATCAAATTACAATATTAATTTATGCTTAAATAATATAACACACCTACTTATTTATTTACCTCTCAAAAGGATACATCCACCTGTAACTGGCCCGACTATCCTTGCTTCATAAGCCAAATGGACCGGCAAATGCCCATCAGTCAAAAAAGTTTCTGGTGGGAATATCCGCTCGCTTACAAAGAATGAGAGGTATGTCATTCTCCAATCTCACCATGTCATCCGCTTTGATTGTGATCATAAGTTAGCTCTTCAAGAACAAACTAGTTCCGTATAAGGACCTTCCAAACATTTAGTGGAAAGTATTTCACTCTGAAAAGCAATTGGTATTAATCTTCGTGATAAATACATGACAGTCATGACTTTTCATTCCAAATAACTTCATCTTCTTCATATCCACACATCTGCCCATATTTGACACATATCCATCAAGGAATTTCAAATTTTTAACTCATTAACACAATGTCTGTCTTGCCTTCTTATCAAGTGTGTAACAAGCTGTGGTATTTTCCCCTCGTAGCCTCATTTCCTGCTTCAATTCAGACGCCGACAATAATCATTCAACTCGACTTGATTTAAAAGTGTCCTTTGTTTTCCCATCTACATTCGTGACGTTGTCAAAACATCACAAACACATTTTTCAATATGCATTACATCCAAGTTATGACGAATTAAATTGGACCTCCAATAGGGCAAGTCCCAAAAATACTGCGTTTCCTCCAGCCACATGTTTTGCATATTGGTCCATTAGTTCCGCAGCGCCCATTTCGGGGCTAATTTCACTCCAAACTCAATTCACAAGATATCATCTCCTCGAACGGAACAACCGGTGGAACTGCCGTCACCGGCGTATTTTTTCGAAATGCGCCTATTCCTATGGAATGGATGATTTGGTGTAGAACTTACGGTGGTTATCAAACCACGATCGCTTACTCATCAACAGAGTAAAAGCATCGTAATTTGTCCACGCACACGGCATGCTAACTCGCCCGCAATACTCCAACCGCCGTACAACATTGAATATGTAGAAAATCGCCATCTACATGCGGTCGCCCGCATTATGAAATTTTGCTTCTTTGAGATGTCATATGTATTCACGCCAACATCCCACAAATGATTCAACACTGCTATAAGAGGCTGTAAGAAAACATCCAATCCTGTTTTCTTCGAGTTTTTCGCCCTCGAACCAATATTGACGTAAACATATATCAAGCCCCTTCATACACAACCATGGAGGCAAATCAGAAGGTGTCACTATCACCGGCCATGTGAATACTGTTGTCCAAATTGGCCAAATGGCTGAAAACCATCAGTGCAAAGACCCAATCTCACATTACCTTTCAAAGAACAAAATTCAGATGTATTTGATTAAAATGCTTCAAGCAAGTAACTGATGGATGACGTATCACCCCTTGTTCAACTCCTCATGCTCTAATGCCACCATATCATGTGTCAGAAAGCATTCGATGCATGTTTCGCAATCGAGGAATTAAAGGGAAGTAATACATCTTCTTATATGCAACTTTTGTTTTCTATCGCTTTTCTGCAACACGAGGTGACTTCTTAAACCGAGGATGATCACAAAACTTACAGCTAATTAAGTCAGTATCAACACCCCAATATAACATACATCCATCGAAACAACAATCAATCTTTTCCACTGCACTCCATACCGCATAGTAACTTAGTGCTTAAAGTTGTCGCGACTAAATTATCTCGAACACCCTTTCTACTCGCTTTGTCACCCGATCACCTCGTGATATAAGGATTCACTTCATGCTCATAAGTCGGAGCCACGCGACAATTGCGACGCGCTTTTACAACCAGTCAATAACTCATTATCCGCAATTTTCAAAGATATCATAAAATTTCTGAGCTTCAGGATTAGGTGGTTCATCCATGTCATCCATATTGAAGTCAGCACCAGCAGCTTCCATAACCATTCTATGGTATGTGTTTGATGGTTCTTCACTTCATACATACGATTCACTACCCTCATTTTGGTCACCGTCTACACCTATCAGACTTCCCTTGGATAAATCCAAACAAAATAATTCTAAGATAAAGCCATACGCACACATGGTATGTAAATGTTGTTTACATCACAAAAACATACTTCGACACTTCATATTACAAGGACACTTAATTTTATCTCCGTCCATCCATCTCGATTAATTACAAAGCAAAGTTGGATAAGTTTCTAGCCTATTCAAAAATCTTGATTCGTAATTCCATTCATAAACCTTGTACATCCAATCGACGACCAACTCATTTTGCCCTCGTTATATTTGCAAAGAATAATGCTCAATCATAATTTAGTCATTCAAACTATGATTTTAAGTTTCTTTTAATTAATTTCTATTAATTCATTTCACTATTACATGTCATCCTTATCACTCCATAAGGTCTATTTCAAAAGTAAGAACCTTATCCATTTAAGAATGCGCGCCATCTATATCCCCATTACCAATACATCGTTTATCCATACATACATAGAAATTTCGACAGCATTTCCCCCCAGTTCTCCGAGTGCACGATATTGAATATCCGTATACGCACTCGAAGAACGAGAGGGATACATATGCTACCGAATTTCTATATATGCATGTAATAAACATGTAAACTATCGTCTACGATATAAAGTATGCTATTCCTAACCGGTCTACATTGACACCAATGAATTCTCACTTCCAAAGGAGTAAGACAATAATCGAACGGATTTCTACGGCTAAAAATGTACAACAATGTACATTTTTAATTATTCTTTTAGTTATATTGTCTTATAAATCTATAAAAATTTCAGCAAAGTTTCCCCTCAGAATACTTAATTTCCTCAGTTGAAATAGGTCATCTAAGAGTGTATGCAATAAAAAATGAACCAAATTATACAAATAGCAACAACAACAGTGATGCGAATAGAAAAAATATTACACTTCTATTATTTATGATCACCATCATCGCTTTCACCTCGCTATCCTCGCCAACAAATGTCCCGTGATTACACATTTAACAAAGCAATATATATTATCACGATAATAAATATTACACTTATTATTTATGATCACCATCATTGCTCGCCCCGCTATCCGGCCAACAAATGCCCTAAGATTATCACGTAACAAAAGCAATATATATTATCAAGCACAATAAATATTACACTTATATTATCAGATCACCATCATCGCTTCTTCGCCCCGCTATCCCCTGCCAACAAATGACCTGCAAGATTACACAAAGAACAAAGCAATATATATTATCAAGCACAATAAATATTACACTTCTATTATTTACATCATCTCATTGCCTTCATTTCGCTATCCTTTGGGCCAACAAATGTCCCAATGCAGATTACACACGTAAAAAGCAATATATATTATGAAGCAATAAATATACACTCAAATAAAAGAAAGACAATTAACAAAATTGAAAAATAACCTTAAATAATTTTGTTTAAGGGAACTAAAAAAATTACAAAAATTCTTAAAAGACTCTTAAATCTATCAATGTTAACTTAATTACTAAAATTATTATTCATTTTAAACTCTAATTTTATTAATTAAAATGGATATTGAATAATCCTATTATTCATTATATATATGCTTTGTACTTAATTTTTTAATGTTTAGAGAATAATAGAAAATGAAAAACTAATTTTTAATTTTTAATTTTCTAATCTTATTAACTAATTAATCTTGTACTTTAATTTTCTAATCTTGTACTTTAATTTTCATTTTTCAATCTTATTAACTAATTTTTTAATTTTAATGTTGTTTTGGTAAATTAGATTTGTTGCGCAGAATTTGCATATAACATTTTTGTATATATTCAAGAGGTCATTTGATTTTCAGACAACTATCCTAAGACATGTTATTTTTTGTATATAACATTAACCATGAATTAACTATCTAAGACTAATATTTTGCACATAATT
This sequence comes from Tetrastigma voinierianum, assembly GCA_016808115.1. Taxonomy (NCBI): domain Eukaryota; kingdom Viridiplantae; phylum Streptophyta; class Magnoliopsida; order Vitales; family Vitaceae; genus Tetrastigma; species Tetrastigma voinierianum. Next base: position 317,203 of record JAEQBH010000743.1, on the reverse strand, counting down.
TGATTATGTTCTCGCAATTGCCCTAAACAAATGTTATGGCCGCAATACTTGGTAGATATATTACTTAAGAAAAATCATTGTGTTAGTTCATATTACTTGATATATTATTGTTAATCGTCGCTTGATCTTGATTTCTTGTCGCTAACTTACTAATAATTGAACATAATTCTTCAATTAACCTATGGTGGTTGTTTGCGGAATGAAGCTCGATTCGTATGTTCAAGTCTAATTCTTGATTGAAAATACACAGCTTAAATACCTACATCTATGTTCTAGTGGCCATTTTGAGTTTGCCATTATGACCAAATTTTTTACCACTATACCTTATTCAGTTTGAATAATAATAGTGAATGAAACATACAATGACTTCAAATATTACTATTAATTAAAGAAAATGACTTACAGATGAATATGCAGAGATAAAATATTCACTATAAGAAAAAGGGTCATTATTGACATATATTACCTTGGCATAAGGCAATATATGTCAAAAATTTTTATTTAATTGGGTAACTATGACATATAAATTTTAGTTAAAAGGAATAATGACATATATGAATTATATTGATTATTTTATGACTTATGATAATGCAACTTTGACAGAGAATTTATAAGTTAATATAAAATTAATCTATTCATATGTCAAGACATCTAAGTAAAAGCAATAATGACATATGATAATAACTTTGATAGAAAAAATTAAAAGTCAATATATATAGTTCAAATACTTCTATGTCAAGGTTGGTAAAAGTTATCTTAATAGATAATTTACAAGCCAATATATCCTCATTTGTAAATCTATTAAGGTTATATTACTAAATGTTGAAAATCTTACTTCTCAATTTTATTTTATATTTTAATTTTAATTCTATCTAAACTCAATCTCATCTACAAATAACTTGAAAGAAAATCGAAGGCAATAGGCGAACTTGAAAATTTTGCGAAAAGTAGAAATATTTTTTGTGAAAATTTATTGAATTTGATATTTATTCTTCATGCGAAAATATATTCTTTATAAGGTTTAAATTCTTATTTATGCATTTTTATGACATTTATTAAATGATCTAATATGACTTCCTTTTATTCTATATTGTTGGAACCATGATAAATATGAAAAGTTTCATTATAATATTTTAAGAAAAATGGAACTTAAAAATGTCAGCATCAATTATTTAAAAAAAAAAAATTTTACAACCATCATTATAATTCTTTCGAACAATAGGAAGACATAAAAATTGTATATCAAATTTTATTGTCGCATTAATTAAGATAATGAACTTGTTTTATATTTATGCATAAAAAGTTGAAAATAACATTTCTAATTTTAATTATCTCTCTTATCTAAGTCCTCGATGTCATAAGAATGTGTTGATCTCGTAATATGCTATTACAAGTGGACCCTTCACAGTAAGGCTAGAGGATTTGTTGTAAATACTTTTTCTCAAACCTTAACCACTCAAACCTTAACCAAAACAGCATCATTACGTCCATGACCGTATGAAGACCCAAGAATAAGTTGTTGATATGTTTTTTCTTAGAGAGAATATCATTCAATGGGAAAAAAATGAGATGGAAGCAAAGGCTCCCTTTCGTGCTATTCAATAGTCATAGTCATAAAGTTCAAATGGGTCATTTCAATGATACAGTGCTTAAGGCTACCATTGTCATGGAGAAGATACAAAAATGCTTGAGTCATAATTTTCATTGTAAAAAAATCATGATCTACATAATAGTTTGAAAATCATAGCATGTTTAATTAATTAACTTATTTTAAAATTATAGCACCTAATTGATTAATTAATTAGATGATAACACCATTTTAATATATAATTGAAAATATTCTACCAAATACAAAATAACTTTATTTATTCACACATACAAAATAAAAGATAGCAAGCATTAATATTAACATTTATAAAATGTGATAAGTTCCATAATTAAAAAATAAGTAGCAAACTAAAAGTATTTCATGGGAATCGAGTCCCCTGACTATCCGCATTTCTCTAAGCTCCTTCTCCAATTCTTTTTTTCAAGCTGCTACAGTACACCTAGATCTTGGCCAAGATGGAAGTGGTAAAAGTTCATGGGGGGTAAGCCTTGGTATATCCAGAATTTGAGCTTATGTACACATATTTTAGCATTCGTCAGCACTAACATTTTTTAAACTAAAAATAAGTGAAAACAGTACATTCAAGTAAAGGCTCGGTAGCATGTATATGAATCAATATACAATCTAACGTAATTCAATTACGCATTACATATAGATCAGACAATTTACTTATGTTTCATAGCATGTCACTCACAACTATATTAAGCATCACCTATAAAGTGACCTCACAAGACTAAACATCTACAAGCTTTCCACCATATTCTTTTCTAGATAGGACCTCGGGTGCACAACTAGAAACAGGGAGAAAAAGAATGTAGAGAAGGGAGCGGAATAAAACTCAAACAGAGATGGACATAATATGGGTAAACAAGAAAATCTTCCAGTAAAGCCCCTTCTCACATGCTGTCAATGGGCTTAGAACAAAGGGCTAACCCAAAAAATGGGTCCGAAATGAGAGCAACATCACATCTTGCGAATATAAAATAATGGATACAGATTCAAGCCTTTCAAACAATAGAAGAAGCAGAACTATGACCACCCTATGAACTAAAAGAATCAATAGAACTAGATGTTCACTTTTGGCCACACCCGGTTAAGCCCAAAGATGTACAAAAATCCACTGAAAAATGATGAATAAAGCGATAATGAGAGACATGAAACTCATAGTGATCCATACCTGAAAATCCTCCCTCAAGCAAAGTCTGCTCAGCCTCGTCCTCCTTCTCCAAAAGAAAACCTAAGAAATCCTCAGCTGTCTCTTTCTCTCAAGTCCAGTCTTCCTTCCCTGCTTGCTCTCTCTCAGCTCACCAGTTATCCACTAGCCTTGGCGTGAGGCCCCATATTTACTGGCATGGGTTTGAGAAAATGGATGGATGACCTTATGAAACCGTGAGACAGCTTGTCGGTGTATAATGGGAGATGGAAAAAGGACTAGAGAGAGGAAACGTTTCATCAGAAAATATTGTTTGGTGAGAAATATGTCACGTCTTGGTGGGAAGTCTCGATGGGAGATCTGTAGTGTTTTGGTGGAAAGTCGTTTGTGGGAAATTAGGATATATCAGAGTCATCACAGGCTGTTTGATATCAACTCTTTTAAATTTTAAGTTTTTATTTACAAATATTTAAATAACATAAAAGTAAAAAAGACATATATTAAGTTTGTTGCAAATCGAGAAATATTTTATTATTTTTTTTGTGGGAAATTTAGGACAATGAATTGCAATTTAATTCTTATATCCAGTGTTTATCTAATTTAAGGCATCAATTTTTTTTAGAATAATCCCCACTTGAAATATTAATATATTTATTTTAGTAATTTTGAAGAAATAATTTCTTTAAAATTACTTACCACTTAAACTATAAATTTACATTGTAAATAATTATATATATATATATATATATATATATATATATAGTATATATATATATATATATATATATATATATACACTTTTGATATATATATATATACACACATATAAACACATATATCATTTTTCCAAATTATATATTCACTACCTACCAAAATAGATGTTGATATTTTTTCTTCTAAACTTTAGTTCAATCTTCTTGTATTTTTTTTATGCAACTAAACCATAAAGATTCATTCAACAACTATTTATTAGTACTGTATCGAATGCGACACCCCAATTCCCGTACTCGCCTGGGCCTCCCATACAACGCCTCATAGGGTGTCATTTGTATACTTCGCCCGATAACCATCGTCAGAAAGGGACCACCGCGTGCGCTCCTCCCAAACTACCCTTATGATCTAGGACACATGCTCGTAGCATATCCTCTAAAACTTGTATGGTCCTCTCCTACCGATCATCTGTCTAGGGATGAAAAGCAGTGCTCATCATCAATTGTGTCCTCATGGACTTCTAGAAACTCTTCCAAAAGTGTGTCGTAAACCTAAGATCCATGTTCGATACTATGGACACTGGTATTCCATATAGTCGACAATCTCTCAAATATATAACCGATAGAATTCCTCCAGTGTGAAGGTCATTCGCACTGCTAGAAAATATATCGATTTAATGAATCGATCCTATCACTCACACCGCATCATGCCTCCGTGGTGTCCACTAAAAGGGATGGGTATAAAAAGTTGAAAATATATGTATATTTCATTTTTTCCCCCTCAATTTTAAAATGTAAAATTTTAGGGTGATCTTTTATGCAAATTTCTTTGGAAAATGTAATGGTGTGGAGAAATGGAAGAGGATGAGAGAGATGAGAACAGACAAGTCGTTAAAATATTAATAAAAAATTGAAACTTGTAAAATATTACATACCTTCCCATTTCCCAATACTAGTCGTTTTCACTTTCCCCTCAATTTTGGCCCCCACCATCCTCCTCCCATCATATTCCCCATAAAATATCAACAAAAATTAGAAAAATCTCAATAAATGATTTTGCAATACTATTATAAATATCCTATAATAATTTAAATAAAAATATTCATAAGAAGAAAAAAATTAATTAAAACTAATAAAAATTTAAAAAGTAATATATAATATAAGTTATTTCATTGAATAACATTGTAATTGATGATGCCTTTTTTCAACCGGACTTCATGTGAGCGTATTTGGGTCGTTGGCCTGAGATGGGCCATCATGAGCTGTCCATTGCTCTGATGTGGCTTCTACCGGGACCATGATCTCCGAATCAGCCCTCTCGCAAAGACAAGAAAAGAGTGCTGGGCTAGCTGGGCTCACCGTAGCCGCTCGATGCCTAAGCCGGCTTCTTTTCCGAGAGAAAAGATAGACTCCTGTAGGGCTAATGTGTCACAAGAGAGATGTTTGCGCATCTTCACCGAATACTGGGAGGGCCTTGTATTTATAGTATATGTTTTCCCATTGGACGGGTGTAATAAGATTGTTTCATTGATGGTATTACTTGCTTTATCGTGTATTGATTCTAGAAGGATATAGAAAGAGCGCTTTTATTTTCCGGGGATAATCTTCCTTCCTTATCGGGGGATTCATTGATTCGCATGATGAGTCAAGGCATTAGAATTATCTTTCTTCCTTGCCGTGAGATTTAGTTTGATTCAAGGATAAGACGTTATCGGGGGATTATTCTATTTTTCCATATTAAAAGGATCTTGGCCGTTTCGTAAGGCCGTGGGCTTTCCCAACTACCCCTGTTATCATCCTCGGGATAAGTGGACCGGGGCTCTCATTTTGCCAGCTAGGGACCCGGGTGTTTAGTCGGGTCGGCCTCTTCTCGTCTGCAAGTTGCCTACGAGCCTATTTTTCAAACCTCATCGCCATTCCCCCAAATTTCTTATGTACTGCGGCACGTGGCGTGGTCGAACGCCGTGACGGTGCAATTTCCACGTGTTCCGTCGAGGTCGGGTTAGTTGGGGCTTGGTCGCCATCATATGCCTTGCGGATAATGATGACTTTCTACAAGGCCATTTCTCCTAATTCTTTCAATTTCCTTCTCGCTTTCGCAAACATCCTCTCGCCTTGTGTGCTCGATCCGGTGACCTTTTCTTTGCTCTTTAGCGAGTTCCGACTTCCTCTCCCTTGCCCTCGTCTCAACCTTTCGCGCAGAGTCTTTTTCTTCAAGGCCTTGGATAGCTTTTTCATTGTACTCTCGTCCGTCGCGATGAGTCTCCTGTCTTTTCGAGCCGATACGAAGAGGCGCCAGGTCAGTTGGCCAAGTTTATTTTTATCACTTGCTTCCATCATGGGTCCCGGTCGCTTCTTCTCCGTATCGAGGTGACCTCTGGCCGTTGTCTGCTTCTATGACTAGCTATGCCCGAATCGTCATCCGGTTGAACTCGAGACGCCTCGGCGCCCCTTTCCTCGACAAGGGTAAGGGGAGAGTAGACTTGATTAATTATCCCGGGGATCTAATACCTAAAACTGGCCGCTCAAAGATGCTAGCTGTGGGCCTGGAAGCAAGGTTGGTCCTTCAGATGGGGCCACTTTTTTGTCGACGTTACCGACCTCCTCATGCCGGCCTCGGGTCTCGACGCCAATTCCTACGTGGCTCCGTACTCCAAGATGGTATGTTTCCTTTTCGAGGTGGCCTTCGAAATGGTCTTCGCTCTCCGCATCCCTTTATAAAAGGGGTTTTGCACTTCAATGTCCGTCTCTCAACTTTCGCCCAACGTCGGCATTTTGGTTATTCATCGGTTTTCTTTAGGGACCGGGGCCTATGGTCCTCAGTATAAATGCTGCCCATTATTTTTTGTCGCGAAGGAAACCTCCGAGGGCTTCTCATTTTTCTCTGGGTTGCTCGCCGCTTCCTTCCGTGATTTCCCGATCTTCCTCTTCCCACACAAGTTCGAAGGAACGCTACTTTGTCGCTGGTCGCACCGGGAATATGACCCACTGACAAAGACGACACTGCATGCTCGAGTTGACCACCCCGAGAATCTACGTGAGTGTCGCTTGTTTTCTCGAGCATGATTTTTGTGAGGTTATTGATATTTCTAATTTTTCATCGTCCACGTGCCTCTCGTGCTCGACCGACTTCTCACTCAAGATAGCGCCATAGTGCGAGTCAAGTAGTGTTCGCGCGGCTCCATACCGAGCCGATTAAGCCGACATTCCTCTCCTCGAGTTCTGAGTGGGTCACCCGCTCTCATTGCTCTCCCGAGATCTTCGCCCCACCATGGAAAGTCTCTCCCACCGCCCTTGTCGCTAAGCCTACCAAGGGAGAAGCTTGGGCTCTACTGAGACGGGCCGCCTCGAAAGCCCGTGTGGAGCCGTGAAACGGAAAGTTCTCGACTCCAATCGAGAGCACCTACCACTCGGCCAAGGTTCCTAAATCGGGGCATCTTCCTCTCTCCCCGTGCTAAGGATCCTAAAGTTTGAGCCCGCAACTCGCTCGGGTCCGTCGCGAAGGCGAAAGGTTCCTGAAGGACGTTGGAGAATCATATGGTCATGCCCATCGCCTGGAACCCGCCTCGCGCAAAGTGCCAGCTACCGAGGGTGGAGGAGTTGAAGAGGAAGGATTCCGAGACTGCGGAGATGGCTTTTACCTCGCTTCTCAATGTTAAACTTGTACCGGGCGCATTTCGCCCATTTTTATGATTCTCGATCTCAAGAAGTCGAGCGCACTGCCCGTTGACGAGGCTTTGGCTCTATCCCTCCAGGGGGTCGCCTCTGTAAGTTTTAAAATTTTGTCGTGTCTAATTTCAATCCCAGTTGAGTGTTGATTCTGTGTTGGGTACTAACTTTGCGTTGGATGTGGTAAGTGGCTACCCATTTGAAGAGTATGGCCAAGAAGGCCAAACCAAACGGCGCCATGCCAAAGTCGCTCGAAGCTACACGGTGGTCACCATTTCATCAATCGAGTCATGGATCGAGTGCGACATGATCGAGGAGGCGCTGAAGCTTCGGGCCTTATTTGAAGCATACACGTCGACACGTGCCCGGGCCGAGGGTTGAGAGGATGAGGCCGTAAATGTCGCTTGAGGATGGCCGGCGCGAGCCTAAGAGAGGTCCGGATTTAGCCGCGAAATGTGCGTAGACGACCCAGCATGCCAGGGATGAGTCAGCACCTACCCAATACGAGCTTCGACGTCAAGTGATGAGCTCCGTCCTGCAAGTCATGGGGTCCAAAGAAGAAGCCACGCGCCAACGATGATCTGCTTATAAGATAGCACTATTGGGACAGAGCTCGCCGTGAGGCTTCCTAGTCGTGCAACAACGAAACACCGATCGAGACACCGCCGCGGATCAAGGCGGGGATTCATCAACAAGTGACTCTGGTTGCTCAACGGGACGAAATTATAGGCAAGTTGAGGGATGAGGCCTGTACTCAATGGGCTTCTGGGTGGCTCGCCTTTCAAAGAAAAGCTGCTAATGTCTATCCAGGCCTGGATTTCAATTTTGACATACCTAGTGACGAGGAGGCCGAGGAGTCCCTATCTACTGACTACTCTGAAGAACCGGGTACCCCTGCTAAAGCCCACTCTCCCTCTTCACCATCCGCCTCCCTCCTTTGACGCCGATCTCCCCGTTTCACGTCTCGCCCGCCTCGATGTCGACTTTTATACTTTTCTTTTTTTTATATATATATTTTTTTTTGTTAAGTCCTGTAATCCAAGACATATGTAGCCTTCTCACAAATATTCATTTTTACCACTTGTGTTCCCATCGGCGCATTTTCGCTTTGACTCGCATGAATCAATTAATTTCTTGGTTTGCATAGCCCGAGTCAACGTTCAGCCGGGCAAACTCGAGTAACACGCCCCGAAAGTCAGTACGGAAGCTCTAACTGAGCTCGTGAGTTGTGAGCCGAACGGCCCGAGTCGAATCGCTCTAGGTCGCATGGCCTATGCGCAGGTCGAGCTCGCCATTCCGGTGCCGCGCTCCGGCGCCGAGGCCTGGCGCGGGCTGAACGTCCGAGATGAATCGAATTCGAGTAACACGCCCCGAGTCGGGTGGTCGAGCCTTCACCGAGCCGGTGGGCTCATGAGCTGAATGGCTCGAGCTAAACCGACCCAAGCCGCATGGTCTGTAGAATGGCTGAGCTCTTTCAAAGTGAGCTACTAGCCCGGGCGTCGCGAATCGAAGCATGATATGCTCGAGCTGATCCGACCGGGGTCATGCGGGCCGCGCGCATTAGTCGGTGAGCTCAGAGTGAGCCACGCCCGGCGCCGAGGCCGGCGGCGATATACCGAGTCGACCGGACTTAGGCCGGGTGGCCTGCGGCAGAGTAGTCGAGCTCGCCAAAGCAAGCCATCGGGCTCCCGCGCCGAGGCCGAGCTGCGATATACCGAAATGATCCGACTCTAGGTCAGCGCGTTCGTGCGCAGTAGTCAGCCTGGGTCAGTGAGCTACTAGGCTCCTGGGCACCGAGGTCAGTGGCTATATAGCCTGTTTGATTTGTTCCTAGGTCGCGTGGCCTCGTGCGCAGTAGTCGAGCTTGTCAGCGAAGCACTGTGCTCTGCCGAGGTCGAGTGGCGATGATGTACTCTCGAAATGACCGACTTAGGTCATGGACTCAGGCAGAGTAGTCGAAGCCGCTAAAGTGAGTCATCGCCTCGTGTCAGGCCTTTCTACTTCTAATCTCTTGGGAAGATGCGAATGTTTTTAACACGTCGACCATGGAGAATTGGAAACGACTTCGCGAAGCTTCGTGTGCTTTAAATTCTTCTTATAAATGGCGGTTCTCATGTTTCATAACCCATATTTGAGATTCTACTTTTCCCGGTGTAGATCACCGTTTTATTAAACTTCGAGGCTTGAACGTGCCTTTGCGGGGGTTTGGGTTCGAAGACTCCGGTTCACCATTGATCTCGCTGCGGAGTCATGTTTTTCCTGGGCTTGTCTCCCTTACGGGAGTTATGTTATTCCCGCCTTCGCTGTGGACGCGTCCCAGAGGGCGTGCACTGCGCCGCCCTCTCATTTTCCTGCTCTTCTTCTCCTTTCTTCCTCTCCTTTCTCTCGAGGTTTTTTGCTTCGTTTTGTTTCTTGCTTTTTTTTTTTAACCTGCCAGATCAGACACTCAAGATAATCGATGACACTACTGATTGTAATTGAATGTAATTTTGACTGGAATAAAGAGAGACTTTTCCTTTTTGGATCATGAATTTTCACATTCTGGTGTATTTAATTTTCCTGCGCATTCTATGGTTGTGCTATTTGCAATGTTTAACTAAACCACCAATAAACGCTCAATTCGTCACCCGAAGATGGATAATGCTTTATTTGAGATTACAAACCGAAAATTACCGATAAAAACGCTTTAAGATGTCTGCATTCCGCATGATGTATAATTTTTCCTCCTCCTGCCTAGAGCTCGTAGCTTGCCCCGGTCCGGACGACTCGAGATATGATGTGTGGGCCTCTCCCGGGCCGGGGCCTAGCTTTCCGTGGCCGATCTCTTCCTCGTCGGGCAGAGCTTTAAGACTAGATCACCCGACATGTGCAGCTCCCCGGGTTTGACTTTTTGGTTAGTACCTTGTCGGCTTCTTCCCTTCCGGGTAATCCTCCGCGCGCCTTAAAACCCGCTCACTGCCATCTAGAGGTCCAAATTTAAACGAGAGCCTCACATTATGCTCCACCGTCGCTAACTCGATCTCGGGATTTTAACCCGACTCGACAAGGGTTACCGTCTGCCAAAGGTTGGGGCGAATGGGGTTTCCCTGTTGTCGACTTCGTAGTCCTCAGAGGCCCATAGCACTCCTGGGAGGTATTCTACCCATTTGCCTTTAAGATCTTCCAATTTGGTCTTCGCGGGCCTTAAGGGTCCTAATGGCAACTTCCTACCGACCATTAGACCGTTTGGACAAAATGGGACGAGTAATACCCCATTCCGAGCTCTGGCCAAGAAAATCCCGAACTTGGCGCTGTCAAATTGCTTCCATTGTCCGATACCGTGGCTCTGATTCCAAACCCGCACATGACGGCTCGCCACACAAAAATTACGTGATCTTCCTGTTTCCGTGATTACGGCCAAAGGTTCGGCCCTACCCAATTTGGTGAAGTAATCTTACTCCGCGACGATGATGAATTTGTACCGTCCTTCCCGGCAAGGTCCCGCAAGTATGTCCAAACCCCACCGCTGGAAAGGCCAGCTCAGACCGATGTCAAGGGCCCCGATGGGTGCGTGAGATCTCGCATGCTCCCGGCATCTTGCATTTCCCGACCAGGCCTACGGCGCCTCCGGCACAGGGCCGCAGTACCTTGTCTTAAGACCTTTCCTGCTAATGCCCGAGCTCCGATATGATTTCCGCATATACCTTCGTGTACTTCCCTTAGCAAGTATTCAGTGTCTTTTCCCGCGATGCATTTAAGGATGGGTGTGAAGAAACCTCGCTTGTACAAGCTTTCCTTATGATTAGTGAACCTGGCTGGCCTCGTCCTGATTTTGGCTGCTTCTTTCGGGTCGTCGGGTAGACGCCCGTCTATTATGTAATTCCAAATGGGGTCCATCCAATTCAGCAAGGATCCAATTAAGTAACTTCCACGCTACGAGATCTATAGAAGGCTCGTAAGGTATTCGATCGCGTCGAACCGCCGAGGTCTTCCCGTAAATGCCGCTAGTTTTGCCAAGGCATCGACTCGGGAGTTCTTTGCTCTGGGAATATGTTTGACCTGAACCAGCTCGAATTTTTTCAATAAGTCCCGTACCTTTTTTAGGTATAGGATCATTCTTCCACTTTTGGCCTCGTAGGTGTCTTCTATTTGTCTTACTACCAAATTGGGAGTCACGCAGACTTAGCCGGTCAACTTCCAGCATGAATGGGCGCAGCAGCTGAGGTCTCGCATGACGGCCCCCATACTCGGCCTCGTTTGTTGGAGGCTTGAATCTGAATATGAGTATTCACCAATGTCTATTCCTTTCCTCGGGAGGTCGATTAGACCTCGCCCGCTCTCGTATAAGCCAGGCTCCATCTACAAAAGTTTCTAGATTGACTCCGCCTCTTTATCAGCTTTGGGCTTTATATTCATGTCGAACTCGCCAAATTTCTATAGCCCACTTCATAAGCCTTCCCGAGGTCTTCGCTTGTGTAGTATCTGCCATCGATATTCTGCTGAACTTCAATGGTATGAGCCCTGAAATAAGGGCTGAGCTCCAGCCGCTAAGCATTTGGGCCAGGATTAATTTCTCCATCCTGGGATACCTCTCCTTCGCTCCTCTCAAAGCTCGGCTACAATAATAAATTGGGTGTCAGACTGGGCCTTTGTCCCCGACGAGATACTGGTCGAGAAGTCCCTGGAAGATATGCATAGAGCTGAGAGCTCCCCTTTAAATCTGACTACTGGGGAACCTGGTGAGCTCAGTACGCCTTCACGCCGAGAATGCTTCCTCGCATTTTGTGTCCCATTGAAAGGCCTTCTTTAAAACTTGGAAAAAGGCTGACATTTAACACTGGGGCCTTGACACGACCGGCCGGCGCAAAGAATCCTTCCGTCAGACGCGTTGGATCTCCTTTTTTATGCTTCGAGCGCGACGGCATGTCGAGTAATCGCCTTTATCTGTCTTGGCTCGCTTATTCCTGGGTTGTTGACTATGAAACCTAGGAATTTTCCGCCGATAAATTCGCTGCACATTTACTGATGAAGCCATGTTGCACTTCTCTCAGGATCTCTGAACGCCGCATGGGGATGAGCTATGCGTGAATAAGAAGAAGGATTTTACCATCGGCGTCATCTACGATACCTCCATGGTCGTTCCTATCTCGCTCCGAACATCCTGCTCACCGTGACTCCCACAGTAGCTCCCGTGATTTTTGAGCCCAGCGCATCACACTCCATAACAATAGGTTCCCTGCGCCGTGATGAACAAGGTTTTTCTTCGGGCCAATCAGGTCCATAGCCGATCCGGTTGTATCAAGAAGGCATCCATAAAACTTAGGAGTTCATGGCCGGCTAGGCATCTACGCATTAGGGTCGACCGTGGCAAAGGGAACCGCCTTCGGGCATGCTCGTTGATGTCGTAGTCGATGTAGAGTCGCCACTTGCCGCTTCACTTTTTAACTAGCACGATATCGGGCTAGCCGCCAGGTACTCTACCTCTCTTATCGTCACCGAGTGAGTTTTCCTCCGACCTCCTCGTTGACGGCTTCATTTTCCTGAGCGGTTCCTCCTTCTTTCGCTGACCGTTTAAAGGATTCGCCACTCAAATGGCGTGTGTGATTACCGTGGGGTCAATTTCTCCCATGTCTGCCTGTTTCCACGCCAAGCACGCTTTGCTTCGTCTCAAGAAATTCGCAGAGAGTTTCAGGCCCTTCGTAAGTTCGAGCCACCGCATGCGAGGTGTTCGTGGTCGCCAGTCCCAACAATACGGATTCTAGCCTCCGGTGGGGCTCAGTCGGGTGTGCACCTCGCCGCATTACGTCGAAGCCTGGGCTCCAGTATATAAGTATCGATCGCTTTTTGCTTCAAAGGATGCCGAATAGCATTCCTCGCCACCCGCTTGCGCCTTCTCGAACCATTCCACCCGCTATGGTAGGAAATTGATCATCGTGAAAGCTGAGGAATGGCCTTTATCATTGGAGAGGTCTCCATTTAATAAGTACATATTATAGGTGGATGGGGCGTCCACAACGAGGAATCTTATTGTCAGTTGCTTGGGTACTGAGTATCCCCAAGGTGAGCACTAATAGTATCGAGCCCACGGGTAACACTTTTTCTCCAGAGAAACCTCGCAAGTGAGTGCTAACGGGTTCTAGTTTCTCCCTTCCGATGCCCATCTTATCAAAGGCCGAGGCGAAAATGATGTCGACTGAACTCCCGTTTGTCACTGGGTGACCTCAATGGATTGCTTTGTTGGCCACCACCGTCGAATTACCAAGGGTCAGCCATGGTCGCACCCTCCAGATCTCGAGTCGAGAATGTACTTGACGTGTCGAAACAGGCAACTGGGATTAATCGCTTTGTATCTCCGCCATTCCCCCGACCGATGCTGGCGCAGATGGCCTTCCCGCTGAGATGGACTCCCTCCTACAAATCCTCCAAGATCACATGGATTTCCTGGGAGGTCGGTAATCGAAGATTATCACGAGCGGTGGCTGTGGCCGCGAGCTCCGGGCCTCGGCTCGAGCTTGATTCTAAGGCTGATTTTGTGTGCTATGAAGCCGTCGAGATACCTACCGTGATTAAGTATTCTATTTCTTTTCCCGAAGGTGCTGCAATCATTCGTGCGATGCCCATAATCCCTAAGAACCCTGGCAATACCTAGAATCGTCTCCGTGGCTGGTCCGACTTCATTTGAGCTCGCCACCCAGGAACTGCTCGCTTTCGCAGATTTCCGCACAAGACCCGTGGATACCGAGGATGTTAAGGTGAACCGAGGTGAATAACGTGATCGCCTCTTTGAGTTGATGTGGGCCTGTGCGATCTCTCGGGAGGTTTCCAGCACTTTGGGGATCGTTTCGCATATTTTTCGTGAGACCCTGGCCGCTTCTGCCTCTGGGCTCCGTCCTCGTCGTCGTACCCCGCTCTTTATTTAGGGTTGAGGAGCCTTCCTGGATATGAGGGCTCTTCGCCATCGATATATTTCTCTCATGAAGGATCACCTCAACCATGCTTGCTGAGGGTTCTTGAGACGGAAAACATCGATCTTCGACGCACCCCTAACCCAAAGAATGAATGCAAGATCACTAATTTTCTATCATCTTTAGAGACTCGGGCATGCTGAACCTCTCGCACGTAGGACTCGCACTTTCCTACGAGCCCCGCTCTTGACGGTCAATAGATGGTAATCCCCACTTTTCAGACGCTCGTCTGGATGAAGTGAGACGAACGCAATGGATAGTTCCTCTGAACGAGGGATCGGGTTTAAGGCGGAAGCCCCAAACGGTGCCAAGGTCACTTTTTAGTGTGGTAGCGAAGCTCAGATCGCACGTGGTCCCGATACCCATGTAGCTCCCTTGCTTTGTGGCATTGAGGTGGTCGACGTGACTTCGACACCATCACGCTTCCACCTCGTGGCACTCACCTTACTGGAAGAGGAAGCGAGCACTTACTGCGGAACTGACTCGCGGCAATTAAGGTGTCCATGGTGTCAAGGGCACGCCCTCTTACAACTTCCTTCACACGGCTCAGCTCTTGCTGGAGGCTCTTGAACCTCTGCTCCCATGATTGCTCTCCCGTCCCTTGCTGAGGGTGACGAGTTCTGCTGCTTCCCGACATGCCCCCAGTGTCGCTTCGTCGCCTCCCTCCGCGCTAGGATGCGGTCCGCGCCCCGCCCGGGCTGGGATTCTACTGCTTCGCTCCTCGGGAGAGTGCCGAGGATTGTGTTGTCCTTCATGCGGGGAATATCATGGCTCGGAGCTGTCGCGGCCTCCCGTGGTCATCTCATTTGTCTGAGGAGCTGTTCTAACTTTTCTATTAAACGTTGATTGGTGAGGCGGAGTGCCTCCACCTCGCTCCTCGTGCTCGGGCTCGCATTACTTCTAACACGCCGGGAGGCCTGGCTGTTTGTAGCCTCCGCCCGGCAGGTCCCGCATCTCGACTGATCGGGCGCTGTTCTCGCCAGGTTCTAAGTCGGGTACTTATCAAGAATCGAGCGATCGCCTTATTTGTAAAGGAACTGCTGCTCCTACATACGGCGCCAATCGATGATGCCTTTTTCAATGCGACTAGGGCTGAGCGCATTGGGGTCAGCGCAGGCCGTAGAGCGTACCGCCGGGCTGGTCCGCCGTCTGATGTGGCGCTACCGACCGGCGATCTCTAAAACACCCTCCTCTCTGAAAGACAAGAAAAGAAAGGGTCATGGGGCTTTCAATGATGAGTCCAAAACTCATGATTTTTAATACTTTTCTAAGTTTATAATGAGAATAATGATGGATTGTTTTCGTGAAAATCGATAATTGAATCACTCCAATTTACGCTAGAAAATCAAATTTTAGCAAAAATCATTAGAAATCAGGCCCGCAGCTAGACTTAAATCAAAACTCGAACCGGTCGCGATAGGAAGTGCGCCTAAAGAATTCCAAGTCACGACCTCAACAAATTTGGCTTGGAACAAACTCAAGAGTGAATAAGAAGTCGTGACTCGCGTAAGGAAGTCGAGACAAAATGTGACTCGTCAGAGAATAAGAGAAGCGCCAAATGGTGCTAGTTCAGCTCGTCGCGACATCATTGCGACGCGTCGCGAGATGTCAAACCGAGATAAAATAGACGCCGTGATACCACCATGAGGTCGCGACAAGGAGCCGACTACAAGGCCACAAGAACAAATTTCTCTCAAGTAAAGGAAGTCACAACCATCTTGAAAGAAAGGACTTGATGTCGCGACCTTGACAAGCAATGAAGAATAACACCTGTGTCTAAACGTAAACTCCAATATCGTAAGACCAGAATTAATAAAGAAGTTAGACAGGATGTCGACACTACTCAAGTCGCCGGCTGCACTGAAAGGTTAATGTGACATGGAGGTCGTGACACTGATAAGAAGTTGTGACAACAGATTTTCAAAGAGGCTAAACATAGAGGTCGCGACGTCATCCAGTGGTCGCGACATCAGTTGAAGTAAAGGTGAAGTCGCGACGTCCTTTAGTGGTCGCGACATCAATTACAGTGAAAGAAGGTCGCGATGTCCTTTAGTAGTCGCGACATCAGCTGCAAAGAATGGAGGTCGCGACATCATTTAGCTGTCGCGACATCATACCCAAGAGATGCTGAAGACAAGTCACAACAATAGTAAAACTTCCATTTACATCAAAAGAGCTTAAGGCAGAAAAGAGAAAGTCGCGACATCATTCAAATTGCCTCGATAACAAGCATAAGAAGGTCGCGACGCCATTTTAGCGGTCGCGGCATCGCATACAAGGTGTTAAGAGCAAGTGCAATCCAGATAAAAGCCCGCCATGACGCAACGTAAAACGGTCGCTGACGTATGATCAACAGGTCGACCTCATAAGAGATCACTATGCGTAAAGATGAAGTCGCGACAGATATGATTGAAGTCGCTACATCAGAATGTACCAATAAGGCACGCAGTTGCGACGGAAAGAGGTTGGGCGACATCAGTCAAGGTCGCACAAAACAAATGGAGCTCATTACGAACAACAATGGGCCGCTTATTTTGAAATCCACAAATAAGTGCATCGAAGTTAGGACTCAACTTCCAAACCCTATATAAATACAAGCAAATTGCTATTGAAGGAAAGGTACTCTCTGGCGGCAATGTAACTTAAAGATCCGGGGTAGCCTAAGGCTCATTTTTGTTATTTTTCTTCTTTTCGATTTTTTTTTAGTTTTGTTTCATTTGTCAGCTGGGCATTAGAGTAGATTTTTATTTTTATTTCCGATCTTGAACGATTAGCTTGTTAAAGCAGAAGCTGAATGCAGAATTCATTTTTCTTCAAATTACTATCTGGTTGTTTGAAGTTCGCATACCTTGGAATTCGACCTCCGCCATTATTACAAAGGGTATTTTTTTATCAGATCACCACTTCTATGTGTAATTCAGTAATTTAGAAACCCAGCTTCCATTGAGCAAACTCTGTTGTTAGAATTTATCTTTCCTACATAATAAATTAAGGTGCTATTGAACTTTCAACTTGAAAATTTGCTTTCTGGTTATGAGTTTGCTGTAATTTATTCCAATATCAGTGTCTTATACCAGCTGTAGCATTGCTTCATACTTCGACTGCTGTGGAGGCCCTCTCGAGTGACACAGAGAAGGCATCCTTCGAGAGTGATGAACAATTTCTCAAGGGTATATTAACCTAATATTGAGATCTAATGAGCTTTGTGAGTTTATTTCGATAAATCGCCTCAATTGAAATCAAGAATGAGTTGAATGAATTATCCAATTAAACAAGTAGTAGATTTCACCTCAATTCGAACAGCTGATTCTAATCTCGTGGTTAGCCGAGATCTAATCAAGGAGCTGATGAACTATTCTAATTCTAGAGGAGGAGAAACCAGAAAGAGTAAACTCCATGTTATACCTATGTCTTCGAGCTATGGTTTATAGTTCACGTTCTCGGTATTAAGTATTGAAAAAGAAAAATATCCAGAACAAGGCAACACAGATTAAAAGTAGTTATCTAATTCTCGTCGAAAAGAATCAGAAAATTAGACGGTGAACGCTGTAGCTCAAGAGATTCAGCTTACACTACCATATTCCCGGACTGATTTAAAATCCGCGTTCATGAAGGTTATAAGTACTGCAGTAAATTGATTTTTCACAATAGTAGTACTAATGTTTCTTTAAAAGATAATGAACCAAATTCACTATTTTCATTACTATTCTTTATTCTTTATTCTTTTAAATTTCGCTATTTGTTATTCATTCATGTTATCTTAGACTTGTATATTTTAAGGCTTCTAAGCCGATTTCACTCAAGCCGCTGAGTCCAAATAGTGTGAATTTGATTAGTCGTAGTAGTTGATTGATAATTCTTGAGATCTCTTATTAGGATCGATATGGACTTAAATCAATTTTATTACTTGTTCGACCTGTGCACTTGCAGGATCTTGGATTAGAAGTAGAAAGAGATTTATCTAATCTTAAGGAAACCGATTTTAATGAGTATAATTGCAAAGAAATACAACAAACAAGTTTCATGGCATTATTGTTGGGGATTAGACAATAATCCTTTGGTAATGGTGTCGTAGAATTGTATATATCTTACGATGGAGTTTCTTTAAGGGAGAAAGATATGAAGCCCTTAGAGGCGAATGTGTTTGCGTATGTTTGCGTACCTTTCACCGATGGGGTAGCCTTGTATTTATAGTATATGTTTTTTAGGTTGATGGTGAATAAGTTCTTTCCCATTCTGGATGGAGTATTACTTACCTTTATGGTATTGGATTCGGTAAGGATATAGAAAGCGGTTATTTGGGATAATCTTCCTTCTTTATTAGGGGATCAGAAGCGATGCGCATGATGAAATTTGTTATATCGTGAATTATCTTTTCTTTCGTGCTTTGTGAGATTTAGTTTGATTTGAGGGATAAGACGTTATTAGGGATTATTCTATTTTCCGTATTTAAAGTTAGGTTTGGTTTGTGGGCCGTGCGCTCCCGACTACCCTGATATCATCCTTTGGGATAATGTTTGAGCTCTCATTTAAGGAATTGCCCAGGGACTGGGTGTTTCGTTGGGTTGACCTCTTTCTTGGGCCTGGCGAGTGGGCCTGTGAGCCTTATTTTTCAAACCCACACCTCCCGATGTCTGTTTGAGATTTCACAATCTTTTACTGAATTTAAATATATTTGTCATTAAAATATTAATTTAATGGTATAATATTTGTTCTGATTTCAAGAAGCATTGTTAGGAAAGTGTCATTATCATACACCCAAAACTAAAATTATTAGGTTTTAAAATCAAACTTTAGAAACTATTAAAAAAATGAACTTAATCTAAAAATATCTTGAGAAAATAAATATTTAAGGGGTTACCTAGTTACCGATATAATTTTCTAAACTTGATAGTGCACTTTTTCCAATTTTAAAGTTTGGTTCCCAAACAATAATTTGGTTTTAGTCATGATCAAGATTAATAACACACTTTTTCCTATTTTTAATCTAAAAATGTTTCAAAAAAAAATTCATTTGTTTAATAAATTTTATGAAATTCTTTTTAAATATTGAAAAAGCACCTTAATGTTACAAAATAATTAATTATAGTATTTTACGAAAGAACACTTCATAAGTCATTATTCTAAAAAAGCTTATAAAAAAATATTTTCATTAAAAATATTTTGAGTACAGATACGTCTAAATGCATGTCATGAGTATAAAAGTTGAAAATATGTATAATTTTTTAAATGTTAGAATTTTATTTATAACTTTATACTTTTTATTACCTAAAAGTATAAAAACGGGTATTAAAAAACTTTCATGAGATTTATATTTTAACCTTAGGTTGAATCAAATTTGAAATAAATTATTTTAAAATTAATTTATTTATCAAATTTTTATTTCAACATTTAATTTTATATGCAACTTTGAAAAATAAGAATCTAACAGTATAAAAATACAGTTTTTCTATCATTAGGGTAAATTATTACCTCTAATTAAAAAAAAAATCAGCGTCACACTTCTTATTTTTTGTTTATAACATAGAATGTATTAATAAACCCTATATATAAAAATGCTAGCCGATGTAGAAAAAAAAATTAAAATTTATCTTATATTTTAAAAAATTAGTTTTAAAAATTATGAAAATTGAGATAATAAATATTTTTTAATATCTCAACTTTTTAATAGTTTTTTCATTACTTTTCAATTTAAATATATCAAAATTCATGTATCTCATATACAAATTCAAGTGTCTTATATAAAAAATTATATTATTTTTAATTTTAATAATAGAAATTAAATTAAATAGGACATATTATTCCTGCAAGTGGAAAACAACGTTGGAGCAGCAGGAGCCTTGGAGGTTGTGGAGTCACATCGTTATACCTATTTCCAATATCATCATTCCTAATTGTGTAGATTTCATAGCATGCATATTTTCTCTACTCTTGAAAGAGCTCCACGTTATGTCAAATCACCCCTATGCCAGAGATACATAGGGGGAGCCAACTATAGGTAAGGGGGGTGGGACCAGAAGGAAGTGGAGGGTAAAGAAAAAGAGGAACAGAATTCAGAGAAGAAATGGGGTAGGGTGGTTTTGACAAATTTGATAATGTTTTTGTGAGAGAACAAGAAAAAGAGAAAATTACGTTCTTTTTATTTTCAGGAGGACGAAGATAGTGGTGGGATTTTATAAGAAAGGAGCGGAGCTAAGTGGATTGCAGGTATGGGTTTCATATACTCCCTAAAGTGAATAGCCTCCTTTTCTACATGCTGGATTGTATATTCTCAGAATCCTCCATATTCTCCAGCTCAAGAGCTGTAAACGTAGCACTCAAAACCGTCTCCCCATTCCCGGCAAGACACACGTTGGGCATCTTCCCCATGGTAGCCTCCATATTCTGCAGCTCAAGAGCTGTAATGAATGGACTCGAAACCGTCGCCCCATTCCTGGCAAGACAGACGCTGAGCTTCTTCCCCATGGCAGCCTCCTTTTTCTTCAGCTTAAGAGTTGTAATCATGGGACTTCAAACCGTCTCCCCATTCATGGCAAGACAGACGCTAAGCATCTTCCCCATGGCAGCCTCTATATTCTCCATCCCCCATGTCAGGAGAGATAGCATCAAGGCCTGGAATGGGAAGTCTTTTTTTGTGTGGAGAGTGGAATGTTTCGGAGTGGGTTTGGCCTGGTCTGGTGTCTCTAGGGTTCACACAGTGGTCTTAGTCACACTAATGGCATCTTTGTGGTTTACTAAAAATTGCCATTCATGTTGCATAAAAATTTTCATGTTTTAGTTTATTATGAAAAATATTAAAAAAGATAGAAAATTATTAATAAACTTATATATTTTTAAATTTTTTTATATTTATATAAAATAATCAAATAAATGAAAAAAAAAGTTTAAATTCTTATATAAAAATAATTTGATAATTTTAGATCTCTCTTAAATTTTTTTATTTTATTTTTGGACATTTTTTTAATTTTCTTGCCATCCTATATTTTGGGAACCAAACACACCTTAAATATTTTTTTGAGAATTTTTTTGGTCATTTGAATAGCTAAAGTGTCCCTATCGAACCACTGATGCGAGTTAGAAAATATATCGGTTTCGATGATATGTCGGTCTGCATTTATGGATATATCGGATATATCGAAGATATATGGTGGATATTTTTATGAATATCAATATATCGAAAATTAATAAAAATACTTTGAAATTCATAAAATATTTTTCCTAAAAGTGTAAAAATGACATTAATAATCGAAATATCACATTTATGTAGTTTCAAAATCGAAAATGAAGATTGATGACCTCGATTCTGACATTTGATGGATATATCGAATCTTAGTAAGAGACAATCTTTGCATCATAAAGACGTGGTGTTTTGATAATATTGATTATAAGATCGAGCATTATCGTGAATAAATGTTTGAGCACAGCCTTACCAAACTATGCGTGATAGGAAATTCGGGGTTCGTATAGCATCTCGTTTAATATCATTCTTGTGAAAAAATTAATTTATTAATATATTATTACTAGAAATTAAACTAATTTAAAAAATATAAAAACTTCATACTTATACTATAAATTTTATATAATATGCATACACGATATTAACTAATATATAACTTGATTTTAAAATTGCAATGAACATGAAATGTTAATTTATTAATATATTATTACTAAATTAATAATTTAAAAATATGAAATAATCGTATAAATATCAAATTAAACTAATATATAGTTATTTAAGAGATATCACAAAGAAAATTTTTTGTAGTGAAATGAAGATTGGATATTGGTAGAGAGAATTTGTGATCAAATTTAATGATTTTAGAGATATTTATAGATTTTTGGGGTCAAAATAACCGTTGGATGGTCAAAAAATATTTGTAATTTAATTATAGCCGTTGGATTTAATTTTGGTGCAAATATGACCGTTAAATCTTCTTTAAACCGTTAGGATCAATCCATAACCGTTAGATCAAGTTAGAATTTCAAATCTGGTCATTTGGATATATTTAGTATATCGGGTAACAATCGTGTATCCACTTGGAGTATATCTCGATATATATTTTTACCGATATTTCCGATATATCTCCGATATTTTACTGATATTTCCGATATATCGCCGATATATCGACGAGAAAAATCCAACAAATTTTCCCCACGCCCAATCTCCGATATAAATGACCGATATTTCGGTCGTTGATCATATTTACGGCTGAGAGTTTCGCCGACATTTCCCGACATTTTTTCCTATTTTTCCAAACGATTTTCTAAGAGCAAAATCGCCTGATAGCGCCGATAGTCGATATATCGCCGATATATTGGGCCAATATATCGGAAATTCTCAACTTTCGTAATTACTACCGCCTCACCACCCAAAACTGCAAAGCATGCTCCACAAAGAAGAATGAACCCATTCGCAAAGGGCTAGAACCACTACTAGAATCTCAAAGAAAGTAGGGAAATTCCAGGTACTCCATTACAGTTGAACTGTAAAATCAAATAAAAAATTTTCAAAAGCAAGAAAATAAAGAAGGAAAGAAATAAATAGAAAAAGGATTAAGATAAACCTCATCTAATCATTTGTAATTCAAATCCATCGAACCAAAAAAATAAAACTTAAAATTTAAGAAAGAGAAAAAAAGAAAAAGAATTGAATGAAATAAAACCCACAATAAAATTTTCTTAATCCTAGCCATATGGATTTCAATTCATACACATAGCAGCCACGTTCTTCCCTATCCATAATCTTCATTCACCCAATTTTTATTTTAAACCCGAGATCTCCTTTATATATATAATTAGAACACATAAAAACATGAAATGACAAATATATGGGATGCAATTCTCAATACCAGCAATGGCCTCAAATCAAGTCACTGTAAACTAATAACTGAGGAAGAAATTAGATCCATAAGAAAGGCAAGATTAGAAGCAATGGTCAGAGGTAGTACAGTTATTTTATATAAAGATGCATAGGAACATCAAACCATGGAATGAAATGAGTACATAAATGATAGGATTGTGATGAGTGCAAAACTCATCTATGTTTTGAGTTTATTTCATATGTTATTTTGTGCATTTTATATCCATATTCATGTAAAACTCATAAAATTTCCTCTAAACTTGGTTTTGTAGGATTATTGATGAAAAGCAAGTGATTTGGCAAGAAATGAGTAATATATTTCCAAAAGAAGAGTCAACCGAGAATCTCACAGCGCGCCACTGGGAAGATAAATTTTTCTGTACCATGTGGAACATCAAATGGTTAAAATTCTCTCATGGCTGCATTCTACATTCAAAGAGCTTTCCAACGCAGCACTACAAGCCCAAACTGAAAGTTAAAAATGAAGAAGCATGGCCCGAAGGTTGGAGAAGAAAAACAAGTCGCTGTCCGCAAACCAATGCGACCAAAGAAATCGTCAAGAACTGGGGAACCTTATCGCTTAATTTGCAAAACTTGGTCGCGATCAGAGGAATTCAGGGTCACGACCGTGAAACTCGTCGCGACCTAAAAAAACTCGTGTCACCAGCTTGTCTGCTTCTTTGGCGACCAAAATGCCGAAGAAACCTAAAAGGCCAAAATTGAAATTTTGACCTAATTTCAGCCCCATTTCACCCTACGACCATATATACTCGCTTTTTGTAAAGATAAGGCGGAAGATTGAGAGCCTTCATGGGGTTTCTCTCTCTAGACTGCCCATTTTTCCTTTTTTTTTTTTTTTTTTTTTGCAGATTTTGATTTGTTTTAGATTTTAGAGTAGTTTTAGAGCAGATTTTTATTTCTAATAAGAGATTTCTAAGTATCAGATACCGTAGATTCGATTTCACTGGTTGCTCAGATAAAGATTGAAGCTTAAAATCTGATTTTCTCTCTCTCATGGGTATTCTCTCTCTAAACCGCTTCATATTCTTAGTTTGTCAGTGATTTTTACTTTAATAGATCTTAGAAAGAGCTTTTGTAGCAGATTTTTATTTCTATTGGAAGAGATTTCTACACAGACTAGATATTCAATTTATTTACTGTTGAGGCGAAGATTTAAAACTCAACTGATTTTTCTTCTTGTCTCTTAATTTCTTTCTTCATTTTCTTACTTTTGTTTAATCGTGATGATTGGAACTAAAGAATGGAACACAATCTTTCTAGAGGTGGGGATTAATTGTTAACATTTAGATTTGCAAGCCATTTATTTTGTGGGTTTGAAAACTGAATTTATATAATTGGTACTGCATATAATTAACTGCTCGTAATAGTAGCTTATACCTTAAAAGAGTCAGATCTTCGCTTCCGATTTCCGCGAGCCTCCGAAAGGGCTACGCATGGAGATTCCTAAGAGTAAAGAGCTAAGAATTTAGAGCATGTTAGACTAATATCTCTGGAACTAATGAACTTTGAAAATTACTTTGATAGATCACTAATTTACCATGGTGTTAGGATTAATTAGATGATGTATCAATTTAATGATCGAGGTTTCTCCTTAGTCTCGATAAAATGATCTTGATCCCGTGTTAGCAAAGATCTAATCAGAGAGAAAATTTTATTAGATTTAAAGGACGAGATACCAATTACATTGGAGAAGACTGCATTTTCCTATCTATGGGGCAAGAATCTCCACCCGAAATGGCTGTGAAGTATTGAAAAGAAACAATCAAACTTTAAAGAGTGCCAAATTTTACAAGTAAATTATTTAGACTCCATTTGTCTTGAAAATGAATATGGTAAAGTTAGATAGTGAAATGTATGTGTATGGAGAACTAAGCTTATACTACATTGCTCTGACAAACTAAAGATTCAACTCACAAATGTTGCACTTTCAAGGAAATGCAAACTGTTTTGTAAATAATTATCCTCATCCCTAGCGCCTCTTTTCATACCTTTTAAAATTAAGTAATTGTTTATTTGGTAGATTGTATGATTAGTTTTGAATTAGTTTTTTTTGTTTCGATTAAATTGATTTTATTCGACATCCAACTTGGTCGCCTAAATAGTGAAGAGCCCTTGTAATCGGGGTAATCAAATTCCACCAGAGAGAACCTCCTAACTGCGGGTACGATATCCGAAACTCCTAGAGTCCACTCATTACTGTGATGACCTATGCACTCATGAATGAGTGTTGGTAATACTTTTCATTTCCAGCTTTGAGTATACTTACTTTTGTTTCAAATCAGTTTTTGAGTATTTACCACATTCACTCCCTTTGGCCATATTTTCTACATATACATCATTCGTCTCCTACAAGCTTTGTGTCACGGATCGCAGCTTCACTTTCTCTTACTGAAGTCGACATTTCAACTGCAATTAGCTAATTTAGGCAAATTTTATTTTTATTTTTATCTTTTTGGTTGTGAATTGTTTCTTAGTTAATTTTTCTTTAATTATTATTTTGTACTTTATTTTCTTTTGTTTTTCTTCTTATTTGTTGGTACCTATGGAGGAACATTCAATAGAAGATAGATTTGCCTCCATAGAAGCCAGGCTTGAACTACTTCTTCATCAATTAGACCAAAGAATTCACAATGACCCACTCATGGAACAAGGAGTATTGCCTTATCAAGGGAGTTCAAATCCCACATTTCAAGAGGAAGAAGAGTTGTCTCCCCGTTAAGGGAGCGCATTTTTATCTACATGGAAGGAACAAGAAGATGATTAATCTTCATGACCGTAAATTTCCGTATTTAGATGCCTTCCAAGTCAACACTAGTGCTAGGATTGAAAATGTAGAAGCTCAAATAGGACATTCTCGTCCAAGCATTCATTATAAATTCTCTAGGACCTCTCCTAGTAACACTTTTTCCAAATCCTAATGAATGCATTTGATATTCTTCGAGCAAAGGTGCGTAAATTTCCTATCCCAAATCAGGAAGAATGTGAAAATGAGCTAGAAATTGAGAACAAGGCACTCCTAAACAACTTAGATGATGAAGAGTCATTATTGGATAAACTGAAATTTGAAGAAGTAAGTCAAGTAATGGCTATTGAAAACATTTTGGTAAAGATTGATACATTTACCTTCCTCTACGGATTTGTGACTTAGGCATTTAAGGGGATCTACAAATTTCATATACTAAGAAGACCACTTCTTTCCCTGCCGGGCATGGATTGACATCAACAAAGGGGAGCTCACTCTTGCTTAGGGTGAGGAGAAAGAAGTTCAATCTTCACCAAATTCATTACCTTTGATCGAGCAAGAAAGAGCCATGTGCAAAAAAATTTTGTAAATCTTGCTTCAATCAAAAGCGGCACAGCTCTGAAATGGGCCCTTAAGCATAAATGTGTTTACATCTAAATCACATAGAGGGGACTGTTTTGAAGAAATTGTATAAGCCACCAGCCATAATTAAAGGGATTTTGAGCTTCTTTCCCTCTTCAAAGTTTCTGAAAGAAAACATCCTTGGAGCTGAACTAAGTTATGAAGAGGAAGTGCTTTCCCAAGATAATGGATTGGTCAAATGGAAGCACTATTACTTTTCCAATGAGTCTAGCTGAACTCTAAAAATGGAGCAGCTTCTTAGGAAGCAACCCAAGCTAAGTAATATGATTCCATCCATCTCTCTTTTCTTTTTCTATTTTTTAGTTATTTTATTTGTTGCTGTTTTATTTTTTACCGATGAGATGAAAATTCCAAAGAAGAAAGTTTTAACTTGTTGGGTGTTTTCTAAAATAAGATAAGTTTGAAGTCCAACATGCTGTTGTCATGACTAGTTTGCAAGAGCGAAGGCAAGAAGTTGGAAAGTGGTTGATGTAATTATAGTGCTTGAAGTGTGAAAAATGGAGCGAGATGTTCATCAAATTTCGTGTTTTTGAGATGAAAAGAACCAAATTGAACTAAAAATATAAAGTTAAAAGGTTCAAGGATCATGCTTCGAGAGAATTGAAGACAAGCGGTGAGTTTAAGCATGAATGAAATCATTAAGGGTTGTTATTGGAGGAATTTTGAGAGAATATATGCTACGAAGGACTTTGGCTGATAGCAAGTGATATGGGCAAGAGACAAAGCAAGGAGAACCTAAGGAGTCAAGAAATCATCACACCGACAACATTGAACACTTGATTTTTCTATATTCATTGAGGCTCTAAATGGTCCACTCAGCCCATGAGCACATTCCTACACAGAAAGAGCTCAACGAGTCCTTACACATCCACCCGAGAGCTAAAATGAAGGAGATAAGGAGTATACAAGTTGATAAAAACAAGGTGCTGAGTGAATTGTCGACGTGGACTGCAAGACTAACACCACAATCACGAAAACAGAGGCTCTTTAACCCTTTAAAACCCATTTTTCTTCTTCCTACTTTATACTCTATCTTTCCATACTCTTTCCCAATCAATCTCCATCATCTTCAAGCTTCAAAACCCATCACAAACCCACAAACTTACCTTTGTTGAACCCTAATTTTCCATCCATCATTCCAAGCATCAAAGAGGAGTTACAATGGAAGAAAATTTGTAGTTTCGGGTTGTTTGTTTTGCCTTTGTGTGGATCATTGTTGAATGTGGAGGATTTGGCATGTATTGAAGGAGGTTTTGAAGAATAAAACCTACTCATTTGAGGTGAAGGAAGTTGGTGCACACCAAGTGTTTGAGAAAATGCCAAAGCCACTTTCATGGCTCCAAAGAAGCAAAAGAGTGTATCAAGGGGTAGTACACCAATGTCAATGTTTGAAAATCATCAAGGTTCCTATTCAAAGTGGCCAAGACTACAAAGGGGAGTTCACTTTTCCTAACTCTCTTTATTACCCTTTTACTTTATCAAGTTTTACTCATTGCTAGACATTTAGACAATGTTCATCTCAAAGTTTGTGGGTGCTTATTTTTTGTTAGTTTATCATGTCACACCCTACATGTTGCAAATGGCCAAACTTTGAGGATGAAATTTTCCGGTGCTTTTCGATAATGACTTTGTTTGATGCTTCCTAACTTACATCTTAGTTTGCATATTTTTTTAGTTAGAGTTTATTGAGTTAATCGAGTTTTGCTTCGAGTCAGTTGCATGTCAATATGACTCATAATGAACCATTGGCATATAGACAATATTAGAGATAATAGACTTAATGCTTAATGAAATATCTCTTTAATAGGCTATTTAGTCATTGGTTTCTTAAATCCATGCACGTGGTCACTAAGAAACCCTTGAAAAGCAGTTTTTGCTTGGGTTAGAGAATGTTTATGAGAATCCATCTAATTTTGATCTCTCCATAGGTTCTAGAATCCTGTTTCTATTATCGCTTGAGGCGAACTAGGCAACACAACAATTGGAGAAATGATATAGGCCATCCTTGGAAAGATTGTGCCTTTCAAGCTAACCCTATTAATATGCATATGCATATTCCTCTAGTCCCAAGATGTTGAGCCTTAAAGAGCCAAAATTCTGTTTATAAAAAAAATCAAGTTTGAAGCCAATAACCTTCCTATACATCACTATCCCTCAATAAAGAACTAAACTCACCCATAACATGAGGATTTGAACATAATTGAGAAATGTGGTGAGGAAGTTTAGGGGAGTTATTTTTCCATAGGAAAAATAACTCAAAATTGGTTGAAATGAGTTAAGTTGAAAATCAAAAGAGGTCAAAAAAAAAAAACAGAAAATATCAAGTGTAAAAGAAGCAAAATACAATAAAAGTCATGAGATGAGTCTAGCCCTCGTGAGCCTTCCCTTCCTAGGAGCAAGTAATCCTAAGGGGTGTCTCAACACCTAGTACCTTACATACACCTGTCCGAGCCATTGATTTAAAGCTCGCTAAGGGCTGGTGAAAGTTTAAGGGGGTTTTGACATTGCACCACTCTAATAACCTTGTCTTAAAGAAAAGGCTTCTAGTGTTTGCTGAAAGAATGCAGACCGTGCAGAAAAGTGATATGAGGAGTATGGAAGGATGCACCTAAACAGATTTTGGGGTGTTTGAGAGAGTCAATATGCTGATGGTAAGAATCGTGATGGAGTAGGAGCTATCAATGCAGAAAAATATGTATGTTTGGGTAAGTTTTAGCCTTAAATGACTAATTTCCAACTACTCCCTTTACCTAAGCCTTACATTATGTTTATAAAGACCTACTTGATTCGAGTTGTGTGTGCCTACATTAGTGGAGAGTGATAAGATCAACAAGCCTATGGAACCTAAATAAATTATCTTAGAGATCCGCCATTTATCTCAATTCTCATAAACTCATCTAGCTTGCAATTGTTTGGATAGGGGAAGACCACACACACACACAAACTAGTGAGAACCATGATCTAAATTTGTCTATTATGAGATTAATTCACTATTAAAATGAATAAATTATCTTAATCATATTCTCTATATTCCTTGTAAGGGTAATTCTTGAGACACATATCACATACCCCTTGCAAAGCTTGATTACTCAGTTTTGGTTAAATAAAAATGGTGAAATGAACTCTTCTTTTTCATTTTCTTGGGGACAAGCAACTTTTCTTTTCTTTGCTCGAGGACACAAGCAAACTTCAAGTTTAGGGTGTTTGATGAGTGCAAATCATCTATGTTTTGAGTCTACTTTACATGCTATTTTGTGCATTTTATATCCCATATTCATGTAAACTCATAAATTTCCTCTAAACTTGGTTTTGTAGGATTATTGATGAAAAGCAAGATTTGGCAAGAAAATGAGCAATATATTTCCAAAAGAAGAGTCAAACGAGAATCTCACAAATACGCCATCAAAGATAAATTTTCTCGTACTATCCTGGCCATCAAATGGTTCAAATTTCCTCATGGCTGCGTTCTACATTCAAAGAGCTTTCCAACGGTGCAATTACACGCCCAAACTGAGTTCAAAATGAAGCAGTTAGCCCCGACACTCGAGAAGAAAATGTCGCCAGCCCGTAAAACTTAGTCGCAACCAGAAACTTGCTGCAACCAAAACTTGGTCGCTACCAGAAATCGCGGTCACGATCAGAAACTTGGTCGCTAATTTAAAATATCAGGTCGGACTAACTTGTTTGCTTTGCACTAAAACGCTGTAGAACCTAAAAAAGCGCTTCGAAATCGATATTTTGACTTAATTTCAAGCCCATTTCACCCTAGGACCATATATATAGTCATTTTTTAGGTAAAGAGGGCAGCGAGAAGATTGGAGAGCCTCTCTCATGGGGTTTCTCTCTCTAGACTGCCCATTTTTCCAATTTTTCTGCAGATTTTGATTTGTTTAGATTTGGGGAGTGTTTTTGTAACGTATTTTTATTTCTATTAGTAGATTTGATGTATAACAAAGATTCGTATTTACCAAGGCTCGTACAAAGATTGAAGCCAAAAATCTGGATTTTCTCTCTCTTAAGGGGTTTCTCTCTCTAGACTGCCCATTTTTCCAGTTTTTCTGCAGATTTTGATTTGTTTTAGATTTTAGAGTAGTTTTAGAGCAGATTTTTATTTCTATTGAAGAGATTTTGGTGTCAGATAACGTAGATCTCGTATTTCACTGTCTGCATAAAAGATCAAGCTAAAATCTGGATTTTCTCTCTCTCATGGCTTTTCTTTCTCTCTAAACCGCTTCATTTCTTAGTTTTTGTCATTTTTATTTTAATAGATCTTAGAGTAGTTTTAGAGCAGATTTTGCTTCTAATAAGATTTCATGTTGTACTGTATATTCAATTTATCTACTGTTGAGGCGTAAGTGATTTGCTTCTCAAATCTGGATTTTTCTTCTTGTCTCTTGGATTTCTTTCATTTTCTTACTTTTTGTTTGATTGGTGATGATTGGAATCCAAGAATGGAACATTAAACACCCTCTGCAGGTGGATTAATGCTGAACATTTAGATTTGCAATTTCTTTTCAATATTTGTGGTTTGAAAACTGAATTTATATAATTGGTATTGTTCATATAATTAACTGTTTAGAATATTAGTAGCTTATACCCATAAAAGAGCTGTATCTTTGCTCTGATTTCTAGGAGGCCCTCTGAGTGACACAGAGATGGAGATTCCTAAGAGTAAAGAGCTGTAACTTAGGGGTATGTTAGACTAATATCTTGGAACTAAATGAACTTTTGAAAATTACTTTGATAGATCACTAATTTACTCATGGTGTGAGGATTAATTAGGATGATGTATCAATTTAGTTGATCAAAGGTTTCTAGTCCGATAAAAGGATTCGATCCCGTGTTAGTAAATATCTAATCAAGGAGATAGAAAATTTTTATTAGATTTGAAGGACGAGATACCAATTACATCGAGAAGACTTGCATTTTCCGTCTATGGGGCAAGAATTCTTCACCCGAGAAATGGCTATGTAAGATGAAAAGAAACAATCAAATATTAAAGAGTGCCAAATTTTACAAGTAGCTATTTAGACCCATTTGTCTTGAAAATGAATATGGTGTGTTAGATAGTGAAATGTATGGTGTATGGAGAAATCCAAGCTATACTACATCGTCTTGACAAATCCAAAGATTCAACTCACAAATACAGACGCTTAGGCCAACCGCAAATAATTATCCCCATCCCTAGTGCCTCTCTTCATACCTTTTAAAATTCAAGCAATGTTTATTTGGTAGATTGTATGATTAGTTTTGAATCGGGCTTTTTGTTTCGATTAAATTGATTTTATTCGACATCCAACTGGGCTTAAATAGTGAAGAGCCCTTGTACTCAAAGTGATTAAATTCCAATTAGAGAGAACCTCCTAACTGGTACGTACATCCGAATTCTAGAGTCCACTTTATTACTTGTATGACCCGCTCATGTAAAAAGGGGTTGAGGTTGGTACACTTTTCATTTCGCTATATACTTACTTTTGTTTCAAATCAGTTTTTGAGTATTTACCACATTTACTCCCTTTGCCATATTTTCACATATACATCATTTGGTCTCTTACAGATTGTAAGAACATCACATTACTAGTCATTATTCTTTCTTTTTTACTTTCGAGGACCCTAATAAAGGCTAGCTTCTTAAACCATGGCCTTTTAATTTTTTACTTCATTGTAGCCTTCCAAAATAGCTCTCTTTAACCAATCGTAAAAGTCCAAGAAAGCCTCTCTTCAACCTCCAAGTGGCCCATTTTTATCTCTCCCTCTCAAAATCCTCTAAGTAAAGAAACCTTCACGAAAATGACAACCCTTCCCCTTAAAAAAGGGAAACCTAAACTATGGGTCAGATTTCAATGTTTCGTGAGCTAGAATACCACTTAGAAATGAAAAAGTAGAGGGGATTTGAATGAAAAACTAGAAGGGAGCACATGTAACACCTAAAATATTATTTCTAGGGCATAAAATTTAAGAGATATTTTTTTGACAAGAAACCCCATTAACAACAATGACAAACTAGAAGCTTCGATTCATCAATAACTCATTATTCAAAAGCTCCTTAACCAAAATAAAAGAACATTTAAAATCGGTAATTAGAACTGACAAAAAAAAAAATTTTAAAGAACCTAACGCTAGATTGAAAATGAAAGAAGAGAGGGAGATCAAAATCAAAAATAAAAACTAAAAATTAAAATGACAAACCAGATCTAGAGGATTTCAAAATCTCTAACCCTAGATTGAAAATGAAAAATGAGAGGAAGAAGGAAGTCAATCTTTGGTCCATCATACCAACTTTAAAAAAGCAACGAGATGCAGAGCTTCTCAAGGGTGAGGATTAGAAGAAGCTAGATGTACTTGCCTTTGAAGTTCCAGACAACAATAGTTCTCGATAATCGCTATCGGGTACCCTTTACCGGTACCTAGATAGATAGCATCGTCAGGTGTTCTTCAACATTTTATTTGTAAGAGAACAGCGTATCATTTTATTAAATAGACATTTAGCTTCTTAAGCGTGTGAACACTTATAAATGAGGTTTGGAAAACATCATAAACTCATAATTTGTGTTAAGCTTTTACAATGACCGCTCCAAAATGCCATTATTTCATAGCCCATTGCTTTCTTTTTACAAAGCCAAGAATATAAAACATCAATAACAATAATATTTTATAATAAATAATGACACTTTTAACAAGTGACATAAATCATAAACATTGAATTAATATTTTATAGTAGTTTAATAATGAAATAAATTTTTTAAAACATATAAATTAGTTTTTAAAAATTTTATTAAATTATTTTTGCTAGTTAGAGAGAATAAAATCAACTTAATAAAATAATTTTTGCTCTTCTTTCAAAAAATTAATTTTTTACTCCTTTTTTGGTATTGATTAATTAGTGAATTAAAATATAGTTTATCAAAATAAATTTCTTTATTATTGATATAAGATTGAATTAGTTCAATTCAAAAAAAAATTTATTGAATCATCTTGATTAAAAAATTATGAGGAGCTTAATTAAAAATTACAAATAAATATTGACTATTACTTAATTTATAAATTATCTATCAATGTTCTATTATATAAGTGATGAAATTTTTATATATGTCATTATTTGGTCTACAATTTGAATATGTCATAATTATTCATTTAAATGGGTAATACACATATATTACCATAAGCTTCAAGATAATATATGTCAACAATCACCTTTTTCTTGTAGTGAGAGTAGCGCTAGAGATATGCATAAATAAACAAATAATTGAGTGCATGTAACGCCTGGTCCCGAGAGAGTGTACAAAGATATGGTAAACCTGTAAAGGTATTCGAGCACCAAGTGTCATATCAGAGTATTTTCGAAATTATATATGAAATGATAAATTTGAAGAACCCGAAATTGGTAAAAGAAGAAGGGCAAAGTTGTGATTGCCAAAATGATATGAAACCATAATTGAGAAGATGAGATGCCAAAATAAAAATTTCAAAAGTTGATTTGGTACATTAAAGTGCTATGACCCTAATTGCACTTATGTAAATATGAGACTATAAAAGGAGAGGAGACAAACAAAATTTCATTTTGGTTTCATGCATTTTGGCTAGGGCAAAACGTAGGAGAGGAGAAGAAGGGAGAAAAGAAGAGGAAGAAGAGGAAGAAGAAGGAGAAGGAGAAGAAGACCAAACCAAGGTATGTTTTTGTCTTGAAATCATGGGTATTTTGGATTCCTAAGGATTTGGTTTGGAGATTTGTTCCTTCTTTTCTAGGGTTTTGTGGAAGAGATCACCCAAACCCTAGATTTGTTGAGGTTTTATGGGTAAAACCCCAATTGGTGAAAATTAAACATGGAATCATCATATTTATATGGTTTTATATAGAATCTGTGATCTGGTTAAATTCATAAGAGTTCTCGATTTCACCTAGGGTTTTGTGGTATGAGGTCGCAAACTACCAATACAAGTGTTATGAGTGTTTGGATGATTTCATGTTACTTTGAGGTATTATGGAATGGCGAAATAGATGAAGAGAATTTATCAAAAGGCAAAAAGAAGCACTTCCGGGGCAAATCTCGGGCGGCACCAGATCAAACAGACGGTACCCCATCGCCCAATAGAGGGCCAATCTAAGACCAAGATTGATCCAAGCTGCACTGCATCACTTAACAAATGCAATTGGTACCAAGATCGATCGTAGCCAGACTAAGACCGTAGTGCCCAAAATGCCTAGATTGTTATGATTTTTCATATTTAAGCCTAAATTCATACACCGATAGTATAGGAACCTTACTAAATGATTAAAAAAGGTTCAAAGAAGATTAGAACCTCATGAAAAACGTATGACTGGCGCTGGCGATATTCGCTGAAAGGAATAAAGGCTTGTAGAGTGCGTTGTTTACATTTACACGAGGCGACAGCCATGTTCGCCATTTTTCAAAATACTAAATGTATTATTATTATAAACTGCTTTTACAATCGGTATTTAATGGCTTTGAGTTGTAAACCATAATCTAAAGAGCAAGCAAATGGTTTTGATTTAAACCTATATTTGAAAAGAGAAATAGTTAGTAAAGCAAGAATGGTTTTGAATTATCAAACCATATTTAAAGCAAACAATGGTTTTGAATTATTAAACCATGTTTCAAGAAAGCAAGCAAGCAAATGGTTTTGAGTTGTAAAACCATATTTCAAGAGCAAGCAAGCAAAAGAATATTTGCGAAAACAGGCCTAACTAAAATCTCTAGTTCTAAGCAAACATACCGAGGTATTCCGCACGTAATCGGGTGGGGTGGGTGTTAGATATCATACATCCATTTTAGTTTTTACTCGGGCTCAAGAAATGTAGTCATGCATCATGGCATTTAAAGGAGACCGTGGCACATACTAGAGTATATAGGGTTAGAGCTCTAACTAAATGGTATGATGGAGACCTGTCAATTCCACCATTTTACCTAAAAGGTGGAGTGAGGTGTGGCCCAGCCCTTCCACCTAGGTGAGGCTGACCCAAAACCCCACCGCACGGTCAATGCCTAGGCTCCCGTGTTCACTAGGTACGCCAGCGTGAAAGGCCTCCGGCTGATGATTTATAAGTATGCTTATTACAGATTTGAAAATCAACTAATCGGTATTACCCAAGACGCTCCCTGTGGTTTGAGCCGAAGGAAACGGCCAGCCTGTGTCCCGTTGATTTTAAAACTACCCAGCCGAGTCTTACCCCGTGGTGATTTTAAGCAAAACGGTTGAGCCTGTGCCCCATTTTTATTTTGAAGTTAACTGGAGCCTAGGCTCCGTTTTTATTTTAAAGCAAATCCGCTGAGCCTGTGCTCCCATTTTTACTTCAAAGCACGCTATTGAGCCTGCATCTTGTTTATAAAAAAGTTTTATAAACTTTTAAAGAAAGAGGTTTGAGAAAAAGTTTTAGAAACTTTTAAAGCAAGAAGTTTATAAAAAGTTTTATAAACCTTTAAAGTAAAGCAAGGCTTTTGGAAAATATCATGTAAAAGAGAGTTTTATAGTTTTGAGATGTTTTCCGAAAAAGAAAAACATTTTATAAAGCATACACTCACCGGGAGCCTCAAGTAATTTCATTATTTTGTGGTTTTGAAAACTATTTTTCGTGCACAAAGACGACAGACGAGCTTTAGGATTCTCCGAATTTTCAGACGATACTGTTATTAAGAATATTTTGTAAGGAAATACTTTGAAATTGTATATTGGAACATATGTATGTACATAGTATAGTTTTGTGAAAATGTGTTGGGTTGCTGGATGTCATTTTGGAAAAATGTAAATTTGTGTAAACAGGATTTGGAATATGTCCTTGTTGCAGCTGACATGTTGCCAAGTTTTTATCAAATCATAAGTTGGAAAAAGGAAAAAATTTTATACGAGGTTTAAGCAAGCAATACGGCTTCGCTTCACAGGAATTTCTAGTCTTTAGAGGTAACGGCTAGGATTTCTGTGGAGTGGCCGGCACACCCGCCGCTAGTAGGGGGTGGGGGTGTGTCATAGCAGCCTAAGGACACACCATCATATGAACTAAAGAACTGCCAAAAAAAACAACAGTGCAAAAGAAACTATTTCAAAGAAAGAAACACCAAAGAATACACAAGCATGGTAAAAAGACAATTGAGTGGAAAAGAAAGGCCGGAATAAGGATTAATTGAGAATACAAGTTTTCGAAAAGAAGTAGAGCAAATGGTTAAAATCACCATAAATAAATATGAAACAATCTGAAGGACACAAGAGAATACAAGCATGAAATGAAAAAGAAAAATCACATAGCTAAAATGCCAAAAAAAAAAAGAAAACAAAATGAGTAGTCAAACTTGGAAAAATGACCCGCCTCCTAACTCCTCTCGATTCACAAATGAATGGGCTTCATATGAAAATGACAGTAGCAAATCTATTGGTCGGGATGTTGACTTTACTTGTAGGTGAACAAATCTACACTCCTATTGTGATTCTGCAGTCTAATCTCAATATTAAAGTTAACTGATTTTCACCAATCAGATGCGCTTAGATTGAACCACCCACATTGAATAAAAAAAAATTGTTTTCAAAATAAAAGTTATTTTTTAACAAAAAGCACCATTTAGCCTACTCCGCGATTTAAAAACAAACTCATTACCATTTTCTCATGAAATTAAATGAAATAAGCAAAGGAACACGCAGAGAGAGAGAGACAGAGGTACACTGCCCAAATCAGAAATTGCAAGTAAGGTTCCCAAATGGAAAGGAAACAATAAGCCCAAAGTAAGTATCACAATGCCCTCGACAGTTGGATTCACCATGGTGGAGAGTCAAAATCATAAGTGATGTGAAAATGCACGAAAGAAGAAGAAAATTGAGGGAAAATGAAAGAAAAAACCCAATAATCTTATAAGCCAAACTCCACAAGTGGAAATCAAATTGAGAGGTAGAGAGAGAGAGATATGTAAGTAGTATTTTGAAGGAGAAGAGCAAGAGAATCTTACTCCGGTAACAAGAAGAGTTAGGAAATGGGTGGGTTCTGGTATGGGTAAAGAAAGAACCGAGAGAGAGAGAGATGTTGTTTGTTTGGTTTGGTGCTTCGAAATGACGTTGCGACGGCGCTATTTTCTGAGAGACGAACGGTGTGCAGGTAATTGGAAAACGGAGTAAGAGACAAATGGTGAGAGAAGGGAACAAACCTAATTAGGTCAGAGACGGGTGAGAGAAGGGAATGGTTTCTTTGTTTTTGGTGAGATAGGGTGAGAGAAGAGAAGATTAACTGTAAGCTTTCTAAGTATAACAGAGAAGGAAACGATGTTGTTTCTGTTTAAGAACCTAACGACGGACACAATCCCTAGCTAAGTCTGGGACCGCCCTTGCTAGGCATGTAAATGAAAAAAATTTGGGGCATACTTAGCAATGGATGTCCCTGGCTAAATAGCTAGGAATTATCCACCTTAAATCATTAAATTTGAAAAAAATAATTTAAGAGTAAATTACAGGTATGGATTATTCCCTAGCTATTTAGTGAGGAAAAATCCCTTCAAATAAAGTAAAACGCAGTATTTGGAAAAGCCTTATGATAGAAGTATCCTATCTAATAGCTAGGGTTGAATCCTAGCTAAATACATAAATTTTCTAAATAAGAGAATTTTGAGGAGGTAAGAATAGCGGCAAGGATTGTCCTAACTATTTAGCTATGGACAAATCCTAACTAAATGCATACAATTTGTGAAATACAAATTTAAAGGGCACGATAGCGACGGATATTTTCCTTTAGCTAAAGGGACAATCTCACAACGCTAAATATATAAAACAAAACAAAAAATTATTAGTTATAGACTTAGCAGCGAACACTATCCTAGATAAATAGCTTGGGAAAAATCCTAGCTAAATGCATACAATTCAGGCATAAATAGCGGCGGGACCAAATTTTCTTCTTTGTAGAGATGAATCCCGTCGCTAAATATATAAAACAAAACAAAAAATAATTCGGTATAGACTTAACGACGGATATAATCTCTAGCTAAATAGTTAGGGAAAAATTCATAGCTAAATGCATGCATAATAGCAATTTAAGGACACCAATAGCTGACGATTTGTTTCCTATTATTTTAGCTAAGGACAATCTAACTAAATATATAAACAAAGCAAAAAATAATTCGTATGGAACTTAAATAAGGAAGCATCCCAGGCTAATAAGCTAAGGATTTTATCCTAACTAAATGCATATATTTTGTGAAAATAACAATTTAAGAGCTCCAATAAGTAGTTACCCACTGGCTATTTAGTTAGGGACTAATCCTAACTAATCATAAATCAAAACAAAAAATATTTTGGTATAGACTTATGACGACGCTATCACCAGCTAAATAGCTAGGAAAAATCCTAACTAAATGCATACATTTTGTAAACAACAATGATAAAGGCAATATTAAGCGTGGGATCTTCACAGGAAAATCCTAGCTATACATATAAAATTGTAAAAAATATTTCAGATTATGATTTAGCGTAGTTTGTTCTCTAGCTAATTAGCTAGGAAAATCCGTCTCTAAAGTTGTTGCTAAATTCTTTGTCAATCTTCGCGCCAAAATCAGACAATGTAGCTAGAGTTTTGTCGTCGCAAATTTCCGTCTCTAATCCGTCTGAAATCTCAAAATGTAAAATTTTCATTAATTCCATAATCAAAATCTCTTGCTATTCTATCTCTAATCCCATAAATTAGCTGAGTTATTTCCTAGCTAATTTCCGTAGCTAATCCGATAATTTCTTGTAGTATATAAGTAAATTGTCCGATCAATATTAAACTTAAAAACAGCAACAAAATCATGTATGAGGCCCCCTGAAATATGTACGATTATAGCTTTGATCATATTTTTATTTTTTTAAAAATACCAAATGGCCATGTAAAAATATGGAAATATTCTCATTAAATAGGAAATTTAAAAATTAGTGTTTTAAAAAAATTCATCAAAAACAAAGTTTGGACGCGCCCACACGATTGGATCAAAGTTTTGTATACTGGGTCGACGTGGATCAACGTGAACCAATAAGATCCTCACAAGTGGCATGTCATGTGCTTGACACTTGGCCCTTTTAGAGTTTGATAAGTGGCGCATCCTAGTGTAGCCATGTCGTTGGACACGTGGTCCAATCAAATGGTGCCATGCCAGAGTCCATGCATCGTCGCATTAGCTGCCATGTGTTGCCACGTCACACCTTCGTCTCAGAATTTGTAGAAACCCCAGAAAACTTTGGAAATATACAAAAAAAATTCACACGTGTCAGAAAAATGTGACTAAATACTTGTTGGAAATCTCTCAATGAGAAATTTCTAGACATATATTTTTTACACAGTGAATCAATCATCACAGTTCCCAAAAAAAAGAACCAATATTCAGTTTTTCCAAAAAAACATAGTGATTCCCTTTTCTTTTTTTTCAGAATTACAAAAACACAGAGAATGACTCTGATACCAATGCAAGAAAACAAGATTTCTTATGCAGAAGTGGGTACTTACTTGTTGAGTACAGATCCTATGTCTTCAATGCTTCAGGCAAGAAATAGATTACTAGAATCTGTATTTTTTAATCATAGAACAAACACCCTTCCTAAGGTTTGAATATTCTAATGAATGTGTATGAGAGAGATGGTTCTTCAGCCAATAATTTTTCAAAGAGAAGAATCATCAAAATAGAGGGTGTCTCATGTTCCAGTATATATAAGAATCTGAGATGCCCTTTTACGGAGTCACATCCCTTGGATTTTATCTCATGGTTTCTTGATCAGGTCAAGCCCACTTGGGCAGCCCATGCCCATAACACATCACTTCATTTCTACATACAAAACACAGTCTAAGTGGTCAAAGTTATCATGTTTAGTTATTTTCTTAGAACAAGCAATAGTCGTGAGTTATTAGTGATTGTCAATGTATAGAGTCCATGTAGATATTCAAGCCATGAATGTTTTTCATTGTTACCATATATATGCATGCTTTCCTCTTAGAAGGCTGTCATGAAAGTGTGATTGGGAATCCATCAATTTTAGAAAGGTTGTCAGGAGAGAGAAATCATAATATAACAATGAAGGAATTAATTCCATTCAATTCTTACACATGATATAATCTGAATTTAGATAATATTATTACAAATCATTTTCTTATAATCAGTGGAAATTTCTCTAATGTAATAGTTCTCAAGAAAGTTAAGACTCAAGTGCTTTGCTTCAAATAAGGAATTTGGATACCCATTTGGAAAAATTTAGGACTCAAAACGATTCACTTAAAAAACAAGGAAAATCATTATATTTGTGACCCAAAACCAGGTCGGGTGACTACCCATTCAACTGCGGAAAATCTATCATCTCGGCTATCCACGAGACACATATAGATAAAGCGCAGCCATGGATTTCATCAACTCATCAAACATATTCCTAACTATATTTAATAGTCAAGAGTTATTTCATTACTCTTAATACAAATACATATTAAAATCTATATAATTCTAATACATATTATCGAAATCATCAAAGCCACAAAGCTAGGCTTCCTTTAAATCGGTCTCTAAAAATGAAGCGTATCCTCAAATCGCTCACATTGCTGAAATAATATATTCCCTCGGCAATTAGGCTAATGCCCAGTGATGGAATCACCTAAATGGGTTACTCTCCACCTAAGTGGATTATGCAATGCTCCAATGTAAACACACATTCAAATAAATGCGTGATCTGCTTGAATGTCTCGTGACCAACCATGTCTCGAGTCCTCACGGCGCTCCTCACTTGCACAAAGCCATGTATGAGAAAAATAATCATTTCAAAGCAAAAAAACTGCAACATTATTAGTACCTCCCAGAATGGTAAAAATACGAAACCTCCGAGCGAATATGTTGCATTCTTCCAACGATCATAGTCCTCATCCGAAAATAGTCTAATGGACCGTCTCGAACCCCATTCTCGGAAATTCATCTGCATGAAATTCCTTTACTGCAATATATTTAGTTTGAGGGAAAATCCATGTCATGCACTCACACCTAACTCCTAGGTTACCCCGTGCATATGAATTGCATTATGTCATTTCAACCATTTTATATAACACATGCAAATATATCATCATGCTTATATTCACATAATTTAAATCACACAAACGTGTTATGTAATTTCACAATCCATTACCAAAAATTAGCTCACGTGGGCTAATTTACAAACACGAGCAATTCAATTTGAATTACTCAACCATACACATTTTCACATAAAAATATTTTCGTGTCACTATTCACGTGAACAGTGAAACCCTCGGGTTACTGTTCACGGCCACTTACCCAATATCGGTTTCACTTTGTGAACTCGATTTTTGTAGCCATTTCCAGCCTCATACACATCAACACATGATTTATTTCAATTTATACATTAACAACTAAACAGCCCTTGGGCCGATCCTGGACTACACAAATGGGTTTCAAAATTTTCTAACAATTGGTTTCGTTTGGGGACTCGATCAAGCTTTGACCTCCAGCCAAATCAGCTCAAGCATCATAAACACTTAAATAAAGTGCCAAAACTCAAATGGAGGAAGCTACCTCACGAGTTTGTAAAACTCCTTAAAAGCACGAAACCTGTAGCAGTGACCTTGCCTCGTGAAGCAACCTTCCTTCTTGTCCAGAAGAATTGAAGGTGTATCGCCCGTAATCTAGAGAGAATTCACACTCTCTCTCACTAGGTTTTGAAAAACAAGCTCTTTGCATCTCTCCCTCCTCTTCACGTTTTTGGCTTCCTTTTTGATGTAAGAGACGACACTATTCTCTATTTCGTCCTATTATCATGTAAGAATTTCAATAATGCCAATTATGTCCCAAAGCTTTGGATTTTTGACATTTTGCACTATCTCGGCCTTCCATTTCCATCATTTCTCTACTCATGCAACATAAGTAATATGAGTACATGTTATGTTAATTCTCATTACATCACATATCGTTTTACGCACTTAAACGCTATGCCCCAAAGGCCACCTAACTCGTCTCTCAATTCGACGAAATTCGACGTGTTAGCTAGATTTCTCGAGAGGATTCCAACGGTGAAATCCGTTTCGTCATCCGAGATCTAGAAAATTTTCGGGTTTTGATCGAAATTACGATTTTGCCTTTTTTCCATAAATTGAAAATTTCTCGGGTCTTACATTCTCCCCTCCTTAAAAGAAATTTCATCCCGAAATTCTGGACAATCACAATCACTCACATTCATATACAACGTGCACTATATCATGCATGTAAATAGTAATTTAAATGTTAAACGACTAAACCACGTACCTTCATCCCTAAACAAGAAGGGATAGGTGGCCCGCATCGTGTCCTCACGCTCCCACGTTGACTCCTCCACTCCATAGTGCCGCCGATAGCACTCTAATACCGCGCGCTTCCGCCGCAAAACCCGATCACTTCGCTATCCACACCGTCCTTCCGCGCGTCCCATCAGCCACGTAACCTTAATTCGTCTTAATCCACCACGTGAGTCGGATCCTCAATATACTGAGCATGGAGACGTGGTAAATACCTCGTGACACCGGCGTCGGCGTGAATGCCAACCGCATGCACATGTCACCTCTCGAGTATCTCGAAAGGCCCCACAAACCTGGGCGATAACTTCCCTCGCTTACCGAACCTGACCATCCCTCTCTTAGGCATCACCTTCAAGAAGACATGATCCCCAACCTCGAACTCTAAGGGTCGACACAGACATCAAGATAGGGTTTTCCTCTCACGGCCTGAGTCGTGAGAAGACGTATGTCGATCAAGCTCACACCTTCTGAGGTGTCTCTAATCAGATCGGACCCGCGACGAGCTCTCTCCCACTCCTACCCAACATAATCTGATCTACATGGCCTCCCATACAATGCCTCATATGGTGCCATCGGTACCCGCCTAATAACCATTATCAGCACCCACTACGCAATTGCTCCTCCCAAATTACCCTTAAGGATCCGTGATCGATTCTCTACATGTCCCTCTAACACCAGATATAACTCTACAACATGTAACCCTACACAACCCCCCGCTGGTGCACCGACCTTCCAAGGTCAATCAATTACAACCAATGGAATCACAACTCAGTCCACATCAAGAATGACATCCATATCGAGTTCCCTTGCTTCTACCAATCTGACACCAATGTAATTTCCAAAGGGTATCCAATTTGAGCCACTCCCTAATTCTAATACTAAACTCTGAAACTGACGTGATAACTCACTCCGCAAGCTTTCATCTCGCAACATAACTCTTCACTCTACACTCGCGAGCCTCTTATCCACATGTAAATTTCTGATATCTCCACTGTCTCTTACACCCACACAGAAATTTCTGATAACTCCACTGCGGCCCTTATACCCACGTAAATTGGGATCTCTCCCTAGGCCCCCACACCCACACCAAATCTCGGATACCTCCCCGGGGTCTCTTACACCCACACAAAATCGATACTTCCTAGCTCTTTACACCCTCACGTAAATTGATATCTCCCGGTCTCTACACCCACGTAAATTCTGTGATATCTCCCTGCCCTACACCCACACAGACCTTTCGTATACTACCGCGGCCCCTTCAATTCATCTCAAAGCTTCTACCCTTGTGGGATTAATCTACTTCTTACATTCGCCTCAACACACTTTAATTGGCTCTCTTCATTTCCGGACTAACTATGAGTCTTCATCGATCGAGTCCCAAAGACAAACTCAACCCACACTCACTTGAGCCGCGCGACGACTATACCGTGCACCCACACTGACTCGGGAGCGATGCCACGCACATGAACGCAATGATGCCACACTATAACAACCCATTCCCTGGGGGTCCACCATGAACAGAATCTCGGAGATCTCTAACTCCTAATCCCGACCTATCAGGTCAACTCTCACCCTACATCCTAGGCAATAACATCTATACCTAGCTTCTGGGGCTGAATCCTAAGCCTCCAAATCCTTCAATAAGATTTAACAATGAATGAACATGATGCATCCAATTTAAATGCTACCTGAATGTCATAAGAGTAGAAACATACCCTACACATCCTGGGCCAAGCCTCCAGATATGCTCAACATAGCACCATGAGACCTCCGTCTCTAGGACAATCTCGCCTCATATGCCCGTCGCCGACAAATAAATAACATATCGCCCGCCCCGCCGACTAGAAGTCCCTACCGTGGAGTCCTCAGACCGACCTCGACCCACACTCCGACCCTCCGCCACCTATGCCGCCGGCTATTAAAAGCCAGATAGCACCCCAACCAAACTAGCCTCGAATCTGCATCAGGTGGGAGGAATGAACCTGGGATACTCCCGGTCTCTACAGCCTAACTAGGGACTGCGCTTGTCCCAAAGTCCTGTGGATCCCCCGCCTCCCTGGCAATCCCATCCTACGTGCCCCTCGGGTCGTCGACATAAGTAACATATCCTCTCCGGGTCGTCGACTAGATGCCCAATCTCGCCCTCCCGGTCCCGAATCCTTCGTGTGAAGC
This sequence comes from Tetrastigma voinierianum, assembly GCA_016808115.1. Taxonomy (NCBI): domain Eukaryota; kingdom Viridiplantae; phylum Streptophyta; class Magnoliopsida; order Vitales; family Vitaceae; genus Tetrastigma; species Tetrastigma voinierianum. Next base: position 272,401 of record JAEQBH010000743.1, on the reverse strand, counting down.
AGAAGTCTTCTGCCTCTGCCCTAAACTAGAAGAAGGATGATCCTCCCTCTTGCTACCAACACCCGCATCTTGAGTGCTCCGAGCATCCTCGATCTCTCTCTATGCATCGTGGCCGCCCCAATCACGGAGTCCATGTCCCGAGGCGAAGTCCTCAATCCACCCCGACGGACAACTTCAAATACCTCGACTCCTAACTTTAGCTCATGTCCGTGGCCACATAATCTTCAAGAAATCGTGCTAGCCCGTGAATCTAGCCACATAATCCATCACCACAAAGCCACATCGTCCCCCCCGCTTCAAATCTGGGAACTCGAGCCTTCGCATGCCTCGCAGATCCTGGTGGCCACGCGAATAGCCTCCCGAACTCGCCCGCCATCGCCAGGTTCCTCTATACCCTCGCCCATTTCCACCATACTCAAGCCTCACCCTAGTCGGAATGCAGCTTAGTCTAACCTCCGGTATAAGTAAAGGTAATCTCCATACTTTACACCTCTTAATCAAGGAACCAATGGTCCGCCACCATCTGATCTCCTCCCCCGTGAATGTCAGAGGATGATGTCTTAAACCTCCTGAGTTACTCTGACTTTCCCCGTTACCTCCGCCAGACTATTAGCCCTGCGGCACCTGGCAGCACGTAATCCCTACAAATCCCGCAGCTAGCCCACTGGACAGCGCGCCGGTATCGGGTCAACACGGTGGTGCCCGACTAAGACTGTGGTACGAATTTACGCCCTCGCCCTCTACTGTCATCCACAAATTAAATATAACTAAATTGAAAAAGATTCTATGCACAGTTTCAATGTTTCTAGACGCTCTATTCATACACGTAATGACTTATATACATTGTCCCAGCATTTATAAGCAATGCGAGACAATTAATTCCACATTAAATCATTTTTAACAACAAAAATTTCATCTTTGAAAATTTTATTTTTCCAAATTTTAAGCTCATTTTATTTTATTTTTCAAAAAAAATTTATTATTATTATTATTTTTTTTTTTTTTTTGGTAGAATAGTGTCTATGAACAATGATCAACAGCGTAATCGTGGTCTCATTACAATATAATCGCAATGTATCGCACATAAACTCCTCACTGCAGATAGTCTCAGCCTCGTCATAATACACCAAGTGTATTATGACCCAATGCCTCAAGCCAACCTTTGGTTACAATACACTGATGTGTATTGCAATACAATCCTTCCCTAGCCAAACTACACTCCTAAGTTGCAATACAATTCCCCTCTTGCAATACAACCACTAGCCATCTCGAACTTCTAGTCCTCGGTCAGGTCACAATACAATTCCCATCAGATTAGACATACAAGCAATAGCCCAACCCATTTTTTGCACCATTTTTTTTTTTCGTTTTTCATCTTTTTTTCATTTATTTGCATTTACTGAAAATGCTCAAATATATATATATATATATATATATATATATATATATATATATATATATATATATATATATATACATTTTTTTCTCTATTTCTTCAGACACTCAGCAAATTTTATAAAAATTTATTTTATTTGATTTTCTTCAATTTTTTACACACTATAAAAACCTTAGAAAACATTTTTTTCACCTACTTTTTTTCTATTTGCCCCACCACATTATCCGTAAATTTTTTTTTTTTTACTCTCCTCGTTTCTAACACTAACCATAAATATTTCAACCTTAAATTTAATGCACTTGATTTATCATCCAATAAACCAAATAAATTTATTAAAATTTATTTCATTTATTTTCTTTTTCCATTTTTACTCACTGTAAAACTCCTAAATTTTTTTTTTTTTTCAACACATTATGTGTTATTTACCTAAGCACCCAATTCACACAACACATAACAATTCATGTTATGCATGTCCTTCACACAACAATTCATCAATTCACATAATCACACATAAAACACATCAAACAAACACCTAAAACACATGCACATGCAAAGGTCTCTGTTTTGTTCGCCCTGCACCTCATACCTAAACCTGCTATCAATCACACCAAGTGCATGGATATACCCAAACCCGAAATTCCCTAGGCATCGATACCCAAGCTCCGATACGTCGTGACGCCCAAAACCCAGTAGGTCTATTGACTACCCATCACCGCTTAAATTTATAATGCCTCAGATCACGGTATTATATCCGAATAAAACCCGCCACTTCCATCACACATCATCAAAACATATTCCCAACTATATTCCAGCAGCCCCAAGAGTTATTTCATTTTAACGCAAATACATATTAAAATCTATAATTCTAATACATATTATCCAAAATCATCAAAGCCAAGGTCCTGGCTTTCAAAATCCATCTCAAAACAGCTCACCCTTCAGACGCCCCGTACCAAATAATATTTTCCCACAGGCACTGGAAATTAATACTCCAAGAGTTGAATCACCCTAAACGTTACTCTCCACCTAAGTGGATATGCAATGTCTATCGTAAACACACATCATAATGCCGGATCCACTTAATTTGGTTTACACGACTAACCCACGCCCGAGTCCTCATCGAACTCTACACTTGCCTGCTCCACGATGAAAATAATCATTTTCAAAACAAAACCTATCATATTTGGAAATACACTACCAATGCCTGCAAAAATACGGTAGACTACCTCCGAGGCGAACGCTGGCCGAGAACTCTTAAAACAGCCATTGGGCCTTAACCGAAATTATCCGGGCTGGACTGCCTCCCAACCCCATTCTCCTGAATTCATCCCGTGAAATTCCTTTTCACAACCACATGCTCGCTTTTCGTAAAATCCACGCCATGCACTCACACCTAATTCTCAGGTTACCCCGTGCATATGAATCAGATTAGTGTCATTTCAACCATTTTGGCGTGAACATACGCAAATATATCATCACGCTTTATGTTCACATAATTTAAATCACACAAACATGTTAGCACTTCACAATCCATTACACCAAAAAATTAACACAAAGAGTTAATTTACAAACACGAGCAATTCGAAATTACTCAACCATACACATTTTCACATAAAAATATTTTCGTGGTCACCATTCATCGAATGCTGAAACCCTCGGTTTAATGTTGCTCACCTTTCAATTTACCCAATATCTGGGCTTCACTTCACATAACCTCGACTAGAGCCATTTCCGGGCCCCTGGCCACATCAGAACATAAGATCTATTTCGCCAATTTATACAATTACTAACCCAAACAGGCCCCTGACACTACTGACTACACAAACCCGGGCTCAAAATCTCAATAACTGTCCACCGGACCATCAAAATACCACTCACTACCAATCAACTCAAAGATCATAAACACACTTAAACAAAGTCAAAAACCCACAGCATTGGAACCCCACTTCACTGTTTTTATCGAACTTCCTTAAACTAACCCACGCATTGGCCATCACAGAAGAACCTTCCTTCATTCCGAAGACTCCGACCGGGCCGACGCTCTCTCAGAACTCAGAGAGAAGTCACACTCTCTCTCACTAGGCTTTGAAAACAAAAGTCACTACCTCCTTTCACGCTGCCTTTACCCAAGAGACGACACTATTATCTATTTCATTCTATTATTTAAGATCAATAACGCCAACTACGTCCTGCCTTCGATTTTCGACATTTGACACTATCTCGGCCTTCCATTTCCATCATTTCCTCTACCTACGCAAATATGGGCAACATTATTGATACTGCTATGCCGACTATCACATCACACGTCAGCTTTACCTGGCACTGCAGCTAACGCCTGGGGTGGAACGCTGGCCAATCTCGACCGTCTCTAATTCGACGCTACTAGATTTCATGAGACGATTTCAACGCGAACTGGCTTCGCCATCCAACATTCATAGTACTCGCTGGACGAATTACGATTTCGCTTATTTTCCATGACGAAATTTTTACCTTATATAAAGACACCTAATAAGTTTCCATTATTCTAGATTAATGTATGTATATAATACTTTATCTTAAAAGAGTTTGAAATTATTGGACTCCTACTTAGACAATATGGGGCCTAGCATAAATGCGCTTTAGAGCACATTGTTGAAGGAATACACTACAGCCTCCCATCCCCTTCTTCTGAAAGATAGCCACCAACCCTAATAGCAACATTCACACTCAAATGCGCACATTTCTCTTTCTCACCTAACCACTATTAGTTAAAACACTACAGACCATTTTTCACTCTATAAAACTACAATTTAAGGCTTATCCATGGGTAATGGAGAATTTATTGACAAACCTACCACTTGGGTTGCCCCCACTTGAAGTCATTTTAGTCTTTATGATGTTGTTATCAAGTGGAAATGCCTTCCGTGAGCCTAACGAATCTCCACCACATGGACTTTGATGCTCCAAATTAGGTACTCCTTGTGAAAGCCTTGAATAGTCCAAAATTAGTTATGGTTATAGTGTAGCAATTTGATATGAATCTAGAGTCACTTAAATTTTGAGATAGATATCAAATCTACAAATCCAAATTAAATAATTCCTCAATTGTTTAATGGAAAAATTTTTTTTTCAATGAAAGAACATCAAGCAGGGATGACAAATGTATATATATTACACTTTTGACTAGGTTATGTAGTTTAGAATATTTTTCCTATCAATCTACTGAGATTTTTATTTTCTTTTGAGTATTCTGATCATCACTAAGGAAAAAGATAGTTGAAATTTCCAATTTATTATGTTCATGTTCAAAGTCATTTTTTTCTTTTGAGTATTCTGATCATCACTAAGGAAAGATATAGTTGAAATTACTAATTTCATTATGATGTTCAAAGTCATTTTTTTTTCTTTTGAGTATTCTTATCATCACTAAGGAAAAAAATAGTTGAAATTGCCAATTTATTATGTTCATGTTCAAAGTCATTAACACCCTTTTGTTATCTAGGTTCAATATTTTGGTCACTCGTTTATATTTATCATCATGTTTGCTTCCTAAAGGGAAATTAGATTGTCTTTATCAGTGTTACAATAATTATTTGGCATGACATTTATGTTTTGCCTTTCATGTCAAAGTATGGAGGTTACAATTTTAATAACACTCTTTTTTTTTTAATTAGTATGCATGACCTATATGATATTATTTTTATGGATATGATAATTGCATCAATTGTTTGATCTAATTAAATTTTCTCAATATATATATACACATAGATGTTGTTTCCATTAGAAACCGGCAAAAGTATCCTCTTATTTGCTTTTCCTTAGCAACTAATACATGTGACATCTCTAACGACGAATTTATTTCGTGTGTTATTGATCGATCATTCATGTCATTATCAACGTGAAATGGGCATATTTGTTCGATGCTTATGTTAATGATGATTTGATGTATCCACTTGCTTATTAAAAATCATGGCTATCTAGAACCAATTAGAGCTGTCTTATCAATGTAGTAATCAACATTTGTTTTGCTATTTATGCACAATATATGCCCTTGTTAAGATGTTTGCTTTGTAGGACTATTTGGAACATAATCTTGAGATTACAAACCCCATACCAATACCACAAATAAGATTCATATTTCATTTTGGTCATATATATGACGAGAAAAGAATGAGTTACATATAGACTGGTTTCTTTATTTAATTGAATTTGAGGCCACATAGTCAGTCATATGTGAATCATAATTCAAGATAGCAATGTAACAAAACAAGGAGTAGGTGAGGGCCATAGATATTTGATGCTTATAAATTTTGAAATTGGCTTGTCTTTGATCCCCTTGAGATGTAATGACATATAAGCCACCTCAACATAGAATCATAGACAAGGAAAATAGTCTCATGGTTGTCTGTCCCTGTTGATAATTAAAGATGCTATACTGTTTTCCAATAGAGTTAATTTTCTTTTGTGCTATGGAACTTTCTCAATGCCCAAAAAAAAAAAAAAAGGGCCTCAAAGTTAAGTTCTTGGACAAGAAAAGCAACAGTGTCTTTGGATCTATTTTTTAAAGCGTAGCGATAACGGTTTTTAAAGCGCGAAAACCTTGATTTTGATGTTACATGTTACGCCTGTTTTTAGAATAAAAACGATGAGCCATACGTGTTATAATTTTTAACATTACCAGTTATTTTTTAGAAACAATAATATAATTTTCAGCCTCGCCGACGTGTCATTAATCTCACAACTCAAATATCACATTTGTATAATTCAAAGTGTTCATAACATAAACAAACACGAGAATAGAAAGGAAGTTGAAGAAACCCAATTTATTTATTTGATCTCTTACCACATAAAATATATATATATGACAATTTTTATGTCTTCTTTTATGTAGAACGCTGGTTTAAAGATAAAAGAGATATAAAGGGCTGGCTATTCTTTTTGGGTTCAGTTATAAAAAGTTCTCATTCTCATATAAGAACGAGTTTTATACCATTAAATGATAATTTTATCTCTTGAGATCTATATAAATTAAAAAAAATTCTAATAAACTGAAGAAATAAAATCACCATCTAACAATGTAAAACTCGATCTTTTTATAGCTGAACCCTTCTTTTGGTGGGGTTAGCGTTTAGGTAAACACATTTTACACAAACACACAATTAAGCTACCTCCTAGGAGGTCTAAATCAAAGAGATATTTATAAATATATGGCCAGAAATTATACCCCATTCTTCTAAAGATAAAAAAGCAAACACTATGCCATATATATGATAATGACTGCACATGGAAGTTCCCATGTATTGGCAAGCCCCATGTGAATTTTCAAGTACTAGTCCGATGACCTTCAATTCCTGTTTAGCAGTTCCTCTATCATCTGCAATGCAATCCTCTCCTCTTCATCAATCCCTTGCTCTCCACTGTCTTCCCTTAATCCTGTTGATGAGGTCTCTGGAGTATCCACCATGGCTGCTTCTGCTTCGGCTTCGACTCCGGCCTCCTCCGCCGTCTGCTCATTCTTCTTCCCGAGCTCCACCGTCATGACCCAATTGGAGTCCGATCGGGTCCCCGCCCGCTTCTGCCATACTCCGATATTGGAATTCTCGGTGTCCAGCCTTAGACAAGTCAGGGAGGGAGATGGGGCTTTACAGCATTTCCGCAGCTTGGCGCTGAGAATGGCGGAGAGAGCGGTCGGAGAGGAAGGAGAGGACTCGTCATTAGTCGCGTGATTTACGGCGGCGATCGGGAAGTTCGTTTTCGCATTGCGGCCGCTCATCATCACCGCCGCCTCGTCGTAGGCTCGGGCTGCCTCCTCCGCCGTCTCGAACGTCCCTAACCACACCCTCCGCTTGCTACATAGCACAACAAGGAATATGAAATTGAGAGACCAATATGAAACTCACCTAGAATATACAATTTTTGAGAGACAAATATGAAATTCACTTGAAAGAGAATGGAAAACAAATATCCACACCCTCCTCTTAGTACAAATCACAACAAAGAATAGGCATTAGAGAGATCAAAATCAAACTCACTTAGAATACACGGTTAAAGATAACAATATGAAATTCACTTAGAATACACATTTGAGAGACCAATATGAAATTCACTTATAATATCAATTTGAGAGACCAACATGAAATTCACTTGAAAGAGAGGAGGAAAGCAAATATCCACACCCTCCTCTTGCTACAAAGCACAACAAAGAATAAGCATTTGAGAGACCAATATATGAAATTCACTTGAACTAGAAAAGGAAAAGAAGTGCGGAGAATACAGTAAAGGGTGGCGAATTTCGGCGACCCAGGAGCCCCAATGGCGCTGCCTGACTCCTCTGAACTTCTTTGTCTGTACCATGTTTGAGAATGTGAATGAGAGAGAGAGAGAGAGAGAGAGAGAGGGAAGCGAGAGAGATGATCATCATAAAAATCAGGGGTTGTGAGAGAGAAATATAAAAGGATTTGTACGGCTGGTTGGAAACATTTAACAAAGGGAGATATGATGTCGGTGAGCTAACTGTTTCGAAGTTATTACAGCTCACTGCCATTTCCTGCTGTGGTCCCCATTCCCATTTCCCTCTTTCTCCCTCACTCTCCGGAAGACTTTCCCCTTTCACTTGTTCTTGTTCATCCAAAATGCTTTTTTGTTCGCTAATTCTCCCAATCCCAACACATAAAATAAAAATAAAAATATTTCCACCATATCAACAATATTATAGATAGTTTCACTATACAAATATTAGAAATGTTGTTACCTGCTAAAAGGATAAAGGGGTGAGATGCAGTTACCAGATATGTAAGACTTTAATTCTTATAAAAACAAACTACTACAACCTAATATGTAAAATGAATAAAAAAAAAATTAAAATGTCCTTAATCCAACATTAATTAGGCTTATATATGAATAATTATGCATCATAGACTTTGGTATAAAGTTGAACTAAGATTCAGGTAATTTGGACTTTAATCTATTTAAAGGCCAATAATTTAATACTTGTAAAATAATTTTTATATTTTATAATAGAGTTAAAAAAATATATTACTATAGTTATCTATTCACGGTTATGATGTGCTATTTTATGTTAGTTATATTACAAGTTAAAATATAACTTTTACTCTAATTCCATGGTAAATTTATCTATAAATTTGGTTTTAATCCTATGTATATAACTCTATAAAGCACTTTAAAATGTAATTTCTATTACATAAGAAATAGGTCAAAAAATATAACATTAAAATGATAATCCTGAATTATCTCTGCATATTTACCTGTAAATTTCATTTTGTAACATTCCATAATTTTTCTTTGACATCGCTTCACTTTTGCTTATTTCAGATTTGTGGTAATTATTTTGCTTATAAAATCTCACATGACCCTTTTCACCCCTTTTATCATTTGAATCAAGTTTCAAAGACAACAATCTATATCATTTACAAAATTACAAAGAAAACAAATTAGCATGAACTTATATTATCTTGCATGATCAAGAGTAGACTTATACAATTTATCATATAGATTATAAATCTTGATGATTGACATGATTTTGAATTTATTGGTGATGATTTTTCATGGAGGATAAACATTTTCCCTACTGAGAAATCTAGTCATCTTCTTAGTTGATACGAGGAAAATGACAAAGAAACTTTTGAGGATCCTCCACCCATTATCAAAATTTTATCACAGTGGCTATCTCTGCAACCTTTGAATCCGATAAAGCTCGGTCATGATAAAGAAACTGTTCAAAGAGAAGTAAAGGGTACAGTTCTATCCAAAATGTATTTCTATAAAAACTAGGAAATCATACGAAAAAAACTAAAAGCAAAAAAGATGTGAATAGATTGTAATCTAAATTAAATGACATTTCGTGCAGTACGAAAAGAGAAAGTTGCTTCTTTTGTGTACAAAAGTACTTACTCCCAACTCCTTTTCCCGGGGGGATGAAAAGAGAAGGGGGAAAGAACCCCAAATTATAAGTACTTCTACATCCCAATTATGATTTATTTGAGTTATTTCCACTGAGTTTGAGAGTTTGAAGCCACTGGGTAGCTTTGCTTTTTACATTAAAACAAAGAGAAGGGAAGACCCACCAACATTAATGGAAGTAAATAGTATGGGGAGCCACTCCCACGTATCCACTCTTTTTGCAGAGCCCTGAAAGTGGCTTTTTGACAACTGACTTTTGTCATAAAAGTATTCAAATGACCATTCATGGTGAAAGCTCACAAATTACATCCCATCACCATTCAAGTGAATTTAATTACTTTGAAGTTAGTAATCAAAGATGTAAATATTTTTCTGTGGAGATCTATCTAGATCAAGGAGAGATATTCTTTATCATTTTGTGTACAAGAAATAAATGTCACACACACTGAATAGAAAGTATGGATCACCACTTTCAAGATATGAGTGCTACGTCCGGAACCCGAGAAATACTACCGCAAGAAAAAAAAATACTATCTTTGAAACCCGAAAAATATGAGGAAAATAAATTTAAAAATTTTAAATAAAATGATTTTATCATGTTTAATTTTATCATAAAAAATATAAAAAGAAATTAAATATAATTAAAACTCCTTAAAATTTAAATAATTTTAAATTTCCTGGTTCTAATAAAATAAAGAAAAACAAATAAAATAAGTTTGCATAAACATTGTCTTTTGATTTGCAATAGCTATCAGTGAAAGCAGGATAGTTCGTATTTCTCTGTTAAATGGTCAAATTAGCGAATAGAATGGAATTATTTTTTTAAGTTTAAACTTCTGTTTTATTTTCTTCCAAATTTTATTTCCTTTTATTTTTTTCTCTCGATTTCCTCTCTATTTTCTTTCATTTAGTACTTTTCAAGTTCCAAATTGAATATAAGGAAAATGATTTTCTCATGTTTGGTTTCACCATAAAAAAACAAATAAAATAAGTTTGAATAAACATATAAAATTAACTTATTAAGTTTAAAACTTTTTTTTTTCTTTCTATTTTCTTTAATCCCTGTTACTTTTCAGGTTCTAAACTTAATCTAAGATGAAATTTGTTTTAAGATATATGTAATGAATTGATTAATGATCCGTTTGGAACAATTGATGTCAAGGGTACGAAGTAGATGCGACAGTAATGATAGAAATTAATGTGCTGATAATGGCATATAGAGAAGGTCATATCATTGGCTGTAATATTTCATGGTGGTGTAAAAAAGGTCATTCATGCTTATTCATTAGAAGAATGTACTATAAGCATATTGGGTATAATACATCATCATAGAAGTAGAAATAGTTGTCTATGTGTTACTAAGTTACACTTAAAATCTATATTATGAAAATATCTTTATTAAAAGTGATGAGTGTTCCGAAATTCTCAAAGGTTGTGATAAATTAATTAATTATTGATAAAGAAGTAAAACTATATATATATTGTTGGATTGTAAAACCTGAAATCGGTTTTACTATGCTTTGCCTAGGATGCTAACTCAGTGGTTTTCCCAATACGTAGGTCCACCCCTGATGCTAAGGGTTATTCGGTCAACATGCAGGACCTAAAGGGAATAGGGGATGGCAACGGAACGGGTTTGGTACGGGTAAACCTCATCTCAACCTCATCCCATTTATTTAAACTATTTCTCATACTCGTTCCGTTTAAAAAATTAGACAAGGTGGGATGGAGGTGGCGTCCCATACTCTGCCCATTTGGCTTTTATTTTTGTTTTATTTATTTTTAATTTTTAATTTTGTAACAACTATGTAATAAATTGTTTTCACTAAAACTCGAATTCAGAACCCTTTACTTTTCTATACAGCTATGTAAATTGTCCCCATTTGTTTTTATTTTTATTTTTATTATATTAAAATTAATATATTTGATAAAAATAAATATTATAAATTATCTTATTAAAATATTTTAATTATTATTATTTATATTAAAATATAAAATAAATTATTTATAATATAATTTTTTTTATATAATAGGGGCGAGTCAAGTTAGAACATAACAATACCTAAACTCATCCCAAGTTTGGAAAAATAAACCTAAACTCATTAAAAACTCAATTACTCTTAAATCGTATATGTTTTATAAGGGGATGGTCAGTGCAGGAATCGAAAAAACGTGTCCCATTGCCATCCCTACCTTAGAGAAATTTTGATGTGATAATTGAGGAGTCTATCCCTATTTATATGTATTTAAACTCTACTTTGTTTGAAGACTTTTTTTTTTTTTTTTTTGGAGAGAGTGCAGTCGCAATTGAAATGCTATTACCAAGAGATTCATTATTATCTTCTTTTCATTCATATAGATTAGTGGATTATTGATTATTGGTGCATTCCACGAATGTAGATCGAAATCACATTGATTGTGGAAACTTGTCAAAACCTCACGTTTCTTAATTTTCCATTTGTGTGATTTTTTCTTTTTCTTGGCAACTAAACACTGGAGTTATAATGTAGTATACTGTTTTTACTGTGACTTGAATTCGGGATCCCTCCTCGTCCTTATGCCCTTTGCTTATTTAATCTTTGATGACTCTATCACATGAATTGGACATGATGGACTTCTGTTTGTGTGATTTAATTAGCAATAATCAAAGATTTAAGTTGTAAAAATGTTGTCCTCAAGTTCGAGACCATTCTCTAAAAGATTTGTTTATCATAAAATTCTTATAGGAACAACGTGGAAGGAGACAAGATGTGATGCATATTAATTTTCATTCAATACGTTCTTAAGCTTTCCAACCACATTATGTTAAGAATATTTAATACCTCACAAAAAGTTGCTTTTTCCTTTAAACCTTCAAAATGACATGTTTTTAACTTTCTTCATCAACCATGCATGCAACCTCCAAACTTTTTACACTGAAATTAAATTAATAGCCTTGAGAGTGAGGACAAGAAGGAATGATATTTTAGACATATCAAATTGTAAAAATTGGGACCAATCAAAATGACACAAGAATGGAAATGAGCAATTGACATTTCATAAGTACTTGTCTCACTTTTGACAAAATGACAAAAGGTGAAAGTTGGTCAAAATAATAAAGAAGCGAGTGTATTTGGCTTATGAAAAAGGTACTTTAATTTGGTATTAGATGAGGTAGGGCTTGACCTAAGAGTGTGTATGGGGGGTTACGAAAGAAGTGTTGACCCCATAGCCTCTCTAAGCTTGTAACAATAACTCATGTTTAATTGAGTTGGTCTGAGACAATATTTTAATTTCACGATAGCCTCTCTTGGACCCAGCTCAATTAATAAAATCCAGTCAGTATTTTTTTTAAAATATATTTTAATTTTTTTTAAAATAACTGTTTGGTAACTACTTTAAAAAAAAAATCATTTTTGATGTTTAATAAAACAAAATGTCATTTAGAAGTAAATGCTATGATTGGTTCTTAGAAAATTTGAGGAAGAATGCAAAAGAAATAAATAGAGAGGAAAAGTAAAAAGAAAGAAAAATGAATGAAAATAAAAATAGAGTTAAATTTCACATATTATTTTAATTTATTCATTCAAACTCATTTTATTTATTTCTAACTCATATAAGTTTTTTTTTTTTTATATTTGATTTTTTAAGACTTTTCTATTGAATAACTTAAATATATAAAAAAAAATTCTTAACATTTTTTCTTTTCTAAGTACTTTTCAAGAACGTAACCAAGCACAACCAAAATGTTTTAAATTTATTTTTAATTTTTAAAATAATTTTTATTTGTAATTTTTTACTTTGAATTATTGTTAGACATTTATATAAGTTTATTAAAATAAGTAAAAATAATATAAGGCAATTAAAAGATCTTATCCCAAACACTTGGTTTTATGTCTTTAAAAGCAAAAAATAAAATAAAATTTGTAATTATCAAACATGTTTTTCATGTTTTTTTTTCTACAAAATAAAAAACTGTTCTAAAAGGACAAAAATCAAAGAAACCCATAGTATTTCACTCAATATCTTTTAGCTGTTTTAATGTGCTTCTTAAGGATTATTTTAGAAAATAATTAGAGAAATAATAATAATAATAATAAACACTATATATGAAAGTTATCTTTAAAACATTTTATGAAAATATAGATATACTCTCTCAAACCACCAATGCTTACCATTTCCATAGTTTAAGGCTTTCTTCCCAAAATTTATATACATTTTAAGGAGGGCTGCATTGCATGTTCCATGAATCTATGTGACACCCCTTCTTGTGCAATGCATTATTTATTCTTGAATGAGTGGAGCACAGTCTACTCTTTCTTAATTTATTTGACACATTGAAGTGTTAATTTTTTTTTTTTTAATTTTTTCATCAAAATTAATAAAACTTATAGTTGATGGAAATTCGGTGTTAAAAGAGGTATCTTGTTTGAGGGTAGACCATGCATTTAATTTGAGTAGGCAAACTGCTGTCATGAAGAGAATAGGGAGGACCGTTTATATCCTCTAGCTTAGCCAGGCATGGCCCTAATAATGGTAATAGAGATTATTAGAGAATGCAGGTTGGCTTCACCTGTCGCATGGGTTTAAATCTAAGGGAATTAGGGGGTTCTTTCTAAGGTCGAATATCTTGTGCTAAGAATAAGAATTACATTTTATATAGAATAAACGCAATGGAAATGTAGTTTTTAATTAAGAATTTGTGATACAAGAAATTTTATACATAATTGGAACTTAAAGAGTAGATATATAGTTCAACTATTTGGATGAATTTTTTGATTGACAAATGATCTATTTGAATGTTTCTCGTATAACATAATCTATATTTGACTTATCGATTGAACTTTATATCTTTCCATTGATCAATCAAGATGGATCTTCACATTATAACTAATTCTTTGGCAATGGCGAAGCTAAGATTAATGTTCAACGGGGTCAGACTTAAGTAACATAAATAGTTAAGGCTCAATGAATAAATACTTAAATATTTCAGTGTGGGCAAAGTGCATGACTGGTCACGAGTTCAAATCACTCTAACTACTTTTTTCCAAAAAAGAAATACAGTGTTAGGGTTCTCTTCTATGATATTCTTCTACTAAGACAACATTCACATAAGGCTAGGCTTCTATATAAGATCTTGTCAACTTCTTGAGTTCTAATTTTGCTTTTTAATTTTCTTATTGACTTAATAATTTCTAATAGAATCTTATGGAATACATGAACTACCAGCTTTTGTAATGTCCTTGATAAACTCTTTTTGGTCCGACCACTTTTTTATTTAGGTGTGCATGTTTCACTTTCTTAAGTTTCCTTCTCTAACTCTCCTTTTTAACATACCTTTCAAGTTATATCAAAACATTTATTCAAGCTAATTGTTTTGAAAACTACAAAAAATTCCTACTCTTCATAATCAAATACGATAAAACTATTCATTACTTCTTTTTGGTAAACTAACACAGTGAGCTCAATAATAACAATCACACATTAAAAACTTGATCTTCTTTATTCTTTTTTTTTTTTTTTTTTTTGTCGATTAATATGTCATTTAGTTTCCTTTAGTTGGCTTCCTTACCTAATGACCTTTTTTAAAGCATCCAATATTGTACTTGTAAGATCCTCTTTATGGCATTTTATCTTTTTATCTTTCTTATCTCCCCTTGTTTGATATAGCTTCTTCTTTGCTTTCTAGCTTGCCATTCTTTCCAATCCACAAAATATTTCACCTTCTGAAACTGTCTCTTTTGGCTCTAAAAGGTACTTTCTTTTCATTTTTTAGATAAAGTTCAAACCATTTTCTTTGTTGACAGAACACATGGTCTAATCTTGTTAGAGGTGCAAGGGTAATACTTCAACTAGACTTATGTCATCATCCCTAGAGATGTGGGGAATAAGCTTCAAGAAAGTAAGAAGGAATCTTTGGGTACCTCACACTTTTAGGTCAAAGTTGAACTCCATCTACTTTGTTCATGAAAATTTCAATGCAAGCCCCATCCACATCTCTTGATTATGGTCTATCATCTCTTTCTTCTTTTTTTTTTTCTTTTTTTTTTTTTTGATAACCATATTAGGGCTAGATTACGTGTTTCTTGACTAATCTAATGAGACCATGAAGTTAACAGTCGGATAAGTCCTCCAATGGCCCCTAAGAGGACTCGGTAACCATTAATGGGGAACAACCCCCAAGGCTTTACTAACTAAGCTATCCCTCATAGTTATGGTCTATTAGCTCTTTATTATATATAAGATTGAGTACTCTTACACATTTATCATGTAAACATGATTCATGTTCTCATTAGTGTGTCTACTCTAGTCACCTATACAAACTTGAATTAGGGTTGAAAGAAACAATCTTTGTCTACATGGGGAGGTTGCATCACTATTATGCAAACATGTAAAATGCTTATAATTAATGTGCTAAATGAATTAGTATATAATATGAAAGATATCTACTTATAGATAGAGCATGATACTTATTCAATACTTTCAGATAAGATTTTATTCTAAATAAGATCATTTTTAGATTGTTAGGTGTGATTGAAAGTGATTATGTGTAGAAAATAGTTGTTATCCTTGGTCTCGACCATATATACTCTAAATAAATTAGAATATGTTTCTCAATCTTTTATTTTTCTTGGATATGTATTTTCGTTCTCAAATTGCCTATTTTAGTATTGATTGAGCCTCCTTAAATAATGTTTTACTCCGTATGTGATATTCAATTTATTGAGCATGATTTTTTCCTCAAATTCCATTATTCTTAACTTTATCATTCCTTTCCTTCACATTCTCCACATGGTCTAAAAAGTCTTGAACACCATAACCCCTTGATTACTTCATCTTATTCTTGCATTCCCTTTAATGTTCATTGTTAGGCTTAATGTGTGTGTATAAAAATCGTTGCCAAAAATACCGCAACTACACGGACCACAAGTAGTAAAGTAGTTTTCAATTTAAAAACCGAATATCGATCTCTCGAGTAAAATGGGTTTTTGATGAGGATTAATTACCTCGGTTAATGGAGATTTTCACTATTTAAGCAACATAATGATTCGAGGTAAAAATTTTCAAAACAAAACAAAGGTAAAACAAAGAAAAATAGGGGACGATCAAAGATCATTCACTAGAAATGGATTAATTTCAAAAAAAATAACTCAAGGAACGGATGTTAGGGTTGGTTGTTTCCATTTATGCATATTGATTCATATTCATTAAACGCAAATTAAGCGAAATTACACTTATGCTTGTTCAAGAGAAAGAGTATGAGGTTCTCACTCTTGTGACTCCCATCAATTTCTCACACCAACCCCCTATTCACTGCTAAGTCCATCTAGGCGGTTAAAAATGATACTTTTTTAAGGCAACTTTTCTCTTGGGTGTCCTATTGGTCACCACTATACAATAAGGCCACCCAAACTATACAAGAATACAAGAATTGGTCACAGCCAAGTCCATGCAATTCCCACATAATGTAAAATTGATGTTTTTCCCATAATAAAATTTATTTAGTACTAGACATTTCTAATTTCCTAAACTTCTTTGACTAGGTTAAGTTTATCACCACAATTGAATTATGAAAGAACAAAATGGTCAAGGCCCTAGGTTAAATTCTAGTTGTCAATATGGAAACCCTAGATAATACATTCACAATTCAGGTCTTAGGCACATTTCTCAACACAAAACAATTAGAATAAACTATAATATTTCAATATTTACATCAACACAAGTATAAATTCACAAAACTAGCTGTTCTAAAAATTACATAAATCAAGCATCAATTTTAACAACCAACCATAGAGGATGATTAGCCACTCATTACAACCCACAAATCTATCAATATCATGTCTATTACAACAATAATAAAGAATGAGATGACAAAAGAGCTAAAGTTGGGGATACAAAACATATTACATATGAGAAATCCTCCCAAACTTTACTACAAATTGCAAGAGATCCTCTTAATAAGTTGGATCTTCAAAATCAACTCCAAAACCAAAGTAAAAAAATGCTCAAAATTGAAACCTAATTTGGTTCAAGAAGATGAAGTGAGAAACCCTAATTTGAGAGAGTTTCTTCCCTAAAATATGAACCCTAAAATCGTTTGTAAAAGAAGAATTTATATCCTTAGAAAAATGGGCCAAAAATGGAAAGTTTTTAGGGTTCTCGACCTCGTCATGTCGCAACATGAAAGGCTTAATTTGATGTCGCGACATGATTGCATGTTGAAAAGAGCAGTGTTAGCACAGGAAAGGTGATGTCTCGACACGGCTAGTAATGATGTCGCAACATTACTGCATGATGTGCTCTAGCAGGAAATGTCCTTATGGCGCAACGTGAGATGTATGATGTCATGACATGGGGCTTGTATCAACACTTCTTCTTTTCTTCTCCAATTTTGCTCCATTTTCCTTGTATTCCTTTTGTATTTGCAAAAGATAAGCAAGAGGGGAATTTAGCTCGATTGGGAATAATAAAAATGTGAATTTTAGCATCAATAGCTTAATATATATATGCAAGAATTTCATCCTGAAATGCTAACTTAATTCACCCTATCATTCATATGTCAGCTTCTAGCAAATGTTTTGATTTTATCATCTCAAAAAATCGAACTCACTTTGCCTTATAGTACTGTTGATACATTTTTTTTACTATGGAATTTGTAAACTATTGCCTTCATATCTAAATCAAAAAATTTATTATTTAAGTAAAATGGATTGTTTTGATTGAAGGTCATTTTAACTAGAGTATTATTGCTCAATAGAAGACTCATCTTGTTTTAAAATGCTTTCATCGACAACCCAAGATGAACTATCATGAAACTTTCAGTTCACAAGTGAAACTCATAATGGTTCATATGTTTTTTATCTATTGCAATTACTTATGAATGGTCCATTTAATAACATATAGTGAAATCATGACCTTTTTAATGTAGTACTTACTAAAATGGTTTTTATGCGTTCATGTCTAGCTTAAGAGGTAGAATGTTCACCATTTCAAACAAACACAAGTATATGGAGAGGATCCAGGTCCAAGCCATAATGGGAAAAGTTTATTACCTTAAAATTTAAGTATACAAAAAATGGTTTTCATGCATTAACCTTCAAACTCTATCAACAACTTCAATGCCTCTTATATTTACCACCTAACAAAAGTTATTCATGGTATTAAACAATTATTTTGTACTTAGTACAGTGAGCTCGAAAGTTCTCTCGCTCTCATTTTCTGACACACACTCGCGAAGCCGGGATTTAACATTAGTAGGGGCACAGGTTAAGTAATGTGTGTTTTAGAAAGAAAATAAACATAAATCACACACACGCGCACGGAGCCAGGATTTAATACCGGTGGGGGCATAGGTTAAGTAATGTTTTGGAAAGAAAATAAACATAGATTGTGGCACAATGGTTCAATACTTTTTTATCTCAATAGGAGCAAAGTGAAGTAATTAAGTTTGAATCTGGCCCCAGGATGCCGGGGAAATAAGGTTTTTGTCAAAAGAAAATCAGGTAAATACCTCACTCGTGTGTGTATATATATAGAAAAGGAGTATATATATATATATATATATATATATATATATATATGATTTCACCCCAGTGGGTTCTTATTTGGTTATATATATATGTAGAGAGAGAGGAGCAAAGGGCAATTATCAGATCAATTAATGACATGTTCACAATTAAAATGTTTTTAAAAGAATCCATTTTACCCTTGTGTTTTATAGATTGTTTAATAATATGATTTAAGGGGTGCTTGGTTGAACTGATTGAGGGGAATTGGTAGCTTATTTATCCTAATTAGCTTTTATGGGGTCTTGGTAAAGGTTTGTAATCAGATCATGATAGCTGATTAGGCCTAATAAGCTTCGATTGGGAAAAAACTACAAATCATAGCTTTTTCTGAAACGCTCTTGTAAAAATATTCAAAATTCCATTTTTCTCCTTATAATTCGCTCCTATTTTTATCCGATGGAATGACATCCTAAGGTTTTTGCATTCTGGTTTTTCTTTATTTTAATTTTTTTTCCCGGATGTACATATGAAGCTATAATAAACAATTCAATAATATGGTAGAAGAAGATAAAACAAAATTATCTAATAAAAATGAATAATAATTTTTTTAAGTAAAAATATTCTTTTATCAACTTTTAATTCCTATTTCATCTCAAATTATAATTTCAATCAATAAACAAAAGATTATCCATATCAAGTCAAAATATTTAAAGATAGTCTTTACATAAAAATAACTATATAAATAAAAGAATATTTGAAGTAAAAATCATTTATGAATTTTAAATTTTTTGTTTTTATTTTTCTAATTTATTTTTGTTATGAACTCAAAAAGACTATCCATATTTTTTAGAATTAAAGATTATCTATTTTTAAAAAATGAATAATATTAAAGATGTAAAAAAAAACATGTAACTTAATAATTTTTTTAAGTCAAAAATTCTTTTAATTAACACCTCTTTCATTCCTTTTTTTTTTTTTATCTCAAAGTATTTTTAAATAAATAAAAAACAACGATAATTCAAAATTATATATATATATATATATATATATATATATATATATATATATATATATATATATATATATATATATACCTCAGTAATTCACTTATATTTACCTTTAGGAATTTAATTATTCTTCAAAGGTATATTTTAGAATAATAATTTTTTCTTTATTTATGGTTATAATTTTTATAATTTCAGTAATTTATTTATGATTTTTTTATATATGTACATTATTTTTATATCTTTATAATATCCATATCATAAAATTAACATTTAATCAACTATTTTTAATCAACTAATTTATTAAACAATAATTAATAATCAAATATCAACTATCAACTACCAACTATCATTTCACAGTTCACAGCAATCAGGGCCTTATTTTCATTATCATCCAATTAAAAGTGAAGGAGATATTTATTAAAGCTAGCCATGTGAGAGAATTGGCCCATCATGGGTGTACATTGATGAAGTGGGGTCTCAACTTAAAATCATGTGGGACTCACACTAGGTTTCTTCCTTTGTCGTACTTCTCAATCAGGTAAGTGATAGTTTCTGACTTTCTTCCATAAGAATATCCCCCACTTTATTCCTAGTGATGTCAGAGAGTCAGAAAATTAAATGTATATATTAACCTAATTACATACTGTAGAGATAAAGGAAGATGAGATATTTTAATGTGTGGTTTGAGTATCAATGTCACTCTTACATTTATGAAACATATCAACCCTCTCTAATTAAAAGATGAAAAGTTAGAAAGGTAAGGGCCGGTTTATTTATACTTTTTGAAAACTGTCTTTTTTTTTTTTGAAAATCTTGGAGAATAAGAAAAAAGGTTAGACCAAAAAAAGCTCGAGCTTATCAGATTGGAATATTATGACATCTTTTTTGTGAACCCCGCTCTAAAAAATAATAAGAATTCATATCTAACGGTAAAAAGCTCGAGCTTATATAAGCTCGAGCTTACTATAACTCTTCCCTACGAAAAATATAGTTTGGTTCCCCGTTTTCAAAAAACACTAAATTCATATAGTAATAATACGAAAAATACAAAAAACACGGAGAATACTAAATTCAAAAAATAATAACAGTTTTTAGATAATACAATATTTTTAAAAACTGTTTTCAATAACAATTTTCAAAAATAAGAACCAAACAAGCCTCAAGGTTTCTAAAAAATGGTAAGAAAAGAAAAAAAAAATACCGAGGAAAACTATTTTCTTACATTTGATTGTCTAATAAACAATCTTAAAGAAAATCAAATATAAATTAAATTAATTGGAAACTTACATATTTTTAAATTATTTAATCTTTATATTGATGATAATAAAATTGTTTTGAAGTTGTAAAAAATAATATGTCCAATTTAATTCTATTTTTTTCATTCATTTTTTCTTTTATTTAATTTTTTATTCCTATTTTCTTTCTCTTGTATTTTTCCTCAAATTTTCTAGAAATCAAACATAGCTTAAAATTCTCTCTTGTACGCATTTTTTTTCTCTTACAATAAACCCTACATCATAGTTAAGAATATAATGTAGTGTAAATTCATTTGTCATTAAATAGAAAAGAAAAACTGTTTATCATATCTAGTTCATGTGGTAGAGCATTCAACGTTTCAAAAAGATAGGACATAAGGAGGGAAAGAGTCCCGAATTCGAGTCTCAGTTGAGACAATTTGCTACATTATAATTAAAGTGTTTAACTGTCAAAAAATAAGAAATAGGGAAAAAAAAAACCCAAGAGGCACTCCGTATTGTAATAAGACTAATTTAGGCTTTAAAATCCAATAAAACCTTATTTTACTGGGAAAAGTATATATCAGGCTACTGATTTAGAAATAAAACAAAAGAATGTATGAAGAATGGGAAATACATGGTTCAAAAGAATCAGAGCATGTCATGGAAAAATAATTTGCTTTTAGGTAGAGGTACCACCTTAATCAGTTTAAGCACTATTCTAAGTAATTGTAGGTACTACCTTAAATAATTTGTATTTTTATTTATTGTAGTTTTTTTTTCACTTTTTGATACTAATTTTAGAAAATATAAATAATACTTACAAATAAATCATTATATATAAGGATTGATTTTAAGAAATACTTCTTTTTTTTTGCAAAGATAATAGTTTTATTGATTCAAATTAGTTATAGATTCGATAGAAACAAATAATCAAATTCGCTAAAAACTCTAGAGGATGACATAACATTTAAGCTAATAGCATAATGAATCGACTCAAAGCCTACACATTTGATAAGACCATGACGACTGAAATACATATGACTCCAATTCTGTAACATATTGACAATCGTTCTTTGATTTGATGTCTTTGCCTTATTGAATATGTTTTGTAGTTCAAATCACCCACTCCCAAGAAAATGTTGTAATAAGATGACGAAAATCAAACCGTCATACTAAGACAACATAAGCCACACGTCGTATAAGTCAACGACAAAAATATGAAAAAATAAATTAAAAAACCTGATTTTTGTGGAAGAACCATTTTATTGAGAAAGAAAAAGATAGAAAAATATGTAGAAGTGTGCATTCAAGCAAAAAATGACCAAAAAATCACTTCTCTTTATTTAAGGAAAAAGAGACTAGAAAAAACGAAATAAAAGAAGGGAGAGACAGTTAAGGTTTTTTTTTTTTTTTTTTAAAGAAATACTTAAAAAGGTGAAAAACAAGTTGAGAATATTTCAAAAGTCTCAACAAACTTTTATTTTAAAAATCTTAAAAATCATTAGTAAAATAGCTATTAAATACCCATTTTTAAGAATTACTTTCGAAAATATTTTTAAAGAAGCTGATAGTTTCTGCAATGACCCACACCATAAAAATGAATAATATCTTATGTGTTTGGATACATGAATAGTTATAGTTTCCTTGAGTATCCATTAATTGTTGTTAAATTGCGCTTTGTTTTGGCCAATAATGTCCTGTCTAATTATTTCCAAATTCCAAACTTAGCCACAAAACCAAGTCCCTATCATATCACATGATATATATTTGCTAATACATCACCAGATTTTGATACACTCTTATCTTTTGATTGATTTAGGAATTAAAAAAAAAAGGCATTTTAGCTTCCATCAACTTCAATCTCTTTCCACATCTACTTTATTAATAGCAAAATTAGCTGTCTTTTAAAGCATTTCTTAGAGCCATACCCTTATCACGTGACATATGTTTGCTAATACATCATCAGATTTTGATACACTCATATCTTTTGATTGATTCAGGAATTAAAAAAAAGAAAAGCATTTTAGCTTCCATCAACTTCAATCTCTTTCCACATCTACTTTATTAGTAGCAAAATTAACTATCTTTTAAAGCATTTCTTAGAGCCACAACTAGAGTGGAGTAGACCACAGAGCGAGTAACCTACATGTGCGTGTGCATGTGCGTGATTGGGGGATCCGACTGACGACCCAACCGGATCTAGTCGCATGGAAGGGGTCATGCTATGACCTTATTTCGGCAACCTCCAGAGTAAACGAGAAGATAAACCACCTCGGGCAAAAAAGAAAGAAGCAAGTGAAGAAGGCGTAATGGACCATAGGAGCACACGTTATGAGAAAATTTATAGTAGAAGATAAATATGATAGTGAATGTATAACGTAAGGAAGTAAAGAGCTAATAAATGTCACATTTAAATATTGGGCATGTAGCATTCCCCCTCCCCTCCCCTCCCCTCCCCCCTAATAGGTATAAAAGGAGGGGAAAGGGAGATCAAGAAGGGGAGGAGAACTTAAATTTTTTTGTTTTGTCATGATCTACTTTGTGGAAAGCCAAAACCTTTCCATCCTGTTGTAAAGAGGAAGTTTTTCATTTGGGTATGTGCTTTTGGTCTCTATTTGGCCATTGAGAAAATGTGGAAGAGAAAAGTAAAAAGTTTAGCTTTATGTTGATATTGGTAAGGTTTGGTTCTCTTTTTGGTTGTCATTAAAGGAAATAGAAAAGAAGCTTTGAATCTTGAGTTTTTTTTATTAGGGTTTAAGAGGGATGGAGACGAAACAAAAATTGAGATTGGTCCTGGGGAGAGAGGGGTATCGAGGGTGGGGGTCGGGAGGTTAGGGATAAGGGTGTTTTTGTAAAAATAATTTTTAGGTTTAATGAATTACATGCAAAACTGCCACATCGGCTAAAAACGCATGTGAGGGGTGCCACATTAGCAACGTTAACACCCCATTTGCCTATCTATGGGTTCCGTTAATGGCAAAGGCATAAGTGTGTAATGGCATTAACATTAGTGGTATGGTTAGACCCAAAAAACGTTGAGGCAAGATTAGACATATAGTCAAACGTTAAGGGCATTTATGCACCTTTTCCCATTGATAGGTGTAAATCTTGTTAGCATTTATATTATGTTTTTCATGTATTTATGTAACCTAAATGCTAGATTCACACCCATATTCTTGAATATTACACTAATCCCTAAATTGTTGATGTTTTGCAGGCTTTGAAAGTAAATCAAGCAAAGAAATGGCAAAAAGACAAGAAGCAGAAACTACAACCAAAGGCATTACTTCGCCAAGGCGAAGGGACACCTTCGCAATAGCGAAGCAGTTGTCCAATATTCGCTGCGGTGACGACCCTTACGACTTTAAAAATTCTACCTTTTTGCCGCAGTGAAGACGCCTTCACCGCAACGAAGGCCTCGATTTTTAAAGCCCAATAAATAGACACGCTAGGGCTTAGTTTTTTAAATACCCATCATTTTCCTTTCCCTCTCCCAAAACTGGTGATTCCAAAGCAAGGATCTCCCAAACCCTCCTCTCCAATGGCTCGAAAGAAGACAGTTCCAGAGAATATGAGGAAAACCGGCTCAAGTTTGCGCGCGCCTCCACCTCCCCTCGAAAACCCCAAGAAATTTGTCACACTCGAGGAGAAAAAGTTGTACCATGAATCCCTCTGCAATATAACTTTTTTCGCAGAGCGCGGTTTCCCGAATTCCAATGTCTACTTCAAATTTTATCCAAGAAAAGGGTTGGACTAAGTTTTGTGAGCATTTCCCACCCAGGATAGCTACGATTGTTAGGGAGTTTCACTCCAACCTACAATACCGGATGAATTCCATCGTTTATGTTCGAGGGAAGTGGGTGGATTTCAGTGTTGCAGCGATAAATAAAGTGTATAATCTGATTGATGATGATAGCGATGCCTACAGAGCTCTATTCCAGCACACTGATTACCACATGATGATGAGAGTCCTTACAAATGGAAGAGGTGAATGGAAAAGACACCCATCCACATTCGAGGTGACCACTTTTCTAATGTTGGCCCTCAAACCTATCCCAAAGGCTTGCTACAATTTTCTTTGTGCTACTCTGAAGCCAAGCCTTCACCTCTCCACTATCACAAGGGACAAGACAATCATGCTATTTGCTATCGTTCAAGGCATCAAGTTCGATGTCTGGCATGTTATTGAGAAGGGAATCATAGAGTCTACTCAAGGGTGATGTACCGGAGCCCTTATTCATCCTTCCCTGATCACCCATTTGTGTCAGCTAGTTGAAGTGTCGATGTTAGAATCAAAGGAGAAGTAGTCCACCCATAGGCTCCTAGTGCCGCTCCCCAAGACTAAACATGGATCTTTCGATGACATGGAGGACGTAGACACAAGGCAGGGAGAGCAAGCAGAGGAAGATTCCAGAGATGACGATGAGACTAATGAGGCACCACGAGGCCACATGCATCCACAGCTGCAACAAGAGTTCGCGAGACTTGTAGTTCGCTAAGACGAGCTAGTCTACCAACAACATATGCAAGAATATCGTGCGGAGCGCAATACAACCTATCTAGCAAGCCTGGTGCAGTTTTATCATGGTCCAGCATCCTCATCAACAGTACCTCCACAGCCTCTGTCCCCGTTCCAGTTCTCGGCAAGCCCTCCAGCCACACCTAAGCAGCCGATTAACCCCATTGATGAGTTGATTACTGATGAGGAGCATCCCGATGAGTAAGGGGAATTTCTTTCCCTTCCTTTATTTTCCATTGCACCGAGGACAATGCTAATTCTGAGTTTAGGGGTGCTTTTCAGTATTTTATTTCCTTTTACTTTATTAGTGAGACTTGATGCACCTTGAACAATTTTAGTTACTTTCAGTTTATCTTTAGGTATTTTAGTTTGGATAATTTTTGGTTTGCTTTTATGCTACTTAAGAATATTTTGGTTTTTTTTTTATATCGTTTAGTTGGTTTAAGCTAGTTTTGGTGTGTTTGGTCATTTTTAGCATATTTTTTGTCTTTAGTTTGTTTAAAGCCATAGTTAGTTTTGTTATATGCATTTTGGATTGGATTGGATTGATTCACTAAGGTTATTTTCTATTGGAATATTTGATCATTATTGCATTCCCTCTTTGTGCGGAATTGTTGAAGTTTAATGCTTAGCCATCGAGCGATTCACCCAAATGCCACAATGCATTAAAAAAAAATTGAAAAATCTCAAAATGTTTTGTTTTGTTTTTGTGAGTTTGCTGTGGAGATATTTGGAATGCCTATGATGATACCAAATTATGTTGTTCTCTACATATGAATAATGTGAGAGATAGTTGTAAAACCCGAAAAAAATTCAAATTTTCTGAAAAATGGTAAAACGGTAATTTCGGTCAAAATCCGGAATTTTTCTAGATCTTGGATGATGAAACGAACGTAGTTGGAATGAGTAACTGTGAAAATTTTAAATTCTGGCGTCGAATTTTGTCGGTGAGACAATCAAATTTCACGTTTTGAGTCGCAGGAGTGGCGCGTGACATGTGGCGGTGTTGAGTGGCTCACATTGAGCAGCCACGTGTCCAAGCTGTGAAATCGCGAGTCAAAGCAATAAGGAAGCCTCAAGTGGGACCCCATGTAGGACATGTGTGCCCGAGTGAAAAGAAATCCACTATTAAGGATAAAGTGGATAAGGGTTATCTTAAAGGCCAATAAGGATTGGACATGTGGCATGAGAGGACAAGTTCTCTTGACCCCATCTTGACCAAGTTAGTTGGGGAAAGAGAAGGAGAGAGGGGGAGAATGGAAACTGAAAGAGGAGAGAAGGAAGAAGAAGAGAGTTTTAGAGAGAGAAGCTCTCACTTCTCTCTAGATTTCCCGACGATTGAACCTACGGTTTCCGACATAGCAACAAGAAGAGAGCTTCCTTGCGACAAGAGCTACAAGTAGAGATCGGAAACAAGGAGTTTCGACAAACTTTGGGAGGTAGAGGTGCTGTACAGCGGATATTCTTTGTCTAAAAAACCATGAAAATGGTTTTAGGTGTTAATGACGAGAAATGTCCATGGATTAGGTTCCCGAGAAGTGGAACCCGATGATGAATGAGAGAGTAGTCCTTAGGCGATATCCGCAGGCTTGTTTTAAGGACTGTTAAAAACAGTCCTGATTTTCTTGTTGGACCAAAATTGTCCATGTGAATTTACTTGAATTGAATGGCTTGAAATGTGTATGGAAAATGATATGTTAATGCATTTTAATTGATGTGTTAACATGATTGTTTGAATTATATGAACTATAATTGTGTAAAAATAATTAGAATTGAATATATGAATTTGCATCATTGCATTCATGTGCACAGTTACATCGCGTTGAGTCGGGTGTGGGTGCACGGTATGGTTGTTCACCATTCTTGGTGAATGCATGATGAGCTCATATTTTGGACAACGTCCAATAAATGACTCATGGTTCAAAACATAAAGTGAAATAACAATTAATGTGTGTTGGGCGGAGCAAGAAGGGGGTCGTTAATCCGCTCAAGTGAAAAGCCTGGAACATGGGTGTAAGAGACCTACGGTGTGAGCCAAAATATCTGTATGGGTGTAAGAGACCCACGGTGTAAGCCGAAAAGTTCTATTGCCCAAATTAAGACACGCGATTAACACATAGACTTCGTGTTGTATAATAGGAATCGGGATTGACTCGGGATGGGTTGCCTATTGGCACTTGCAATGGAGTGCTTGGTGGTGGTAGGGCTCGGTATATGTGTGTCATTGTGGTACTACGGTGTGGTTGCTTTATTACATTTCGGTGTGCGAAATTATTCCCAAGCGAAGGAACTAATGTCGTCAAGCATTATAATCTTGTAGAGTCCTGAGTCATTTCCACAGGGAGTGGTTCCTTAGGTGACCCTTAGGGATTACTTTCCAATGAATGTACGATTAAAGTAAAATCTGGGGGGTTGTGATTGATTGATTTATTAACCAATTGACTTAAACTATGGTAAAATTAGAAGGGCGAATGATAGGATCCTTAGGTTTCCGCTCACCACCAACTAGGTAACACCCACCTCTCACTTACAATCTCATCTAGGAGCCATTGATGAATGGTCTTCGATGGGGGATTTAACTTTAAAAGCTTTTTTAAGACAAATAATAATTGAATGATATCAAACGCTTGCTCAGATGATTTGTTTGGACTCTTAGTTTTCATTTGAGATCAAGCACAACGTGTACCAAGAATCTCTCGTTCACACGTTGTCAAGAAGATGCCAAACTAAGGTTTTAGAAGAATTTTCACAAGTCTTCAATATCATACAAATCCCATTGAAGCACAAGAGGGTTGAGGGTTGTTACCTTGAAGGGTGAGTTTCCCACCCAGATTGAACCTATCATGGAGTTTAGAAATCAGTAAAACTAAGAATTGATTCATAATTCTTCGGAACACTACTAGTAATTGGGAATTGTAAAATAACATGATGGCAAGGTTGAGGGGATATCAACGCAAAGTCTCAATAAACACCCAGTTATAAAACCAAGCGAAAGATTACAAATGCTTAAAAAACACATAATCAGAAGAAAACTAAGTACTACCTTAACCTATAAAACCTAAGAAAAATATGAGAAAACACTCCAAGGTTAGAGCTAAATTCATTAGGAATCAAGACTCCCTTAACTTTGCCCTAAAGTGGGCTTAAATACAATCCTCATTAGTGATCTCATTGGTGATCGAAAAACTGGCGTGCCCTTGCACGAGAAGGTTTAAGAAATTCACTCAAATCCTACAAAGATCATAAGTTGGTACATGCAGTTAATTAATGATATCGATACGAAGTGCCTTCAGTACTCAATAGCCTTCGGGTGCTTGGTATATCTTTAATGCCGGTACTAATTATGCCCGATGGGTGTCTTGGAATCCAACAATATTTATATCCTAGGATTCCCTCTTGCCATAGCAAAGCATTCTGCAATATAGTGGTCTGAGGTCGAAACTCATGGATGGGTTTCTTCATGCGAAATGAGTCGATTGATTGAAAATGGTATTCCACTTTGGATTTGGGGTTTCTTGTAAACGATGAGGTTGATGGCTTGAAAAAGCGTAACTATAGAGAAATAAAATTAAAAAGAACTCCTTGAAGTTTGAGGCCCTTTGAGGCAGGGTTCTAGGCAAGGCCCCATGTGTCCTCGGGTCCTTTTCACCGCGTTGGGGAGGATGCGCCCATAGTCGTTTCGAACCCGAGAACTATGTTTAGCCATAAGGCCCGAACCTAAGTTTTTCTCCTTGTATCTGACCTTTATTAACCATTAATGCATTTGACAATTCAGCAGGCCACTTAGATCTAACTTCGCGAGAGCAAATAAATGGCAACTAAGTGAGCATCAGTGGATCTGACCGTATCCAGCGACCTTGGCTTGCCAAGTACTAGCCACTCGAGGAGTCACATCGGGGATTCAAACCTAGCATTGAGATGCAAAAACATAAATGATAATAAATATGCAACGTTGAGGCAGTGTTTTACCTGAAACTTTAACCGGTGGCCCTCCTGCTTCAAAGATGAAGGGGTTTAGCTAAGCATCCCTTGAGTTGTCATCCTCAAGGGTGTTTGGCAAGTGAGAGAAAATGCGAAGGAAGAAAAATAAGAGTCACACCGGGGAAAATTTGAAGCTTTGGCGCCGATTTATTGATTGTTGATTTGATTGCTGAGCTTGGCGAAGGCTTATATCTTTGCTTTCAGATAAAGGAAATTACAAATTATGAAACAAAATTACATTGAGGGCAAATTTTGGTACAAAACCTGGCAGTCAAAAGTGAAGTCAACTTTCAAATAACGAGACGGTGAAATTTCGCAACTGCGAAATTCTCTGAGTTGCGAAAATTTGACCGCTGCCAAAATCTACGCAATGCTAAATCTCAGCCCCCGTATTTAGCTCCAATTGCCTTTTGGTTGTACATACGAAACCGAGTTAAGCTCAGGGTTCTTCGTATTTGAATTGACTAGAAGATAATGGTGTAATTGACTTGCAAAACTACAAAAATATCCACAAAATATGATCAGTAGTATAGCCGGGACCTTAGTGTATCAATTGGGTTATTTAAGTTGATTAGTACACAAAGTGCTCAAAGCACCCAATGAGCAGGGCTCAACGGCACTATTTGGGCACTAATCACTCCCCAACGACATTGCTAGTCTCTTAGCAATGACAAAAGGAAGAAGCGAAGCAGGTTATGCTCATGCAAGGAATGGTATTTTCAAAAGTGTATGGATAAGAAGAAGTACCTTACCCTCGGTGAATGATTGAGACCACTGCACAACAACCCGACTTGGGAGAATAAATGTCATCACGAGGACCAAGTTTCGGAAGAGTATTAACCCGAGGGAATCGACACAGAAACTGCAAAATCTAAGTGTTTATGTGATCGGTTTTCCAGCGATAACACCTTAAGCCTTCTCTGACAAGCTCTTTGCGAGTCCTAGCACATTGACCAACGTAAATAAATCTGGCCCTACTCTTATTTCATATTTCTTTTTATATTGTAGGATCACGTCTTTGTCAGCCTCCGCAAAGTCGTAGCGAGGGGTTCCGGTGACTCCCGACCCGACTAAAGGCAGGGCATCGAGTCATGAGGATCTTTCGACCGCTGCTCATGGGTTTCACTGCCGAACTCGAGATGGTCGAAATTCCAAGCACCTGACACGCTAAACCTCACCCATCCACCCATGTAGCGAGCACTAAGTCGGTGGCTCCCAACCAGTTGGTTTAGGGCACCAGGCTTTAAAGACTTTTGTTGTAAACCCCTCGGACCGTGCTCGGGTTTCAAGGTAAAGCGTCGTGGCTTTTCCCTTATCTTTTCTTTTTCTTTTTCTTTTTCTTTTGGAAGACTTCATTGGCCTTCTTTTCTCGGGAACCATAACCTTTTCCCAGAATTAATTGTGAAACTAGGAGTAGGTTGCATGGTAAGGAGTTATCTGGAGTTTCTGGTATTAAGCGATGTGCATAATTCTTGGCTAGCCCAAAGGTGGAAGAAAAGATTGAATGCCGAGAGACTGTGACCATCCACTTAATCATGCATGGAACTAATCTAGCATCAATGGCATTTGCGGTGTTTGATTTTTCAACTTGCGGGTTGAAGCGAAACCCTTGTAAAATGAAGTAAATAGTTTGCAAATGAGTTAGAAAGCGAGAAATTTGGCATCGATATGTATAACAGTGTGTGTCACTAAATTTTCAGCTTTTTCAAAAACAGCTTTCTCAAAAAGGAGCAAAAAGCAAGCCACTAAACATACAAAATGGGCTTTGCTTAAACATGTAGTAGACTCAAAAAGTGTAAAAAAATGATATCAAAAGTATAAAAATCACTTCCTTCACTAACTCTCCCCCCAACCAAGTGTGTCATTGACCGCAATGGGGTGTCGATTGGAAAGTTAGTGGAGGAAGTGCTACCTCACTAGTCGTGGCTGGGGTGAGAGGCGTCTCGGCTGGACGGGCTAGGTGCTTTCTTGGTGAAGTGGTTCGCCAGCAGTGCGGTACGCTGGGACATCGAGAAGGCGATCCCTGCGTAGGTGGCGGTGAAGGAGATGCCGGTCTGCGCTAGAGTAGGAGCGGAAGCGGCGGCGAGGCTACATATGGGGAGATCGCGAGGGCTGAGATGACTCACAGATACGCATGAGGATGGCTGATTACGTGTGAGTATGGCAGTCGAGCCATGGCGGCGCCTCGGTGTGAGTCATCTGTCCGCGAGTTTGCATGGGCGTCGCCAGTGATCTTGATGTAAAGAGAGCGATCTGAAGCGCATCCATGATGGTCGAGAAAGTCCGGTGGAAATAATGATATCTTTGCGCAGGGGAGGTGGTGTAGTGTCGGCCAGCGATAACGCGTTTGTAAGAAATGGCGGGGTGGGGGCCTTTAAAGGCCCGAGGCGGCCGGGTGCAGCGATGCCCCAGGCGGGGAGGGAGATCGCCGTGCGAGGGTGCCGAGACTGAGGCTCGATATGCTCCACTAGAGCGCTCCTCAGCAGGGAATATCGGCCGATTAAATTTGGTCTAATTTGGGCCGAAGGCGGAAGGTGAGAAGAGCGGGGCATAAGCTACCACCGATCGACGGTAAGGATGGCCTCCACCGATCCACGACCGGCGCTCTAATCTAGAGCTCATGAGGAAAGCCCAGGTAATGCTTCTGGCTTTTGGCATAGAAGTCTCGGGAATAAGAGAGGCGTGGACTCAGCTCGAGGTAGACTCTTGCAATGGACCTTGTCCTCGAAATGGAACAAGAAAGTCATAATAAGCTTTGTTAGGCTGAACCAGAAGCCCTCTGAGATGTGATATAAGGCCTCCAAGATGGCTCCTCTCCTCTGAAGTATATGCTGGAGCAAAAAACGATTAGACAGTAGAATGTGATCTATAAGACGCATGTGCGACGGGAGCTGCCTCCTGAACAAAATTGTCCCGACGGTAGTGTCCCCGGAGAGAAGACGTACCATTCCGCAGTCGGATGGGGCCCTTGCCTATAGCGGCCCGAGTTAGAGACCATAGAGCAGTGAATGTAGCTACGATGTGCGAGGCCCCTTGAGTATCCACTGGTTACAGTCGATGGAGAAATGAAGGCGGTCGGGTTAGACTCGCACTGGATATCATCGTGTGGTAGAGATTTCGATGACCACGGAGTAGAAAAGCAGACGGGTGTCATGAGCGACGGGAGTACCTGCGCGCTGGGGCGCGTCGAGTCTCGGGCTCAGGGTCTTTGGAAAGGCCGGGGTCATGTGAACCTACGCATGCAGATCCCTCTCCCTCAATCAGCATTCCACGGAATAGGGTTGCGGTGGAAGTATCGTGCTGATGATAGGGTAGGGGACAGGTCCGGATAAGAGGGGGCTCGGTAAACGCCACGATGGTGTGGTGAATGTGGCTCATGAGGTCTCGACCTGGAGGACTCCCCTGGGCCTGAGGTCCGGGCTCTCTTAGACGGTAGGGCCCTCCGGGATGGCCTGGGATGTGATGGAGAGGGTGGAGTGGGGCGAACCCTGGTGTTGTACCTGCTGGGGGTACAGGCGAGTAATTGCCGGGGGTGGGAGGTAGGCAGTAGAAGGAGGAACCGCAAACAAAGAGGCGCCACTGCGGCGGCCGGGCGATCAAGAGGCGGCGCGACCATAGGCGTGGAAGCGGCGCGCTGTGGCGGTAGGAGCGGAGGTTGGAGGCGCCGCGACCGGAGGAAGCCGGCGGGTTGGGCTATTTTGGCCGGGGAAGGAGGAAACGGCGCACCCGAGGCTTGAAAGCGCGTCCTCTGCGAGTCTTCACCATGCTAGAGCCAAAGAATGAAAAGAAATGGAGAGAGGGGGAGCTTCAGAAACTGGAAACGGGGATGTGAAATGAAAAGGAGAGAAAAAAGGGGGGTTTTATATAGGGAGGGGGGCAAATGAAAGGTCTTGGCCAATTAATGGCCTTAAGTGCCTATTTACTGGCTGGTTCGGAAAATTAATGGTGGGTTCAGGAAACGAAGGGTTTGTAGCAAACGGAAGATGAAAGGGGTAAGGAGGTGAACAGTGCAACCTGCGAAATTTCGCAGGCTGCGAATCCACAGGTTGTGAAAATTTACATGACACAGGAAACTCAAGCGAGAGAAAAACAACACCCCTGACCTTGCAACACACCCAAGCAGAGAAAACCAAAAATTGTGAGAAGACAGACTTGTAAATGAGAAAAAATTTTCAAAAGAAAAATAAGCAAAAAGCAAGGGAATCAAGAAAATCTCTAAAAACAAGAACTAAAAGTAAAGAAACCAAATTGCAGTAACAAAATTTTAGGGGCTTACGAATGCGAAGCCACTTCTGCTCAAACGGGTTTTTATATTAAATCATGGAGGAGGTCGAGGAGAGGATCTCCTCCTTGTCGGAGTTAGTGTTACTTAGCATATGGCTTCGGCCTTTGCCCATTAACCTTGAATACCACAGTCTTTGGGATTGAGAGCAGGTCCCGCTTGATCCATTGAGATAGACCTCCTGGATGGTGAATGGACCAGTCCATCTTGATTTAAGCTTGCTCGGAAAGAGGTAGAGCTTAGAGTCGTAGAGCAACACTTGGTCTCCTTGTTTGAAATGTTTGTGAGCTATTAGTTGATCATGCCACCTCTTCAGCTTATCTTTTGCAATTTTTGAGTTGAAGTAGGCATCATTCCTCAGTTCTTCTAGCTCGTTGATATCGAGGAACTGTTGGAACCCGGCTACACTGTATCAAGGTTCAATTTCTTCCGCGCCCACCATGCCTTATACTCAATCTCTGACAGGTGACATGCTTTGCCATAAACTGGCGATAAGGAGACATGCCAGGGAATGGTCTTGTAGAACGATGCAGTATGCCCACAAAGAGTCCGACAACAGAGACCAATCCTTTTCGGGTTAGAGTTCACCACTTTCATCGGTATTGTCTTGATCTCTCTATTGGCTAATAGCAGCCCAGTGAGGGTGGTATGGGGTGGCTACTTTATGCTTGACACACCATACTTAGTGAGAGGCTCTCAAGGCTTGTTCTTGAAAATGTGAACCTCCATCGCTGGTATGGCTTTAGGGACCCAATCTGGAGAATATATTACTTTTAAGAATTTCGAGTACCACCACCATGGTCTGGCGTCACTGCGAGGAACTGCTTGACCCACTTGGACACATAAGTCAACTCCCCACCAAAATATCTTAAAAGTATCAAGGGAGGAAGGAATGGTCCATGGTCGATCCCATCACGTCGAATAAGATTCGGCTACGAAAATCGGGTTTAAGGCATCATG
This sequence comes from Tetrastigma voinierianum, assembly GCA_016808115.1. Taxonomy (NCBI): domain Eukaryota; kingdom Viridiplantae; phylum Streptophyta; class Magnoliopsida; order Vitales; family Vitaceae; genus Tetrastigma; species Tetrastigma voinierianum. The sequence goes on along the minus strand of JAEQBH010000743.1, from coordinate 237,631 downwards.
TGACGTGAGAAATGCTTCCCGACCTTTGGCATTTATCGCATTCCACACATGAGTATGGGCATCCTTGAAAGAGGGCGGTGGAATCGATTCTGCACCTTCTGGCAATTTTAAAGCAAAATGGCCTCCACATGCATTCTCATGGCGTGGTGGTATTCCACATTCGCTCTGCCCGAGACCACACCTCACGATTATCTTGTCGGCCTGGTGTTGTAAAGAAAGGTTCTTTCTAATAATAGGAATTAAATTTTGTGAAGAAGAGAATTTCTTGTCTTGTGCTTTCCAATCTGCTGGTAGCTCCCCTATAGCCAAGTAATTTGCAATGTGGGCATACCAGGGTGCCTTCTCAACCAGGAGCAGTGACTCCTCAGGGAACTCATCATTGATTGGAGGGTTGTGAGTGTTGTGTGTGATTGTTAATCTCGATAGGTGATCGACAACAACATTTTCCACACCCTTTTTGTCCCTGATTTGCAGGTTGAACTCTTGCAGCAAGAGAACCCATATGATAAAGCTGACCTTAGCATTTTTGTTTGGTGGCGGTGTTCGAGAATTTGAATGATCGTAGAATGTATTATGTCGACCCTGACGAATGGCTGAAATTTATCTAAGGCATAGACCCACTTGCCCGGCGGCTCCTTTTACGTGGTTGTGTTATTCTTGTGCCTCATTCGGTGTCTTTGCTCGCATAATAGACCACATAAGGCTTTCCTCCTTCCCTTTGTCAGAAGCTGCTCAATGGGTGGATCGGCACGCCATACATCACCTCGAAGGGGTAGCGCAGGTTTAGGGCTCTCACTATTAGTGTAGTGGTTAAATAAGGCTTTAAACTCCTCAAAGCTCTTTTAGCGATGCATCCCAAATAAATTTGGCATCTTTCTTGAGTTTGTAGAGGAAACAGCAATTTTGAGAAGTCCATGATGAACCTCCTGTATGAATATGTGCTAAATGGGCATGTGAAGGTGGTCTTTTCCTGGTCTTCTGCATCAATTTCAATTTGAAAGTATCCTGAATAGCCATCTAGGAAATAGTAGAAGGGGTAACCAGAAATCCTCTCAGAAAGGCGATCCGTGTGAAGGGTAGAGAAGTGATCCTTCCTTGTCTACTTCATTTCGCCTTCATAATCAATACACATACCCTCCCGACAGCGAGTAAAGCGGGTGAATCCTCTCTCCTTTTTCGTTGCACTTGAGTGGTTACCGAGTTTTCTTGGCTTCCACACAGGTTGGACTCACCTAGGTGCTATCTGATATGGGGTAGATGATACCAGCCCGCAGCAGCTTTAGGACTTCTACCCTAACCACTTCTTACATATGTGGGTTCAATCTTCTCTATGGCTGCCTTTCTGACTTTGCCTCCTCCTCTATGTAGATGTGATGGGTGCAAACTGCTGAGCTAATACCCTTCATATCAGTAATCTTCCACCCTAAGGCTTGCTTGTTCTCCCTGAGGATGTGCAGCATGCTACTTTCGTATGAAGTGTTGAGCAAGGATAAAAATACAACTAGACACTGCTCCTGCTCTTCCAAATAGGCATATTTTAACTCCACATGCAAAGGTTTAAGCTCCAATTTCTGGGGCTCACTTGTTCCTTCCTCAATCATCAAAGGCTAAATTTCTTGTTTTTTTTTCCAATGCCCCTGCACAAGTTTCATGTCCTGGGCTTCCTGCTTCCCTTCTGAATACTCAGCCAATTCTTTAGTTAGCACATCCTGCATCCCCTGCTGGTCAGCCTATTCCTCCAGGATTGTGTCAATGATGCGAACTTCTTCTAGGCCATCTTCCCTTTAGCGACATGCTTTTTACTCCAAGTGGAAGATGTTGAGTTCTAAGGGTCATGTTTAGAGGTGAGTTGCATAACACCATTTGATTGATAATCATTAAGAGTGGCCAGAATGGTCTCCCCAAGATGATAGGTACATAATTGGCCCCTACTGCTGCTGGTTCTGTGTCAAGTACAACAAAATCTACTGGATAGTAGAATTTGTCCACTTGTACTAGGACATCTTCCACTGTCCCCTTTGGTATCTTGATTGATCTATCTACAAGAGATAGTGTGATGGAGGTGGGCTTTAGTTCTCCCAACCCGAGTTGCTTGTACACGCCCAGATAGGGAGATTCGCACTTGCACTCAGGTCTGCCGGTGCCTTTTCCACATAAGTGCCTCAGATATTCTTTGAGATGGTTGGATAGCAGATCTTTATACTTCCAGCTGAGTCTTGCATTGGATGATACTTGACTTGTTCGATCCAGGAAAGGCCTTCTTGTCAACATTCAACCCTCTTTCATTGTACACAAGTCCTTGAAAATTTTACGTAAGGTGAGGACTTGTTTGATGATGTAAACGAGGGGGATGTTGACCTTTACCTCAGCACTTCTAACATTTCAGCGATTAATGGCCTTCTTTTGGCTTTAGTGCTTGAGGAAAAGAATTGGGGGGTGTGTTATTTTCACTTCGCGGCTGTGATTACCACCTCATACCGAAGTTCGGTCTCTTTGCTTCTTGGCCTTGTTCTACTGCTTTAGTCTTGAAATTTGTTTGAGCTCTTTGCCACTTCTCAATGTGATGATTTCCTTAACTTCATCCATCCTAGAATTTGGCTCACTAGAGGAGCTCACTTCATGCAGTCCCCTGGGATTTGGTTGTGTTTAAGAAGGGAATTTCCCCTTTTCCTGCACCTGCTGCTCGTTGGATAGTCTTGAGATTGAATATTGTAGGTTGTCATATTTTTGGGAAATTTCAGCTTGCAGGCTGTCATGCTTTTGAGAAATTTCTGAGTGTAGGTTGCTCATTTTTTTATTGAGTGTGCTTTCCACCGTGTCAATTCTTTGATTAGCCCTAATTCAGCGCCTTTTGTTCCTCACAGTTACACCACCTTTCGAGTTCATAATAGTTTTTTCAACTAGAGATGAAGATGGTGGTGGCTGTGGCTTGGTTGAGGATCCATGTTGTTGTTGTGCAGTAGGAGGCGCATAGGGAGGAGGTTTAGTTTCAAGAGAGGTTTGGGTGGTTCCTCCAGTTGGGGTTGTAGGTATTGTTGTATGGGGTTGTGGCTGGTGGCTTGTATTGTATTTGCATTGGCTTGTTCGACCCGCAAAGTCCCTGTTGAAGGAACATGGGCAATGCTCTCCTTGGTGCTTTCGATGGGCCCCAGCCAGTTGAAGCATGGTTAGCTAGGCATAGATACTCGGTCATTGCTTTCGTACCTATCTTGATTCCTCATTTCAAGCTCTTCCAACCTCCTAGCCAAGGTGGACAACTTTGCTTTCATCTCCATGTCCTTTGAGAGCGAATACATACCTCTCCTTTGATTTAATTGGTGGCCTCATCTACATCTGTCTCCCACAGGATTTGGCTCATCGAGCTTTGGAGGTTTGACTACATAGTTAGGGAGATCCATGGCTTCATCACAGTTCTTGCTGGAAGTCCTCCACACATAGGTCCTCGATAATTGCTTCATGGCGAGACATTCCATCATAGAAGTGGTTATTTACATCCATGTATCAAAGCCATGGTGTGGGCATGCATTGATGGTTTCATTATATCTCCCGACATTAGTAGAACTTCTGTTATCATGAATCTCTGAATGTATAAATTTGCCTCTTCAAGCTTTGTTGGTCACATTGCAGCGAAGAACTTTGAAAACTCTGCCTCTGGGTTCCCTTGATTGGATGGTTCTTGGCCTTAGAGAATTAAGCCAAAATTTGGCTTTGTCTTTTAAGGTTAAGGGAAAGGCCTTCCGCTTAAGCAAATCCATATCGGTTGCACCCTCCTTAAAAGTTGTGTAAACTTTCTCAAACTCCCAGATGTGTGTGTATGGATTCTCATTTTCCATACCATGGAAGGTTGGGAACATGGGCACCAAAATAAGGCACGGCGACTACATCTTAGGGAGGTCGATGCATGAGGTGCACTTTCACCCTTGGTGGGTGTATATGGTCCCTCATTTTACTGTAGGCATTGGGGTTTCTTGGTACCCCACACTTTGACTTTATTGCTCCTCGGTGGGGCTCCAATCTAATTACATGTCGCGAGCTTCACGCCCACTGATCTTGTGGAGCACTAGTTCTCTCTAGCTTTACTTTGTGTTCCTATCCCGGTGTTGCAGTCCTAGAGAACACAACACAAAGAGCAACAAGAAACCAAAGAAACAAAGGCTACCAAAAGGGTTATAGTTGGATAACAAAACAAGAAAAGCTGGTATACGGTATAAAATTTCAATTTCCCTAGCAGTGAACTGTGAATGGGGAATAATGGTAAAATAAAAAAGGAATGAGAATTCACCAATACTTGTGATGTGGATCACAAGTTCAACAACTTCTCACTCACACTATGGCACCATCCCCGGCAATGGCGCCATTTGATTCGATGCCGGTAGGTGTCTTGGAATCATGATATTTACTCCTCCCTAGGATTCTGCTCACGATGGCAAAGCTCACTTGTGGTATAGTGATCCCTAAGGGTCGAACTGGGGATGGGTTTTTCTTCATGCCGAAATGAATAACAGGTTGACTAAAAATGGTGTTTCCACTTTTGGATTTGGGGTTTCTTAGTAAGCTTGATGAGGTTAGTGGCTTGGCAAGTAGCTGTAGAAGAAATAAAGTGTAAAAGAACTCCTTGAAGTTTCAGTCCATTGGGCTTAGGGCTTAGGGTTCTAAGGCAACTATAATGTTCTCGGGTCCTTTTCCTCGTGTTAGGGAGGATGACCTACTCAGTCATTTCCCCCAAGCCCAGGATCTATGTTTAACATAAGGCCCGAACCACAAGTTTGTCTCTAAAGTCTCAGGCATTTATTAACCATTATTAATGTTTGGCTTGAGTTAAAGCGGCCCTTGAATCTAACTCGCAGGAGCAAATAAATGGCAACTAAGTGAGCATCAGTGGATATAGCAATAAGTGTCCACTGAGCCTTGAGGGTACATCACAGGGATTCAAACCTAACGTGAGATGCAGAAACATAAATGATAATAAATGTTTGCGTTGGCGGCGGAGACGGTGTTTTACACCGAGCTTTAACCCGGTGGCCCTCACCTCTTCAAAGATGAGGGGTTTAGTCAACATCCCGCTGAGTTGTCATCCCTCTCAGGGTGTTTGGCGAGTGAGAAAAATCTGCGAAAGGGAAAAAATGAGAGAAAAGTTGAAGCTTTAGCGTGATCTTATTGATTGATGGATTGATTGCTTTTACAGAGCTTGACTAAGGCTTATATATATTTCAGTGAGAAATTACAAAAAGTATGAAACAACAAAAATTACATTGAGGAAATTTTGGTACAAAACCCTGCAAAAGCAGTCAAAAGCGGTCAAGCGGTCAACACGGCAAGCCAGGCGAGGCTGCGAAGTGCGGGTTACGAAAGTGTATTTCTTGCAAAATCTTTGCAATGCTTACTCTTCTTCTGTAGTTAGCTCCAATTGCCTTATGATTTGTACATGCAACTTTGGCTTGCAAAACTATAAAAATATCCACAAAATATGATCAGTAGTATAGCCGAGACCTTAGTGTATCAATTGGGTTATTTAAGTTGATTAGTACACAAAAAGTGCTTAAAACCTGCAATGAACAGGGCTAAAAACAGCACTATTTGGGCACTAATCATGTACCACTACTCCACTGCATGTGGGTACCGGTACCAGTTAGTGTGGTATCGGTACCACTGCCCCCACAGCTACCCTTCTTCACTTTAGAACTACCCGGGGCCTCCCGACAGCGTCTATAATCGACAACGATGATCTATGTTTGTTCTGCAGAACCAAGCTAAACTACGAAAATAATGCCCACGGGACATCGAAAAGAGCACGCACACGCATAAAACGGTGAAAAAGGTTAAAGGGCCTATTCATAAAGTAAGAAAGCAAAAAACTTATGGGCTGAGGTTCATGTTTGCTAGTCCCTAGCAAGATTTGAACTAGTAACACCTACCGACTATGAGGTTCAATAAAGTGCGCTAAGGTGCAGTTAGGCATTGCAAGATTCCCAAAAGAGCAAATATGAACGTATTGCTATAACCTGACAGAGTATGAAACCATCTGCACTTAAATGAACACCAAAGTCCCAAGGTAATGGACAAACTAACAAACTGTTACAAAACAGAGATTCTCATATAAGGGATTACAGATCTGAAATAAGGTTGCAATGAAATCACCAAACTGGAATGAACTTCATTAGAGCTATGCTTGTTTATAACGAAGCAAGCTAACATGCATAGAAGTCGATAAGGAACACCCTACGTAACTAAAATAAAAAGGTCTTTTAAGGCTTGCCAATGACCATAGGCTACACAAAATGAGGTTTGAGAAACAAAATGAGTGTTTTGCATGACATGGTGAGGTCTCTACACCCTGAGTACTTGACACACCACTTACTATTCTAACCCCAATCACCACTACTCTTAGGTCCTCCTCCTCTCCCGGTAGGGGAGAATGCATTTTCATCTAGATCCATCCAGCTCCGTCGAATCCCACTTCGAATGCGGAGGAGGGTCATATCTCTCTAATAGCCCAGACTCTCCTTGTGGATGCGACTCTCAAGCTGGAAACTGTGATCAAATTGCTTACGCTTCCCGGGATGCATTTAAACCATCCTTTGATTCTACGCACCATCCTCTTTAAGGGAGATGTACTCATCGGACCAAGAGCCGACGACGATGAAGCCCCAGAAATAGACGGAGGGGGATGTTCTGACTGAGGCCTTGTGGAAGCGGCTCGGCTTTTTACTTCTGTCTTGTTTGTGATGGGCCCCAGCCTAGGAAGAACTTTTTTTTCTCTACCAGAATCCCTTATCCCAACAGCTTCCACCAAATTTGTAACTAGGGTCGGGAAGGGGATGTGCCTGTTTTAAGTTAGGGACCTTAAAAAGTCTCTCATTATACACCATATTACTAAAGCATAGGCAATAATTTTCCCATTCATTACCTCATACAGAAAATGGATTTCTTCCTTGATTGGTAACTTCTCCTTTCCCTTCAGCCTGATCATATTGTGAATGACCTTATTCATCAATGCATACTCAGGCTTTAATTTCCCTGGGATGAACTCCTTGCGCAGAAAACCCCCCATGGGTACAGGGTTGGTGCACATGGTATTTGCGAACAGATCAGCATCAAACTCTGTAATAGCCCTGAGTGGGTAAGGCCTGTCATGTGTGGCAGGGCGATCATAATGCAACGATCTAGCGATCAAGTTAGGGCTGACCATTAGTTGCTTCCCCGAGATTGTGGTCTCCAAAAGGGAATCCACATTCAAATTCTCTCTCAAGTTGGAATAAAATTCCCTGGCAATGGACGACGGGTAGCCTTTTACCTTCCTCTGACAAATTGCGGTCGATCTACGAATAACGACACGAATGGGGTGAGAGTAAGCAAGCGTTTCAATTTTCATTTCTCGCTCGCGATTACCGGAACCCATACCTATTGATAGACCCACAGCCTATTTCCTTTCGGTTAGATGATTTACTTGAAACATAGCCTTAATTTCTTTGTCTTCGCTCTCACTTTCTTCCTCACTCTCTGATGAAGAACCTTTCCACTTTTCTTTTCCATTTTTCACAATCTACAAAGTATCGGCCTTTCGTTTTTTTACAACTCGCTCCATAGAAGAGCTAGTGGCCTTTCCTTTCCCAGTGTTCTTCGATCTTGCCATAAATATGGCAAAAAATGGCGAGCCTCTTTGCGAGAATGAATCCATACACACACCAAAGTCTCCCAACGACCCATTTCCCAGCAATATTGGATCACCCTTTCGGATAATTCAAAACCTTCACTCCCACATTACAACATAGCGGATGCCTGACAACGAAAGCATAGAGGCGCAACCCCAAGCCATGACACAATCCATACTAACACAGTGAAAAATCATTCAGATTGCTCTCACGAAGACGAGGAGCACTTACCACCATAAGATTACAGCACTTCCAGGCTCTGCGCAGCTTGTGGATGTCACGAGATTCGGAGTGATGAAAACAACCCCGGAGGAAGCCGTTTGACCTAGGCTGCTTTGGTGAGGAAAGGAGGGGATGAGTTAGGGTTTCCTCTTATATAGGAGTTGGGGGAGGGGGAATATGAAGGGATTAAGATTATGAGAAAAAGCTCTTCAAATAGCCAAATTCACGCACGGCGATCTGCCAGGAACCCGATAAGTGCGATACCGGTACAGTGTACTGCCATTTTTTCTTAGTTGAAATACCAGAATGGGACACCACTTTGCTGCGCCACTTTTTTGCATGAGATTGCCGGTACCCACTTTACAAAAATTTCTAGAATTCTCTACATTTTGGATTTCATTGTATGCTCGCTTCTTTCACTACTTCACACCCCCTTCAAACTGACTTGTGCTTACTGAACTATGTACTACACTCTCTTGGCACCTTCACGCTTACCTTGGAGTCATCTGTTCTCCACGTGATCAAGAATCCTAAGGTTCGAACAGAACTAGCAACTCAAGGCTCAAGAAGGGTGCAAAGGGTTAACTCGGTATGATTTAGAAGTTTAAAAGAGAAAATATGGCCTAAAATCATCTTTCAACTACGTATGGATGTTCCTCAAAGAATAAGATGCATGTAGTTGACGGGAATGTAAAGCGATACTGAAATTTGAAGCAATAGCAAGCAAAAATGAGCTTGGGGCGGGAAATCAATGACTTGTGTAGTTTATGAATGAGAGTGATACTAGTCAGATTTGACTATGGAGAATAGAAAGAATTTGGAGTCAGCCATGGTCCCAAATACGAAAAAAAAATTGTGCATGCACATTTATTGTGTATGTGCGGTGAAATTGCTATAGTGCATACATAAGGTCATCTTGTTTGCATACATCACAAGTCAAGACCATACTCAAAAGAGCCAAAAATCGAAAAAATTGCATGCACTTAACCCCCTAAGAACACTGAATTAAACCAAATAGCATGCACTTAAATGGCTCAAACTAGTGTATGCCTACCCCCACCACGGAAATAGGCATTGCCCTCAATGCACTGACGATACACCCCACAAACTATAAGAGAGGGACAAAAATACGGGTTACATAAGGGTTGGACTCTCCGTTATTAAAAACAAGAATACAAACTAAATGAATAAATCATAAAGAAATGTAAGAAAATGAAAAGAAAAACTATATACAAAAGGGTAGGACAAAGATTACGCTGAAGGAACATCCCGGTAGAGCGGATCAACCAGTTTCTCACTACTTTCCTGGTGGTCGAAGGTCTCCAGAAATGGCTTTAAGCGGTGACCATTGATTTTAAAGATTTTCCCATTTTTCGGATCTCAATCTCCACTGTGCCATATGGGTGAACTACCCTGACAATGAAAGGTCCAGTCCACCTAGAACGGAATTTACCTGGAAAGATGTGCAAGCGAGAGCTGTACAACAGTACCTTTTGGTGAGGTTCAAAGGTCTTCCTTATAATGTTCTTGTCAAGGAATAGCTTGAGCCTCTCTTTGTAGAGTCGCGAGCTCTCATACGATTCACGCCTCAATTCATCATTCGTTATCATAGTAGTCTACGTTTGCCTTAGCGAATCAAAATTAAGGTTTAATGGCCCAATATGCTTTGTGCTCCATTTCCACCGAGAGATGACAAGCCTTAACATAAACTAGCCTATAGGGAGACATACCAAGAATAGTCTTAAAAGTAGTATGGTAGGCCCAAAGAGCGTCAATTAGTCGAAGCGACCAATCCTTGCGATTTAGGGTAACCGTTTTTTCCAAAATGTGTTTGATCTCCCTATTGGCTAATTTGGCTTGACCATTGATCTGTGGGCGGTAAGCCATGAAAACTTTATGGGTGACTCCATACTTTTTAAACAAATTTTCAAAGGGTCGATTACAAAAATGGAGCCCACCATCACTAATGATTGCACAAGGCATTCCAAAGCGAGAAAAAATATGTTCTTTCAAAAATTTCAAAACAAGCTTATGGTCATTAATTCTTGTTGGAATGGCCTCCACCCACTTAGAAACATAATCAAATGCCAATAAAATGTACAGGTACCCACATGAGGGGGGGAAAGGCCCCATGAAGTCTAAACCCTAGCAATCAAAGATCTCAATAATTAAAATAGGAGTAAGAGGCATCATGTTCCGTTTTGTGACCCCTCCTAATTGTTGGCACCGAACACAGGTTTTTCAAAAATCAAAGCAGTCTTTAAAAAGAGTGGGCCAATAAAAACCGGCTTGCTGGATTTTGTCCACCGTTTTTTTTGGGGAGAAATGCCCTCCACAAGCTTCAGAGTGGCAGAAGGTGAGTACCGCAATTTGATCATCATTGGATACACACCTTCTCGGCAATTGATCAAGACAATATTTAAACAAGTAGGGATCATCAAAGTAGTATTTTTTTTATGTCCACCAAAAATTTCCTCTTCTGTTGAGAGGTCCATTTGGGTGGAATTTGTCCTGTCACTAAATAGTTTACTATGTCTACATACCATAGGCAGTGGACAAGAGAAAAAAGTTGCTCATCAAGGAAAGTGTCGCCTATGGGTAGACCTTCAGAAGTTGTTTCTGAAACTAACCGAGACAGGTGGTCAGCTACCACATTCTTAACTCCCTTCTTATCCTTAATCGTCAAGTTAAATTCTTGACATAGTAGGATCCACCTAGTCAACCAAGGCTTAGTATCCTACTTAAGAAGCGAAATGCCAGTCTTTTTGATCGTGAAAATAATTCACGAGGAAACCCCCCCTGATGTAAGACTAAGCTTTTCTAGAGGCGAAGCTACGGCCAAGAACTCTTTTCCGTAATTGTGTAATTGGATTGAGAATGGAATCTAAAGTCTTGTTGGCATAATAGATCAAAAATGCTTTTTATCTTCCCTTTGCCCTATCTGACCCCATGGCATAATCACTGGCGTCACACATGATCTCAAGGAAGGTCTCAGTGGGAGGCATGATAGGATGTGACACTAACATAAATTTTTCAATTTATCAAAGGCAGCCTCCGCGACTTGTGACCATTCAAAGAGTGACATCCTTGGCAAAGAAAATTACCTGAAAAAGGGCGAGTATGCCTTAAAATCTCATATGAATCTCCTATAAATCTGCATGACCTAAGAATGATCGTATATCCTTGACCTGATTAGGGGTAGGTAAGTTTGAGATCAACTTCGACTTTTAGCTATCCACCTCTAGTATTGTCTCTCGACACTATGTGTCTAACACAATCCCTTGTGTCTGTAGTGATACTTCTCCCGATTCGACACCTAAATTTTCTCGACATCTCTCCGATTACCCTCGCCAAATTCTCAGGGCATCCCTCATAAGAATCTCCAAAAATAGAGAAATCGTCCACGAAAATCTCCAAAATATGTTCTATCATATCACTAAAAATCCCCATCATGCATCGCTGGAAGGTTCTTGGCACATTACATAATCCGGAGGGCATTTTCGTAAAGGCAGATCTGCTAAAAGGGGAGGTAAACGTGGTTTTCTATTGATCTTCTAAGGCTATCTCAATTTGATTGTATCTTGAGTACCCATCTAAAAAATAATAGAATTCATGCCCGGCAACTCTCTCCAAAATTTGATCCACAAAAGGTTGAGGGAAATGATCTTTACTAGTGCCAGCGTTGAGTTTCCTATAATCTATGCACTCCCTCCAACCTGTGGTGACCCAAGTGGAAATTAGCTCATTGTGTTCATTTGCTACCACAGTGACCCCAGATTTCTTAAGAATTACTTGGGTTGGACTAACCCACTTACTATCTACGATGGGGTAAATAACACCTACATCCATCAGTTTTAAAACCTCTTTCTTGACAACTTCTTTCATGACTGGGTTCAGTTGCCGCTGTGGTTGTCTAGAAGGTTTGACATCCTCTTCCAAGTGAATTATGTGTGTACAAATCAAGGGGTTAATTCCCTTAATATCTGCAATTGTCCATCCTATGGAAGTTTTGTGGTTTCTCAATATCTCCAAAAGTTTATTCTCTTGATCTGACTCTGAAGAGGAAGATATGATCATCAGGAAAGTTTCTTCTACCCCTAGGAATGCATATTTGAGATGCAATGGTAAGGGTTTCAACTCAAGCTTAGGTGGTTTCTCTTCCGAAGGTAATACTATGTCCTCAATTGGTGGCAATTTTTCAAATCTGGGTGCCCACCCATTTTGTACCATTACATACGTAACTTCAATTGTAGATTGTAGAATCTCGGTCGGATGTGGTTACCTCCTCGACACAACTTGGGCTTACTATACAAGACTTGAAAGGATCCTCATATGAAACATGATATACATAGTTCTGCACAATAGATTCTATCATATTTACCTCACAGAAGTCCTCATCGTCCCCTATCTCCTTGATAACATTGACGATATTCAAATTAACAGTCATGTTACCAAAAGATAACATCATTAGTCCTCCCCGACAGTGTATGATGGCATTAGCGTTGGCTAGAATGGCCCATCCAAGAATCACTGGGAAGCTGATCCATGATTCACCATAGGTTGAGTGTCCGAGAACAAGTCCGTAGAAGTGGAACTTGTCTACTTGCACCAATACATCCTTCACTATCCCTCTATGAATTTTCACACTACGGTCAGCTAGCTGAAGGGTGATATTAGTCAGTTTTAGCTCTCCTAACCCAGCTCAACATATAAGAGTATGGCAACAAGTTAACACTCGCTCCCAAGTCCACTAGAGAATGTCCTAATTTTGAATTTCCCACCACTATGGAAATGGTGGGGCTTCCTAGGTCTTTGTATTTTGGAGGCAAGTTGTTCCTAATCAAGGAGGTGGACTGTTCAGTCATGAATGTGTCCTTGTTGACACCTAACTTTCTTTTCACAATGCACAAGTCTTTCAAAAACTTAGCATATGACGGAATTTGCTAATAGCATCAACGAGGGGATGTTTACCTTAACTGTTTGAGCAGCTCATAAATTTCGGTGATTGTTCACTTTTTTCAGGAACTCTCGACCTATGAGGTATGGAGCATGAGGGACTTGCATGGGAGGCTTTATCTTTTACGGCTTAACATCAACGGCCATCACAGTTTCACAAGGGCACTAGGGTTTGTCGGACACCTCATCATCCCTTGGTAGTTCATTTGCACATCTTTGTTGTTTCTTTGGACAATTCTTTGGGGTACGAATGGTTTTATCAATTGATTTTCCACTTAGTGGTGATAGCCTTCTGATATTCAGCGATTTATCGTTTAGACTTGAGATTCGACATTATTTTGACCTTGGGGGTTTTGGATGAATTACGAGGAAGGGAGTTTCCCTTTCTTGTTGGAAGCGCCCATAGAAAGTCAACTTAGTGATTTGGGATCTCACATCATTTAAAGCTGATTCGAAGTCGGTGTTAGTAGATTGTGAGCTGGACAAGGCGTATTTACAATGTCCTCCAAACTTCTCTTATGTGGAGGTTGGTAAAGTTGTTGATTTTGACTCCCTTGAGAAGAGAGGTGGAACCCTTGGTTAGGATTCACAGGAAATCCTTGAGGACCTTGCTTTTGGAATTGAGGGGCTTGATTCAGAAAACCTTGGTTTTGGAAGTTCTGGCCTTGGTTATTTGGAAAATGGTTTTGGCCTCCCTCATTCCTGCAACTAAAATTTGGGTGCTTACCCTGCCCTAGGTTATAAGTTTCAGAGTATGGAGAATTGAAGGGCTTCCTTTGGTAATTAAGAGCATTAGCTTGCTCTATCTAGATTACTCCCTTGACTTGAGAAAGGTTAGGGCAGTTAATGGTTGAATGAGTGGGGTCATTGCAAATGATGCATGACTCCTCCACTCCATATCCCATAGGCATCGCAGGTGCCTTGGGTACAACAGTCACCTCATTCACTTTTTAAAATTCGATGGCCTCTAACTTCCTAGTTAAATTGGCTATTTTCGCTTGCAAGTCATCGTTCTCTCTTAAGTAATGTATTCCTCCTCCTATAGGTGTATTATGCACTTTAGTAGTATCTAGGGAGGTATTAGTCTCCCAAGTTCGAGCATTTTCTGCTATTGTATCAAAAATTGCACAGCCTCCCTAGCACTTTTCTCATAGAATTCCCCCGCACACATCATTTGGATGTATTGTTTGTTATTGAGGGCCGGTCCTTGGTGAAAAAATGCAACAATTTATCCAACATCCAAACCATGGTAAGGGAGAGCGTGGAGGAGGTCCTTATATCTTTCCCATACAATAGCAAAAGGTTCACCCGATTTTTCAAAAAAGTTTTGGATTGCTCTCATAAGTGCATTAGTTCGTGCAGGAGGGAAGAATTTATTCAAAAATTCATTTCGCATGTCTTCCCAAGTAAAAATTGAATTGGGAGCAAGCGAGTGAAACCATATTTTGGCCTTTTCCTTCAAAGAGAATGAGAATAAAACCATAAAAATTATATGGAGGGGCGATCTTGTAGAAAGGAAAAGCTTAAGCACACCAAACATCATCAAGTCTCTATTGAATGGTAGGGGTTCTGAAATTGACCCATAATACATAGGAGAAGGCGAATCATCTCTAACTTCATAAGGAATTGAAGTTGGCCTCTTCGGGTGAGGCGAATACATGAGTTTGTTGGTTCTTTGAGGGTTGCGGGAATCTCGAAGGGTTTCTTTCCACATTAGGTAAGATGGGGCTTGATAATGATTTCTGAAAATTAAACATTTCCCCCTCCTACTTGCGGGGATCAATGCTTGATTGCCACACCATCTCCTTGTTGTGGAGGGTCATATGGTCTTTGTGGGTTACTAGGTAACTCTTAGTCATTTGGATTAAAAAGAGTTTGTTGATTCCTGGAGTGTTCCATCTGAGGTTTAGGGTTCTCCTGAAACAACCGTCTTATTGTGGACTCTTTAGAATGACTTTGAGGTATAACTCTTACAAGTCGGCGTTGCTCGTCACGAGCCCAAACAAACATGCACCAATATTACTGACTAAGGCAGTGTCCATATATGATCTCTGAAAAAGAATTAAAAAGAAAAGGTAGAGAACGTATCGGAAAATGCAATTGCAAATTACCACTAGCTCTTTCTGGATCAACTAGAGCGCTTGCCACTCCCCGGCAACGGCGCCAAAAATGCTTCATCTATTTCATGTGCTGAAATTATTCCCAAGCGTATGAACTAATGTCGTCAAGCATTATAATACTGTGGGAGTCCTCACAGTCATTTCCAGCTGTGTGAGTGAAGTCTCTTTAGGTGATCCTTAGGGATTGCTTTCCAATGAAGTGACAGTAATTAAAGTAAAATCCAGGGGTTGTGATTGATTGATTTATTAACCAAATTGACTTAAACTATTGTAAAATTAGAGCGGCTTAATGATAGGATCCTTAGGCTCTCGCCACCTGCTCAACCAAGTAACACCTCCTTCACTTTACAATATCATCTAGGAGCCATTGATGAATGGTCTTCGATGGGGGATTTAACTTTAAAAGCTTTTGTAAGAAAAAGAATAATTGAACGATATCAAACACTTGCTTGGACGATTTGTTTGGACTCTTAGCTTGCATTTGAGATCAAGCACAACGTGTACCAAGAATCTCTCGTTCACACGTTGTCAAGAAGATGCTAAACTAAGGTTTTAGAAGAATTTTCACAAGTCTTCAATATCATACAAATCCCATTGAAGCACAAAAGAGGGATTGAGGGCTGTTATCTTGAAGTGGGTGAGTTTCCACCATTAGAACCCTATCATGGAGGTTTAGAACTCCATTAAAGCTAAGAATTGATTCATAACGCCGGAACACACTACTAGTAATTGGGAATTAAAAATAACACTTCAATGGCAAGGGGGCGTTGTAAGAGATATAAAAATTCGTAGTCTCTCAATAAACAATTCAAAGTTATAAAACCAACTGAAAGATTACAAATTGCTAAAAACTCATAATCAAAAGAAAACTAAGTACTCTACTCTATGAAAACCCTAGAAAAATATGAGAAAACACTCCAAAGGTTAGAGCCAAAACCCTAGAATCCAAACTCCCTTAACTCTACCCTAAAGTGGGCTTAAATACAATCCTCATTAGTGATCTCAAAGTGGTGATCGAAAGACGAGCGTGCCCTTGCACGAAGGTTGAAATTCCGCTCAAATCCTACAAAGATCACAAGTTGGTACCGGTACCAGTTAGTGTGGTACCAGTACCAAAAGTGCACTGGTACTCCAACAGCCTTGGGGTACTGGTACCACTATCTTTGGTACCGGTACCACCGTCTCCATCGTGATGCGGGTACCGTACCAAGATTTCGCTTAGTGTGGTACTTCAGTGACACGCCCCTTAATACAACACCCTCTTCGTTTTAAAACTACCCGAGGCCTCCCGACAGCGTCTGTAATCGACAACGATGATCTACGTTTGTTCTCGGGAACCAAAACGCTACGAAAATGTGCAAGGGACATAAAAAAAACCTACACACGCATAAAAACGGTAGAAAAGGTCAAAAGCACCTATTCTACACAAAATGAAAGCAAAACATGAGCTGAGGGGCTTAAAACCCTATATAAATGTCGCACTTTTATGTATCCAACAACGGTCATCACACTTGGCATAGGTATGTGTAAGGGAGTCGATGAGTGACTCGGGGATATGGGCATGATGACATTTCATGCATGACATATGACATTCATCTAGACATTTTACTTGGATGTGTGGGTGTTTGTGCCATTTCATGCGCATTTTAGGAGGGGAGTAGCCCTTATAGGAGAATTCGATTACTGGGCATTGCTCACCCCGTCGTGGGATCCCCCTTTCAGGTACAAGGAATATTCAGGAAGACAGCGCTCACTAGAGGCCGCTTTTGAGAAGAAAGCCAACATGTGGCTTTGATTATGTATTTTGCAAATACAAAGGAAACATTCCAATCGATACATGTTTGTATAAAGTGTAGTTAAACTCTTGAAACTATTAATAAGGGTTAAGGGCATTTCAAGTGAGTATGGATATATGAGGCCGACGTGGCCATTTTTACTTATGTTTGAGTCTCGCGTAGAGAGACACTCATTTTGTGACGTTGAGATACTCAATGGCTACATGTATTCCACAAGTTGATGGATTGTCAACGGACCCCCGGGTTTAGGGGCGTCACATAGTAGAGCTAAAAGTCAAATAAGATGACCATACAATTGTACACTTAGCTATAGGTTTGCACCAAATTAAGCACAAGTCTTATGTACCCTTCTTGGCCAATTATTCTTGGTTTAGAGAAAAATTAGAGGGTTATTATAACGTCTAGATCTCATAAGACTTTAGAACTTTCTCAATTATCATTTGAGGTGAAATCCTAGGCAACACATCTCTTGTGAAATGATATAAACCATCCTTGGAAGTAGTTGAGCCTTTTTATTCTACCCGGTTATGCATTGGTCCATAGTCACCCAGTTTGAGCAGTAATAGCCTTGTTCTATCTTAAAACCAAGAATGAACACCCATATCCCTTTGTTTTACCTTAGGTCAAGGAATCCTATATTTTACTCCTTTAACATGTCGCCATGTGAGCACAAATCATGAGAAGGACATGTAATCAAGCAAAGCTGAAATGGCGGTTTTGATCATTACAAAATGTCAAGGAAGGAGTGTTGAAAAGAGCAAGAAAATAAAAATAGTTAGAAAAAGTGACAAGAAGAAAAGAACTCAAGGGGGAGCAAATTTAACCTCATAGCCTTCTTACCTTGAGCTACTAAGTTCATAGGGGTGTTTTAACACCTAATACCCCAAGACCAACTGATCTAGTCGTTATTGACCTAAAACTCGCTACATGGGGTAGGTAGAAAGCTTAAAGGAGTTGAATATTGCACTGCTCCATACCTTGATGTTCAGATAAAACAAAAAGGTTCTTAGTGATTTTGAAGAGAGATAGAAACAAATACGTTTGGGGTGAAACGAAATGAAAAGCACACTAATGCTAATTGGGTTGAGTTTGAATGACTCAAATGGAGACATAGCCAAATTTTGGAGGATAAAGTGTGAGAATAAAAAGAGAGTGTGCTTGAGTGTTTTAGGTAAAAATATGCACCTAAATGACTTATTTAACTACCCTCTCACCCGAACCATACATTACAAGCTTGAAAAGACTTATTTGATCCCGATAGTATGTGATGTCTACATTAGTGGAGAATTATATGCGAAGCAAGCCTAAGAAGTCTTGGTCACTCCTCATTCATGGAAACTCCTTGTGAGCGAAATGTGAAGCCCCAACTTATGCCCTAGTAATTTTATGACATGTTTAGGGTATTCGGAAGTCAAAATTATGTAATCTGATGGTTAAAATAGTTAGGTACAAAAAAGGGTATAAACGGAATTAATTGAAGAGTCAAGGGTAAATTGGAAATTTGCCAATTAAGGACCTAATAAACATAAAACAAGAAGTTTGTATGCTAATGTATGAATTAGAAATACATGTATGTCAAATACTAAAGGATAGAGGGGCTAAATAAAAAAGGAAAATGTGAACTAATCACATGAAGACGCATACTTAGTTTCAAGAAAATGATGAACCAATAAGGAGAAGCCACTCACTTGTGCTAGAATAATCAAGAAGGTGGGAGGAAGTTCTCCCTAACCTTTAAGCTTTGAGAACCGGTTATCCCCTCAAAAAAAAATGTAGAAAGAAGATAAGTGAAAAGGAGAAAGAAAAGAAGAAAGTGTGGTTGATGCAAAAATGAGCAAACAAAGGTTAGGGAAAATCCTAACTCTTTTGTATGTGATTATTGAGTTTGTTTTGTTGTGTATTTGTTGACTTATTTGTGGTTTGATTTGGATGTGGTCTTCGGTAAGGACCAAAGATGTGAAAAATGATATGTGGGTGGTTAAGGGGAAATTTTGCCAAAATTTCCTAGACCCGTGTCCTTGTTTTGGCCACAACTTGGCCTACAGACCTCTAAATTTGATGATTCTAGTTGGAGATGAAACTTAAGAACCAGAGCTACAAATGCCTAGGAGAGACCAAGATTTAAATCCTGCTCTAAAAAAACCCTGAAAATGAATTTTACAGTAAGATACTGATTATTTCTCCTCTACATGAGTAGTTCATGTTGTTTGGATCATTTATTGGGTCATATTGATCCAAATGATGTGAATCAAAATTGTACTAAAACTAGACTCCCGGGAGAGTAACTTTCATAAAGAAAGTATGGTCATATTATGTCTCTATTATTCCCATAAATTCGTCCAATTGAGAACACGATATTGTCGCTAGAAACTGTTTAGGAGCAGTCCGGAATGTTTTAGCCATATCTCCTAATTTAAAGGTCCAAATGATATGATCTGTGAGCCTTTGGAAACTTAAGACATAGGTGAACATTTTTTTAGAAGATCACTTTGTCTAAAAACCTCGTTTATTGGGTCAAAATTGTAGTTGGAAATGGACTTGGGATGTGTTAGTTAATATTCCATATTCATGATGCTTGGGTGACGTCGTGATCTTTTTGGATGAGGGCATTAGTGACATTGGGTGTGATCGAGACAATAAAATTATTAGGTGACACTATTTTCACTATTCACACGAATAGTACTGACATGAATAATTATACTAGCGAAATGAAAAGTCTCATATGTATAAATGTGACATGTTAACGAGTATTACGTAAAAAAAAATTAGGTCACATGGACTCTACTATATGCATGATTATTATTTGATCACGAAAATTGACTGTGAATACCATATGAATATTACTAATATTTTTATAATCATTATTGAAACACATATAACTGAATGCCTGCTTATGACCGGGTAGTGGATAGATGGGCATGCCTATAGGGACTACTGTTGCTACAGCTTACTATTCTGGACCTCGTTTGGGTAACTACATGGGCCCCATTTGGGTCATTCTCTGGCCCATTTGGGTCATTCTCTGGCCCATTTGGGTCATTCTCTGGCCCATTTGGGTCATGATCTGGATCTCATTTGGATCAATATTATACCATATTATGATGAACTACAGTACCTCTTGTGGAGTGATTTCAGTTATCGCGCCTGATTGAAGCTATTCGGGCCAAACTTTTATATGAAATGGGTCATTGGTAATGAACAACATGAAAATGATTAATTATGAAGTTAATACATATCTATAATGTAATATGATGTACCTACGGGTACCTACTGTACTGAAATTTTTGTCATTCACTGTTACTATAATAATGAACATTATGAGTATGAATTAATTAATGAAATATACTCACATTCGTGTGATGTCTTTGACGACCGCTGTGAGTGGTTGTTCATATCATATTTGTTTCCCCACTAAGCTATATGCTTAGCATCGGTGCTCTATCCGTGTAGGTACCAAAGATAAAGTTTAACGCAAAGGACATCTTACATCCGTCAAGGCCAACACAACAATAGAAGCCCACCAATGTAGGTGTTGAGTTTGTGATAGTAAGATAAATATATGACATGTGAATAATGTTTTTGAACACTACTATAATCATGTTATATAAGAATATGAACTTTTAATATTCTGAAAAGAAATTATTTCCGCAAATAAAAAGGGTAATCCTATTATATAAAAATAAATAAATAAATAATGTCATAAGTTTTGGATAATTGCTCTCAGATTTGTGGCACTGCTCGCTTGACACAGTGAGCCCACCATAACAATGGATGGGGCATTTTGATCGGGATGGGGGTGTTACAATTGTTGTTATTAGAGCCAAGGTTTAGGCGATTCTGGATAACTAATAGGTTAGAAATGCATGTATATAGTACTGTGTTGACCTAATCCGGATGTCCTTGTTTCTTTATTGTGAATAAGATAGAACGACCCCGAGACACTATTGAGGAAAGTGTCGAAAGTGTTAACCCTAAAGATTAGGGTCCATTAGCCTCTAGTCCTTCCAAGCCGGCTATAGGTGAGCAGAATATTCCTATCGTGTCAACGGAAGCCTTGCTTAAGATTTCACATGATATGGCACGGGTTTTAGATCAACTAACGGGCCTTAGAGCTCCAATTGATATGGTTAGAAAGCACAGAGCTGAAGAATTTCATGGTACAAGTTTAGAAGAATCTGATAAGGCCGAGTATTTTCTAGAGAAACTACGAAGGGTGTTGATGAAGTGAAGTGTCCTCCTGAACAGATGGTCACTTGTGCGATTTCACTTCTACAAGGTGCGTCCTACGACTGGTGGAAACTTGTTCTAAGACATCCACTACTTCCAGACCCGATTACTTAGGGTTTCTTCATCAAGGAATTGCATATGAAATTTATCACAAATGCTTACAGAGAGGCCAAGTGGAAGCAATTTATGAATCTGAAACAACGGAACATGATAGTAGCGAAGTTTGAGAAAGAATTTAGCCACCTCAGTAACTATGCTCTAGAACCAGTCCTTACTGAAGCCTTTCGATGTAGACAGTTTGAGGGTGGCCTAAATGAATCTATCAAAAGGTACATTGTTGCTATTACTTCTTTACAACCGATGAATTTCTATCAATTGGTGCAAGCGGCTATGGGGGTTGAGAAATTTGAAATGATTAGTCGGGAAAGGAATCATAAGAGAGGGTTCTTCAGGGATGGTTCCTCCACGAGTAAAAGAATTAGAGAATATCATGTTGAATCGGTGCATAGTACTACTACTAGAGAAAGAAGGCAGGGACCTACACCAGCATATGGTACCGGTAGGGGCATTTCAACAAGCCGAGGTGAAATACTTGAATGCCCACACTGCTACAAACGCCATTTGGGTATTTGCAGATGGTTTACTAGAAGGTTCTTCAGATGTGGGAACACATACCATCTCTTAGCAAACTGTCAGAGAGAACCTAGAGCTTCTAGAGATCAACTAAGAAGTCATAGGAGAAGATCAAATGTACCTTCAGCGACTCATGATCGGGGTAGAGGGCTTGATACTTTGGGACAAAGTAAAGGAAGTACTGTATCAGAGACAGTAAATCGCCCTACCACTACAATCCCAGCCCAAGCCTATGCTATGAAAGCTCGTGAAGATCAAGATGCACCAATGGTTATAGTTGGTATTTTCTCTCTCTATGACATTGAAATGCATGCTTTGATAGATCCTGGTTCTACACATTCTTATGTATGCACCGAGCACTTGTTTGATAAAATGCCATCGATGAGCAATTAACACGATATACACCTGTTGCGAGTCCTCCACGGGGCATAGTGTCGGGAGTGCTGAGTGTATAAGAAATGTCCTCTAGTGATCTGTGATAGAAAGTTCTCTGTTGATTTGATTGCATTGCCTTTTCATGAGTTTGATTTGATATTGGGGATGGATTGGTTATCTAAACATCGGGCTATAAGTTGGTATTTGAAAATGATAAGAAAAGCGAGGTGGTGCTTGAATTTCGACGGTCGGTGGCCAGGTGCATGGTGTCGATCTTGCCGTGTCATAATTCGACTATCTGAGCAGGCAGATTTCTTAAAAATGATGAGGCCTTTTTGCGTGGTGCTTGACTCTAAGGGGGTTCAAGTAAAACTGGAAGATATACTGGTGGTGAAAGAATTTCCAGATGTGTTTCCCGAAGAGCTACCAAGTCTTCACTTGAAGGAAATGGAGCACATCCCATTGAAATTGCCTGCCGAAACTGGCTCCTACGGGGCACCTTATCGGATGGCTCCAACTGATTTAATGGAGTTGAAGAATCAACTACGGGAGCTCCTAGACAAGGGATTTATTCGACCCAGTGTTTCTCCCTAGGGTGCGCCGGTTTTGTTTGTTAAAAAGAAAGATGGCACTCTACGGATGTGCATCGATTATCGGCAAATAAATAAGGTAAAAGTGAAAAACAAATACTTGTTTCCAAGAATTGAATATCTTTTTTATCAGTTGAAAGGAGTTTGTGTCTTTTCTAAAATAAACCTGCAAACGAGATATTATCAACTCCGGGTAAAAGATGAAGATGTTTTGAAAACAGCATGTAGAACCCGATATGGTCATTATGAGTTTTTAGTAATGCCATTTAGGTTGACTATTGCACCAACATCATTTATGGACTTGATGAATCGGGTGTTCCGACCTTATTTGGACCAATTTGTGGTGGTGTTCATCGATGATATCCTGGTGTATTCCAAGAATGAACAACATTTGCAGATAGTTTTGCAAACTTTAAGAAAGAATCAAACTATGTTCAAAGTTAAGCAAGTGTGATTTTTGGCTCAAGGAACTTTATTAGCTCAATTAAGAGCTAAACCTGACCTAAAACAGATGATAATTAATGCTCGAAAGAATGATGTCGAGTTGCAACAAATTGTACAATTAGTCAGGGACAAAGACAAGACTGACTATTCCGTGGAGGATGATGGAGGTGTATATTATAAGAACGGATTATGGATACCAGCTGATAAGGAATTGAAGATAAAGTTATTGTATGAATCTCACAATATGGTATTCACCATGCCTCCTGGAGGTAACAAGATGTACCAGGATTTAAAGTAATATTATTGGTGGCATGGGATAAGGAAGGATATAGCAGATTATGTATCCAAATGCTTAACTTATCAGTAGGTGAAAGCTGAACACCAAGTATCGTCTGGGCTGTTAAATCCCATTCCAATTCCATAATGGAAATGGGACAACATTACTATGGATTTTATGACCGGTCTTCCCCTCACACAAAGGAAGCATTACTCAGTATGGGTAATCGTTGACAGACTCACAAAGACAGCTCATTTCTTACCAGTCCGGCTTGACTATTCCATGGATCGACTATCTGAACTATATGTGAATGAAATTGTTCGATTACATGGTATTCCAATGTCAATTGTGTTTGGCCGAGATCCACGGTTTATATCAAGGTTTTGGAAAGAATTACAGTTAGCTTTGGGCACTCGACTTAATTTTTAGTACGACTTTTACCGTAAACTATAAAACTGATACAGAAAGGTGATACAAGTGTTAAAAGACATGCTACGAGGATGTGTCTCTTGTGGACTTTCTAAGTTGGGATAAGGCACATTCCACTGCACTTGAATTTGCTTATAAAAACAAATTATCTAAATAAATGTGGCATGGCACTTCATTATGAAGCTTTATACGGTAAAATGTAAGAACCTGCTAATAACGGACAAAATTGAATGACCATAAGGTAATTGGTCTAGATATAGTGAAAGACACAGAAGAAAAAGTTTGGGTTATTCAGCAACGGTTGAAAACTGCTAGTGATCGACATAAGTTGTATGCTGATTTGAAGAGAAAAGATATTGAATACAAAGTCGAAGACAAGGTCTTCTTAAAAGTATCACCATTGAGAAAGATACTCCGATTTGAAAAGAAAGGGAAATTGAGTCCATGATTTATCGGCCCTTATGAAATTTTAGAAAGAATTAGACCAGTGGCTTATCGTTTGGCTAAGCCACATGATGTTTTCCATGTATCAATGCTTCGGAGATACCGCTCGGATGAATCACATATTTTACTAGTACAAGACATTCAAGTGCAACTGGACTTCACTTATGATGAAGAACCAAAAGCCATTCTAGCTCGAGAAGTGAAACAACTGTGAAATAAACAAATTCCTCTGGTAAAGGTACTTCGGCAACACCATGGTATCGAAGAAGCAACTTGGGAGCCAGAATCAACAATAAGGGCACAGTACCCGCAACTTTTCAATACAAGTATGAATTTTTAGGACAAAATTCTTGTAAGGGGGAGAGAATTGTAAAGCCCCAACTTATACCCTAGTAGTTTTATGACATGTTTAGGGTATTCGGAAGTCAAAATTGTGTAATCCGATGGTTAAAATAGTTAGGTGCAAAAAAGGGTATAAAAGGAATTAATCGAAGAGTCAAGGATAAATTGGTAATTTGCCAATTAAGGACCTAAAAGACATAAAACAAGAAGTTTGTATGCTAATTTATGAATTAGAAATACATGTATATCAAATACTAAAGGATAGAGGGGCTAAATAAAAAGGAAAATGTGAACTAATCACATGAAGACACTATTAGTGGTATGCCCTAGCCCAGTGGAATATACATTGTCATTGTACGTTTATATTTAATACATGAGACATTTATCATTTTATCTTGTTATTTTAATTTGGTTTTAGCTTGATAAAATAAGATCCTTGAATAGTTGGTTCTGCTTTATGTGTCAAATATGACGATAGTAAACAACAAGGAATAAGAACACTATTCTAAATAGTCCATAGTCAATCATTATTATGGGAATAATAATGAAGTAAGACTATTATGTGTTCTAAGAGATGATCACGTTTTGCTGATCATGAACATAGGATGTTACTCATAACATAAATACATGTTAAGTACATGATATTGGACTAACCCGCTATGAGAAATACTACATGGATTACGTCATCAATAATTCTCATTGTAGTAGTGGTATTTGAGTCCTTTGACCTGAATTCACCATTCCTACACGAGGAACTTCATGTCTTGGCGTAGCTCAATGTCGTCTTTATCAAGATGGTAATACAAGCTATGGTTGGGTATGCAGTAAATTATGTGAAGGAATTTGAGTGACAGTGAAAGAATTTGTCCTACTCTTAATTGACTGAGATGTCTATTGGCCTCTTGATAAGTAAGACTGAGAAATGCATGGTCGTGCCCAAATGAGATGGATAGGAGTTATCAATAACATTTGTTTAGTCATTCTGCTTGAGAATCAAGGAACGATTAAGTTGTATAAAGATGACATGTTCCATGCTTTATGCTTAATCGAGACATCGTGTGACAAAGGACTAATATCATACTGTGGTAAGGTTTTTCGAGTCATCGAATTCACTTGATTTGGGTAGTTATAATATCTTGCCAGAGACTAGTTATAACTTATGGGATTAGAATATGATTTGGGCCTGCGGCCAACATTGAGTGATCCTATAGGGTCACACACTAGAATGAGCTATAATGGGATGTTATAAAGCTCTCTCTTTAGCCCATTAATTGTCCCAAGCCCAAGCCCAAGCCCATGCCCATTAATAGTTAACGGACTTTGATTTAAATTCGTTTGAATTAAAGATAGGATATTTAAATTAGATTTAATCCTAACAAATCACTTATTAAGTGATCGTGTTGGAGTGGAACAGTTAGTTTCCTTTTAAAGGGGAAAAACGTTTTCCTTTAACTGTGGAGTTAGATACAAGTCTGAGTTAGGAGACTTCTTATAAAAGGAAAAACGTTCCTTAGAAGGTTAAACCATCCAAAATTCATGTGGGAAAATTCTAAGGAGAGAAACACATTCTTTCAAGTGGGTTTTTGAGAGAGAATTCGTTTTAGGGTTTTGGAAAACACTAAGACATCATCTAGGGTTTTTTTGTGGGACAAAGACTTGTCGTAAGGTGCTAGCACATCCATCCCGTTCATTGGTCGTTCGTGTGGATAGCTTTAGAGGGCGTTTGCATCTTGCAACATCTGGACTCGTTTTACTAGGTCGTTCTATCCAAGAAGGTGTTATATTGGTGTTTTAGTTCGTGATTAAGCAAATATGTAGCGATAATTTATTCTGAGAATTTGGTCTACAAGAGGTAGGATCTGGATTTTCCTTAATTGGTTTCGTCGAATTACTTAGATCCTGGTGGAGTTTCGTGTTTAAAATTTTATTTCTGTTTCGTTTATAGTCGCTGGATTCCAACAGACACATACTTAGTTTCTAGAAAATGATGACCCAATAACAAGAAGCCACCCACTTATGCTAGAAGAATCAAGAAGGTGGGAGGAAGTTCTCCCTATCCTTTAAACTTTGGGAACCGGTTATCCCCTCAAAAAAAAAAGAAGGAGAAAGAAGATAAGGGAGAAGGAGAAAGAATAGAAGAAATTGTGGTTGATGCAAAAATGAGCAAACAAAGGTTAGGGAAAATCCTAACTCTTTTGTATGTGATTATTGAGTCAATTTTGTTGTGTATTTGTTGGCTTATTTGTGGTTTGGTTTGGTTGTGGTCTTTGGTAAGGACCAAAGATGTGAAAAATGATATGTGGGTAGTTAAAGGGAAATTCTGCAAAAATTTCCTAGACCCGTGTCCTTGTTTTGGCCATAACTTGGCCTACGAACCTACCTCCAAACTGGATGATTCTAGTTGGAGATAAAAACCTAAGAACCAGAGATACAAATGTCTAGAAGAGAACGAGATTTAAATCCTACTCTTAAAAAACCCTAAAAATGAGTTTTACAGAAAGATACTGATTATGTCTCCTCTATAGGAGTAGTTCATGTTGTTTGGATTATTTATTGGGTCATACTTATCCAATTGATGTGAATCAAAATCGTACTGAAACTAGACACCTAGGAGAGTAACTTTCATAAAGAAAGTATGGTCATATTATGTCTCTATTGTTCCTAGAAATTCGTCCAATTGAGAACACAATACTGTCCCTGGAAACTGTTTAGGAGCAATCCGGAATGTTTTGGTCATATCTCCTAATTTAAAGGTCCAAATGACATGATCTATGAGCCTTTAGAAACTTAAGACATAAGTCAACATTTTGTTAGAATATCACTTTGTCTAAAAACCTCGTTTACTTTTTTCAAAAAAAAAAAAAAACCTCGTTTACTAGGTCAAAATTGTAGTTGGAAATGGACTTAGGATGTGTTAGTTAATATTCCAGTCATGAAGCTTAGGTGACGTCATGATGCTGGATGGGGACGTCGTGATGTTGGAGTCGAAGTCGCGACGTTGGAGTGTGAGAGTCGAGACACTAAAGTGTGTCGCGACACTATTTTTCACTATTCACATGAATAGTACCCCCGATGTGAATAGTAACTCTACAACGAAATGAAAGAATCTCACATGTATAAATGTGACATGTTAATGAGTATTACATAAAAAAAATTAGGTCACATGGACTCCACTATATACATGATTATTATTCGATCATGAAAATTGACTGTGAATACCATATGAATATTACTAATATTGTTATAATCATTATTGAAACGCATATAATTAAATGCCTACTTATGACCGGGTAATGGATAGAAGGGCATGCCTATAGGGACTACTGTTGTTGTAGCTTACTATTCTGGACCCCGTTTGGGTAACTACATGGGCCCCATTTTGGTCATTCTCTGTCCCGTTTGGGTCATGATCTGGATCCTGTTTGGATCAATATTGTACTATACTATGATGTACCTACGGGTACCTACTGTACAGTGATTTCCCGTTATCCACCTTCTATGGGGCTATTCAGACAAACTTTTATATGAAATGGGTCATTGGTAATGAACAACATGAAAGTGATTAATTCTGAAGTTAAAACATATATGTAATGTAATATGATGTACCCTCTCGGTCACCTCATCTTGAAATTTCTATCATGCTGGCACTCTTGGAATAATGAACATTGTGAGTATGAATTAATTAATGAAATATATTCACATTCGTGTGATGTCTTCGACGACCGCTGTGAGTGGTTGTCCATATCGTATTTGTTTCCTCACTAAGTTATATGCTTAGCTCGGGTGCTCTATCCGTATAGGTACCAAAGATAAAGTTTGACGCAAAGGACATCTTGCATCCGTCAAGGTCAAGACAACAATAGAAGCCCACCAATGTAGGTGTTGAGTTTGTAATAGTAAAATAAATGTATGACATGTAAATAATGTTTTTGAACACTACTATAATCATGTTATATATGAATATGAACTTTTAATATTCTAAAAAGAATTATTTCTGCAAATAAAAAGGGTAATCATATTATAAAAAAAATAAAAGAAATAATGTCATAAGTTTTTGATAATAGCTCTCATATTTGTGCACTCCTCGCTTGACACAGTGAGCCCACCATAACAGTGGATGGGGCACTGTGGTCAGGATGGGGGTGTTACATGAGAGATCTTCCACCTCATGCATTCTCTTAATTTCATCTAAACTGCATTTGGATTAATGAGGATAAGACTACACACACTCATGCTAGAACCTTGAGCTAGGTGTATTTAGCTTGTAGTCACCCTACTAGCTTTGAAGAACATTATCTTGAAACATTATTCATGTGTTGGAATGCATAATTCCTGAGGAAAAACATCGCAAAGTATACATCTCTACAGACTAACGCTTTATTTTTAATAACTTTGGAAAATGTGTCTTTGTCTTTGCTTGAGGACAAGCAAAATGTTAAGTTATTGGGTATTTTATAAGTGTGAATCTTGTTAGCATTTATATTATGTTTTTCATGTGCTTATGTAACCTAAATGCTAGATTCACACCCATATTCTTGAATATTACACTAATCCTTAAATTGTTGATGTTTTGCAGGCTTTGAAAGTAAATCAAGCAAAGAAAGGGCGAAAAGACAAGAAGCAAAAACTGCAACTAGAGGCACTGCTTTGCCAAGGCGAATGCACACCTTCGTAGCAGCGAAGCAATTCGCCAAGGCAAAGAGGAAGCTTCGTTGCTGTGAAGCTAAAGAGTGCAAGTTCTGAGTCTCGGGTTCACCAAGGCGAAGGCCAACCTTTGCCTCGATGAAGGAGTTCGATGCAGCAAAGGAGTGGGCACCATTTTAAGAGCACTCTCTGATTCGCCAAGGCGAAGCCAGCCTTCGCCGCACCGAAGCCTTCTCCAAGGCAAAGCTTCCCTTCGTCGAGGCGAAGGTAGATTATGCATAAAGAAGACACCTATCTTCGCCAAGACGAATAGTGCCGGGCTGGGACAAAAATACTCTTATTTTTAGCCCAATAATTAGCCCATTTCCCAAGGATATAAATACTATACTTGTAATAGCTTTTAGGGTAACTGGGAGAGAAATTGGAGGCGTAGGTTATTCCATTTTTAGGGTTTCTCTCTCTAGGTTCATATTTTTAGGGTTTTTAGATTTACTTGATTTTTAGCTTATTTTTGGAGGTAAATTGCAAGATCCAACTGCTAGGGGACCTCTTGTAGCAGTAAAGTAGAGTTTTGGAGGCTTTATAGTTCACATTTGTTTTGTATTCCTAAACTCCTCTCTCTCTCTCTCTCTCTCTCTCTCTCTCTCTCTCTCTCTCTCTCTCTCTCCCTCTCTCTCTCTCTCTCTTAATCGTTCAGCATTATGTTTGGTGCAAACAAGGTTTTTGTGAATATAATCTTGTGTTGAGGTTTTATGGATGTGGTTTTATGAATTCCCAAGTTTTTATCCAATTGTTGCATGCTAGGTAGTAAGATTGAGACCTAGAGCTCAAAGGGTTTCTAAAGTGACAGTTGGAAGTATACCCTTGGGACTTGATTTTTATTCCCTAATATCTTACAATTGATAAAATCAATTTAACTTAATCAAAAAAGTCTAGAAAATTAAGAATGCCTAGTACTAGATGGATTTTATTATGAGAGACATCATTTAACTTTATGTGATGATCGTATGGACCGAGAGGTGATCGATCTGAGCATAACCTAGGAAATTTCATTGCATAGACCAAGAGGTGACTAATGGAATTTCCCAAAGACTGATTTGCCTTAGAACAAGTATCACATTGTTTGACCGAAAGGAGAATAGGGATTAGATGTGAGAAATTGAGAGGAGTCTCGAAAAAGTGAACCTCATATGCATTCCTTAGGTTCACTTCATTAGCATTTAATGAATATAAGTCATAAATGCACCAATGAAGACAACCAGCCCTAGTGTTAATGTCTAAAGCTTTTCTCTCAATTCAATCTAATTATTCGTTAATTTTCAAGAATCGGTTTTAGTTTATTTTAGCTTTATTTTTAGTTAATCAACAATCCCAATCATTTATTCTGCTTAAATAGTAAAATTCTCAAGTTGTCAGGGTACTTAATACCCACTTAAGTCATCTATTCCCTATGGGTTCGATATCTAAGGTTTTTAATTTGAAAGTCATTGTATTACTTGTGACCCGTACACTTACAGGTTTTGGTTGATTTTTACCAAACTTGTATATAACACCCATAAATTGCATATACACTACCAAATTGATAAACATATAGAAATTATAAAAATTAAAAAAAAGGGGCCGATTTGTTTATCGTTTTTAAAAACTATTTTTGATCTAAAAATACAAAAACAAAGAACATGATAAGACATCTTATTCCTTTGTTGGGAAAGACAAAAATATTATTAAAATCGATAAAAAAATAAGAATCAAATATACCCTTAAAAGTCCTGCTTTTGAAAATAGCTATAACACGGAAAATGTGCTTCGATTTCTTTTCTTTTTCTTTCTTTTTTGCTCGAAAAACACAAGCACAAAAACACTACATTCATGGAATAATGAGTAAATTCAAAGAAATATTCATTATGTTTTCAAAAATTATTCTCCGGTTTTCAAAAATAAGAACCAAACTGGCCTTAAAATCATTATGAAGTGTCCTATTCCTCGTGATAGGGATAATGGATTAAGGATGGAAATAATATAGGAAGTTAGGTTTGTTAATGGATATTTGGTTAGGTAAGATAGATCAGGGCACAAGCCCTTGATTGTGAGTCCTTTAGAGGTCAACATCAGCTTAAAGGCCGATTGACTGGTTTATTAACATGGAAATTGACACTGTTTGGGTGGTCCAAAATGCCCACATCATGAAATCAATTAATGTTTTATTTTCACTGCCTAAATTTTCTTTTATCCATAAATATGTCCCCTTTTTTGGTTGATTACAACCCTTCTTCCTCTTCAAACCACTGCTTTTCTAGCCATCTCAAGATAATTATTAATTCCTTTGGTGCCATTTAATTTAGTAGCTTTATTTCATATTTTAAACACTAAGATATCTAAAATGATGAAAGTTTTTAGAAAAGTAATTACAATTATGCAGACTCCAATTATTAATAAAATTAATTTATCATATTTTCCATGACATTTTTTACATGGTTCTAAAACTAATTCTTGGAATGGGTTCATCATAATACAAACTTTTTTTTTTTTTTTTTTTTGAGGAAACCATAATATTAACTATTAAGACTTAAGAAGAATGAGTGATTTACGGCCATTTTTGCCTAAAATCACCTTTATACCCTTGTCATATTTTTTTTTTTCCAATAAAGCCGTTATTTACATGATCTGCGCTTTATTTATTTTTTCAGAATTTACTGGCCAAAGATTGATGCACATATCGCCATCGCTTTACGCGCACACATCGCCTTTGCCAAGCAGTTGCTTGGCCACGGCTGCCTTAATACGACGTTTAAGGCCGTCATTATACAAAGATTTATTCGCGTTTTCGAAGACCAAATGCTGAAAGATATACGACGGATATGCTAAATCAACCAATAATCACAATATTGCCGTTAACTCGAGTCATGCGATTTGGGCCACACAGTGACATCGAAATGCGTAGGTTCAACTATCAAATGTATGTGTTTTGAATCGATTCATTATACTATTAACTTAGATGTTGCTTCATCATTTGTTATTAATGATTTCGATTCTACGCTTCTATCACGACACATTAACCAATAAAATTATTTTTCTTTTAAAAAAATACTATTAAGACTTGAAATATATTAGAATTTTAATTTGCTAAATAAAAACAAAAAATAAATTAATAATGATTCAATATTATTAGGCAATCAAATAATCATCAAGTCCACCTGCCTACTACCTTCCTATCTTCAACTTTTTTTCCGCTGTACTTTTCAGTTGAATGCTGACGATTTATTACTCGACCGAAATCATCCTCTACACCTCTTTTTCCATCTTTTCAACAGCTGGTTCTTCCACACAAATATGTTTTTATACGTTGCCGTAATTTACCGTCAGTTTCGCACAACGATTGTCGTCATTTTTGTGCTTATGGTTATCGCTAGACGGCATACAAAACGGGTTGTGTTGTGTCTCCATACGACTGGCCGGCTTCAATCGTCGCGCCACACGCTTATTCTACTGCCCCACGATCTCGAACGAGCAGCGATACAACGACGTAACAATAAATCAAATCAATTCGGGCCTCAAGATATCAAGGTAACTATACTGAAACGTATTCTAATCATAATAGTAATGTCAAATCTATAGACTCAACTATCAAATATATAGGTTTTGAGTCATTGTATTACGATATTAACTCCTGACGTTGCTTCATCATTTTCCATTTAATGATTTCGACATGCTTTTATCGACGTATTACCAATCGAAATCAATAAAAATTATTTTCTTTTCTCTCTTAAAAAAAAAGGTCCATGCCTAGTTCGCTTACAGAGCGTTTAAGGTTTAAAGGCGCACATGGGAAATGTATATGCTCAGTTCCAATGTTAACAAAGCTACTATATTATATTAAGTTCGATTAGCCGCCATCCAAGCTTTATACCATCGGGCCCCGACTGGGCCTATTTATATGTGGAGAGCCCGTCCCCATCGTCAATTGGGCCAAGCTGATGTGGACGACGATATGGGCTAACAAAATCAATGAGGCCGCAAATATATTCATTAGTCATTGGCATGTGGTCCATTTAAGACATTTAATTATACACCAAATCATCATGGCGTCCATGTGGCTTCAATTTGATATAAGTGCTCACCCAACTCTTTAAAGACTATTTCACCTTAATAAAAAAGCAAGTTTTCCATAATAATAATAACTAAAAAAAGAAAAGGAAAAAAAAACATTATAGACTGTGAGAACAATAGTTTCGGGTTCAACTTCACTTATGGGAAAAAAATTTCAAAATAAAAAAATTGAGTGGGGGCATATGCTCTTGAAACACAAGGTGGCTCCGACATTGGATGCAATTTATTCTTAGGTATATTCAGCATATGCTCATCGCAGAACTAGAGATTATGTGTTTATCTTCCAAAATATTGAGATAGTATTAAGTGCATGGTGATATGATGGTTGATAAAATATCATATATAGGAACTTGACAAATCCTTTCGCTAAGTATTTTTTATGAGGAGACGAATATGATTGGTTTATCTCCACATTCCCCAACTCCACCTGTCCGACCTTGAGTTTCTCCTTGATTATGATGTTGTCAAAGGAAGAGATATATTTAAATGCTAGAAAGTATACATTTTTTATGTCATGGTTGGCTGGCTCATTTTGGACATATTTAATTATTTTGATTATAATTATGTTGCACATGTTAGTCACCCTGCTTTCCGTGCCTATGTTACCATGGATTTTATGGATGATATATATCTGTTCATATATGTTTAGCTCTTGTTTTTAGTTGTTAGATGATTTTCGCATGGATGATTTTGCACTTATATCTATTTTCTATATATATCATTACATATTTGTTTAAGTTTTACTTAATTTTATTTATATATGCATCTTTTGGGGTTCTTTTCCCATGTAACTTAGTTTTTTTGTCATTATATATATATAAAAAAAAGGATTGCAAGCCTCTGGGTTCTCGTCAAAATTTGATGATTACAAAATAATGTTAAGTTTCAAATGAAGTTTTGAAGCCTAAAAGATGAAATCTAAAAAGAGTCCAAACAACTATAGAAGAAAGTCAATATCATGAAGAGTTGGATCTTTTTAAATTATATATTTGAAGTGACTTAGGACAATATGTTAGATGGTATTTATTTATTCATTAAGGTTTAAAACTTTTTCATGTACTTGAAAGCTTGTTTTCATCTTTTCTTAAGCTTAAAAAATATTATTTTTATCATGAAATTAAATAGATAAATCTTTCTTTTAAAATAAAACTTTGAGCCAAATTCTCTCTAAACTAACCCTAAAGGGTTTTAAAAGAGGTTATTGCAAGTTACTAAAAGTTCCAGACCTTAAATTGGTTCCTAGCTAATTGGAGTATCATACGATTGATTATAAAGGAGTTCATATATCTTTTTCTCCCATTCTCTTTAGTCTTTTATTATCTTATTATCTGAGTTCAAATCGACTTATTTAAAAAAAAATATTGTTCTAAAAAAACTTTTAACATCCAATTCGTCCCTTTCTTTGTGTGGGCATTTTGCTAATCTAATTAATCATTTTTATTATTGAAAGAGATGAAAATATTTAAAAATACCTACTTGTGTTTTCTAACAAAAAAAAAAGATTTTTCACAGTTTTTTGAAATCTACATAATCACTCAAAATAATTTCTAGCTCAAATTTTTAAGAAGTCTATTTTATATAATCCAAAGACATTACCAAAAAGATTTTAGTTTATATCACTACCAAAGCATTTATAATAAAAACTCTAGTAACAAAGGGGGGTACCATTGAAAAAAAATGAATTCTTAGAATGCATAATATGAAAATATTGCTTTTGGAATAAAAACCCCTTGTCTCTTTATTCACCAAATCACACACTTATATACATGTACAAGCCTAAGAACAAGAAACTAAAACAGTAGCAAATTAAGCAAAGAATAACCTAAATAAGGTAAAACAATTACTGACTAATCTTACTTCCTAACACAACCGCAAATATCTACTTCCTAAACAAGCTAATAACAAAGAAATATACAAACAAATATTCCATCATTCCCCTCAAGCTGTGAGCGATGGCAAATTACAAAACACCAACTCTAAAGATTCAAAGTGTTTGTGACCTAATACCTTAGTAAAGATATCAACAAGTTGCAAACCAGATGAAATAAATATAAATGGATGACTCATGAAGTCGCTTCGGTTATAACAAAACGGCGTTTCATTTCGATATGCTTCGCTCGCTTCATGAAACACCGGATCGCAACAATATGCGTACGCCGCGGTCGCCAATATATTTACTGATTCGAATGTTCTACTTCGCGCGTAAGAGCAATTCCTTTAACAATTTTAATTTACAATAGCCATAGATCGATACTCGCCTACCAACGGTAATCAAATGCAGATGTCATGGTCTTCAAGAAATCGTGAACTGCTAAGATGAATATACCAATTAGTTAAAGAACAATGAGTGAGAGGACAACTCACCCAATCTGAATCACTCCAAGCATATAGGTACAAATCGTTCTTCGATTGCAACATAATGCCTTATCTTGGATTCCCTTTGAGATAACGAACAACTTGCAAGGTGACTTGCCAATGCTCTTCCCGTCATGCAAGAATCGGGAATCCAACACATACACAAAGAAGATAACTTCAAGACAAGTAATCAAAGATAGATAGCCTACTACTAAACATTGGGATATTTCTCCTGACGTAATGCATGAACTCCTAACAATGCTAAATTATGATTTTATTCATGGAAAGCCATGCTTAAATTTCCAAGACAA
This sequence comes from Tetrastigma voinierianum, assembly GCA_016808115.1. Classification (NCBI taxonomy): domain Eukaryota; kingdom Viridiplantae; phylum Streptophyta; class Magnoliopsida; order Vitales; family Vitaceae; genus Tetrastigma; species Tetrastigma voinierianum. Next base: position 201,707 of record JAEQBH010000743.1, on the reverse strand, counting down.
ACTTTGGCAACACATTCAAAGCATATTTACGTTGACAAAGATAAATACCTTCGGAATTACGAGCAACCTCAATGCCTAGAAAGTATTTCAACACTCCCGAGTCCTTCATGTGAAAACAATTTCTCAAATATTCCTTAAAGATTTGAATGGTTGCATGATCATTTCTTGAGACTATGGTCAACATACAGCGACACGGTATCTTCCTAAGCAAAGTGAAAAGAGAGAATCAAAATATGATTGCTCAAAATCATAACTCCTTTAATGATTAACCAATTTTATAAACTAAATAACGAGGTGTTTGTCAGAACTACAAAGATTTCTTCAAACAACACACCATTCCCGATTTTTTAGAATAAAAACCATGAGGCATATGCATGTACTCTTCTTCCTCCAAGTCACCGTGTAAAAATGCATTATGCACATCCATCTAATGAAGTTCCCAATTTTTAGTCGTTGCTACTGCTAGAAAAGTACAAACTATCACCATCTTGGCTATCGGTGCAAAGGTTTCGATTTAATCAATTCCTTCCAACCCTCGCTTTGATATTCTAAGGATCACAAAGACAATTTCTGAGCTTTTCAACCATTCCTCGCTTGCATTATAGTTGATTTTGCACACTTTCTACAACGACCGCCATTTTCCCGGGAGGTAATGGCTCAATAGTCCAAGTTTTATTTTCTTCTAATGCATGTATCTCTCTCTTCATCGCATCTTTCCATCGATCATCTTTCATGGCTTCAGCGAAAGAATTAGGCTCAACACTTGTAGTAATGGCTGCCAACAAAGCACAATATTGCATAGAAAATGTATCATAATTCACATAATGAGTTATAGGAAAGGGACTACCTGAGGAATGCTTATGGACGTGTGAGTTTGTACAAGGGCTCAATTTTCGCACCGTGTGTAACACATAATCTCGTAGTAGTATTGACTCTTGTTGCTGCCTATGACCATGTCCCAACAAAACGTCACTTTGTTGGTTGTTCAAAGTGTCATTTCCCCCCTTGCTACATCACCGCTAAACTCCTCAACAGGTTCCTCATTATCCGAATTCCTTACTCCTACTTCATTATCTTGTTCTTGATCAACAACTCCTATCATAAATTCCTCTTCAGCCACCAAGTCATCAAGTGTTTTGTTTCCTATCTTCTTTTGTTCTGTACTGACTTTAGCTTTGTAAGGAAAATCATTTTCCACAAAAACAACATCCCTTGAAAGAAAAAACTCATCTGAGTCCAAATCATACAAGCTGCATCCTCTCTTTTCGAAAGGATATCCCAAAATGACACATTTCCTACTTCTACTAGCAAATTTATCTATGTTATACTTATGATTGTGAGCATAGGCTAAGCATCCAAAGATTCGGATATTTTTATATGATGGAGTGCAACCAAACAAAATTTCATAAGGTGTTTTTTCCTTTAACAAGATAGAAGGAGTACGATTAATCAAATAAGCAGCTATCAAAACACAATCTCCCCAAAATTCAATAGTTAAATTTGCTTGAAAGCATAGAGCACGGGCTACATTGAGTATGTGACGATGTTTCCATTCTACTCTCGCATTCTATTGCAGAGTACCAACACATAAGGTTTGATGTATTATGCCACTTTCAAAATAATTGTTTAGACAAGTAAATTCAGTTCCATTATCACTCTGTACTATTTTCACAACTCCATTAAATTGTCTACGTGTTAAAGCAAAGAAATTTCTAAGAGTGTGACCCATTTCAATTTTATCCTTCAACAAATAAACCCATACACCTCTAAATTGATTATCAACAATAGTTAAAAAAAATGTGCACCACATAAAGAAGGAGTTCTATAAGGACCCCATAAGTCACAATGGATCATTTCAAAAACAAGAGATGCTTTATTATCACTAGTCATAAATTCTTCTCGACTTTGTTTTACTTAAAAACAAACCTCACAACTCTCAATACACTCATTACTATTTCTATCAACAGTTGGTAACAACTTTATAACTTTGTTATAAGGATGTCCCAACCTTTGATGCTAGAGTTCAGTTGTATCCTTCCTTGTTGTCTTCATATCTTTAGCATAGATTTTGCCTCGAAAGTAGTAAAGCCCCTCGTGCAACTCACCAGCTCCAATCAACTTCCTTGTATAACGGTCCTATATAACACAAAATTTATTAGTGAACTGGATTATGCAATTCGACTCTTCAACCAATTGTGACACTAAGATTAAGTTACACTTCAAATTAGGCACATATAAAACATTATTTAATTTCAAGTGTTCATTCAATACCACAGTTCCTTCTTTTTCTGCTATTATCTCATTCCCGTCAGGCAATCCAATTGGGCATGCAAAGACTTCATTCACATCACTCATCAACTCAAGACTTTTGGTCACATGATGACTGGCTCTAATGTCAATTATCCATTCCACTACTTTATACATACCATTTAGTCTTTCTTGGTTGCTTTCTTTTTGTGAGTTCAACATATTAAGTAAAAATCTATTGTTCATCGCTTAATCGCTTTATTCGATTAAGGCTCGCCTCAACAACTTGGTTTTTGCTATAATTCTTATGTTCCTACAATTGTTACATTGGCTTGAATAGGTCCACCACGTCCCCTTCCACCTGATCCATCGGATTGTCTTATGCCTCCTTGTCCACCACCTGCCCCTCATCCATTTCCTCAAGGTTTGTCTCCCCACCAATCTAGATACCCAATTAGTTGAAAACATGAGTCTTAATTATTCCAGATTTATTACAGTTGAGCATACGGCTTTTATCCTCTTATTTCTTCGTATTGTTGTTTCTTGGGTGACTTGTCCTGCTTTGAACGGAAGTGCCATTGTTTCACCCTTTATTACTTCCTCTACGAAGTTATGTTATGAACTGATGCTCCTCTTGAACAATCATAGCATATGCTCAATTCAGAGTTGGCAATGGTTCAATACATCCTCCATAAGTCAAGTCATCTAACCCATAAGAGCGTACCATTCCATAAGTCGAGTTATCTAACCCATCAAGAACTGATGAAGTCGTTCTTCTTCACGCCTCTTGTCCAATTTTGCACCAACACGACATCTACATCCTCCACATCGGCATGTCGGGTTATGTTCATAGTTTCCTAGTTCTTCCCATATCATCTTCAACCTCCCGTTGTAGTTTATTATAGTGAAGCCTTGTTGTTTACACTCTACCAACTCAGCTTTAAGTTAGTGAATGTGTGCTATGTTCCCTATTGAAAATCTCTCCTTAATGTCGTCCCTAAGTTCCTTAGCAATCTCCATATATGTTATGGTTGATCGTAGAGCAAGTTCAATTGTGTTTAGCATCCATGAAACCAACATGAAGTTAACTATCCACCAATCTTCTTGATAGGATGATTCATCAAAAGGTTGTTTCGTTGAACCATCAATGAATCCAAACATCTTCTTGGCTCGTAACATTGTTTTTATCTCTCTTGCCCATTCATCATAATTATAACCTTTCAACTAAACTTGTGTGGTGATATTTGTAGGTTTTTAAAGTTCAAAACAAAGTTTGCAACGGAAGATTTTGGTCCAGTAAATTTTAAAAATTAATAAAAACTCTTTTTACGATTCTATGGTACATGCATACTAATCAAAAAACAATAAAGAAGAATTACCTCAATCAAATAAAGGAGATTTTTCTAGCAAGTAGGGTTGACAACTCAAGATCCTTTTTTTTTTTTTTTTTTTTTCTGTTTTCCACGATCTTCCAAGCCGCCTTCACTGGTACTTGTGAGCCGCACGCATTAACAAAGGTTTTATTTTTAGAACTCTTGATATTTCAACACATGAGATCAAGAGGGTTAGATGGAAGCAAAAAAATAAAACTTTTCTCTTTTTTTTCTCTAATTTTACACCTCGACGCCTGAAGGTTTTGCCTCTATTTATAATATGTTCCTGACTGATTCAACCATCGGATCAGCGGGCACATTTAAATATTGAATTCAAATTAAGTGACCAAAAATAAATCAAATTAACCGTTTCATCCATATAGTAATTACTATTATCACCATCACAATAATTATTGTTATCAATGATCGCTCATCTATATGTAATTACTATTAATTAATTAATTCAATAATTAATTAATTAGCATTTAATTATCCACACCATTACATAGTTGCTATGAAACAAGTTCTTTTTAAGAAACTATGAAGTTCTCCAAGGGATTCTTCTATAATCAGACCACGACAATGTTTTACAGCATGTCTGTGAACTCGATAATCAGATTTCCAAGCTCTAATAAATTTGATAATAATTAAACTCTGTAATCATCATCATAATTTATTAGTTCCAAAGATTATTCCACTAGTAACTGGAATTTAACTCAGAATTACGTAATAATTTATGTAGATGATACTCATAGCCCATTGATATGATTATTACATGCAATTCAATCCTCCAAAATTGGTCCATCATTAGAGCTATGAAATTACCACATCTCTCTAGTGATATCTTTATCTCAAGTTCCATTAATTCAATTAGTGAATGCTTAATGAGTAACCCTGTTATAAATTAGAGTTTCGCCAAACCGTTCAGCCTGCACTACACTTAAGAGAACCACTATCCAAATTTTTCCTCAAAAGGGTTTGATTCCATATCCGTAGGACATGTGTTCCCCAGCCACTTCCATTCCCAATGGGCCTCCAAGACATAAGTGATTGAACTGTCCGTCTAGACGCACCGGCAACCTATGAACCAAAAAGGCCCTATGGCAACAGACAAGGAGTCCGCTGGCTACTTAGATTAAGATTAATATGCATATGATCATCTAGTGACACCGCTTAAACTCAATTGTAACGGTATGTTTATTTAAGAGTTTAATCCATGCCTGCTCGCCCCATGTAATCGTATTACATAAAGCACTCCATTTTAATGTCACCATCAGTAATCCGATAAAGATTAATGCATTCTTAATGTTCGTGGACCGCATTTCCAGTATTATAGATCAAAGATCCCTACTTTGATTTACTATAGACAATTTAGTTTATTATCTATAATCTTGATCATCTCATATAACCTGTTATATACTAAGATTATAGCTATTAATAAACTCGATTTTATGATATTTACTAAATTATACAACACATGTATAAAGAATCAAATATAGAAATTTGTTTTCTTGAAGCGGTACAAATTACATGCTTTTAGGGCACCATACTCAACAATATTTCATAGATTGTCGTTGATCGGGAGAAAATATAGTGAGATCGTTGTGATTTTTTTCGAGGTTTTATTCCCCTCCTTCTTCCCATTAGTTGTGTTCCCTTACATGATCCACATCCATAAAATTTAAGATCTATATAGGAAATAAATCCAAACCCACATTGCTCTTTTTCCTATGGATATATTGCCCATACAGCTTATTCAGCCATCAAGTTTTAAAAACCCTGTTTGGTTGTTGAGAAAATGCAAAAACAAAATGAATCAATATTCCTAAATTGTAATATCAGATGACCTAATTAGAACTAGCCGACATAGTTGAGTAGAGATTTCAATTTCCTTCTAAAAACCAAACCATAACAACAACCCAAAAATTTCATATCTGCCCGCTTTTCCCCCACTTTCTCAACAACCAAGCAATAAGAAAATGTAAAGTCAAACCACCCAAATCCCACATTTCACCGAGCATTGCACACACAAAAACAACTCCACCCAAATGTATCCTAAAACAACCTGCAATCCAAAACCCAAAAAAGAAAAATAAGAAAAAAGTTCATCCGATAATCTCACCGTAAAATGCCGCACTTCCAAATTCAAAAACTCCAAGCTCCCTTAGCTCCTTCTCCATAAATGGAATCATCTACTAGCTTCAGCATAAAAAGATGAAAATGGTTTTTATATTAATATATATAATAACAAAATGGCATGCATGTAAAGCATGGGATTTTTCCATTCTTTTAAGGAGAGACCATCAATTATAAGAGATGGCATTTAAGAGATACTACCTTCCACTATAGTAATTTTTTATGAGTAAAGCTGAAAATCCTATTTGGGAAATTTCTTAGTTTCAATATTTTGATTTATTTCTTATATTTGTATCAATTATTTCAATTGGGTTTTTCTTATATTTTTTCATTAATTACATATTATATTATGGCTTCCTCTAGTGTTGGAAATGGACCAAATACTGTTAGTACTAGTTGTGATGTTGAAGATGATTGGCAAATGTTGTCAAATCCTAGTTTTAGGAGTAACATTGATGCTGATGAGATTGTTTAACCAACATCCAAAAAAACTAAGACTTTAATCTCCAATGTGTGGAATTTTTTTGTGAAAAATGGGGTTGGTAAAGATGACAAAGAAAAATGCAAATGCAAAGCTTATGGGAAATAATATACTTGTTCAAGTAAATCAAGAACTTCTCACCTATCACGTCATATTTCCAAATGTTGCATGATACCTCGATTTCATAATGTAGGAAAGATGTTAATTGATTGTAAGGGAAATTGAGAAAGAGAATATTTGATCCTAAGAAAAATTGAAATATATTGTCTGAATTGATTATTGCACATGATCTGCCTTTTAGTGTTGTTGAATAGAGGGTGTTTAGAAAATAACAAAAAAAAATTAATGAAGATTGTCAAAGTATTTATAGAAGAACAGCTAAATTTAATGTGATGAAGAAATATGATATTGAAAAAGAAAATTTGAAACAACAATTAGCACAAATTCCAGGTAGAGTGTGCTTGACTTCTGATTGTTGAACCGCATGCACCAATATTGCCTTTATCTCTTTGATTGCACATTATGTTGATAAGGATGGGAAGTTGAAAAGTAAAATTCTATCATTTACTCATATGCAACCTCCACACAGTGGGCATGATTTGTCATTGAAGGTGCTTGAATTTTTAAAAAATTGAGGAATAGAGAAAAAAATATTTTCTATTACTTTGGATAAAGCATCTTCGAATGATAGCATGCAAAACCTCTTAAAAGAACACCTATGCTTATCAAATAGCTTGTTACTTAATGGATAGTTCTTTCATATTAGATGTTCGAAGCGTATCTTAAACCTTATTATTCAAGATGGTTTGAAGGTTGCTAGTGATGCATTGCATAAAATTAGGCAAAGTGTGCATTATGGGCAGCATCTAGCAGATGAAACAATTCGATCAATGTGTTGAAAAAGTCGCGGAATTGATACATCAATCGCTTCTGAGATCATATTGCATTAGATGCTGAACTTCATTGCCAATGCTTCTGAGAGTGCAATGAAGTATCTTCGAGCTTTTCATAGTTTGAGTTTGATTAATAAAAATTATAAGTGGTGTCCATCTAATGATGAATGTGTAAGAACAATGTCGATGTGTGAATTCTTGAAGCCATTTCATACAATAATTAACTTGATTTCCAAATCATCTTATCCTATTTCTAATTTGTATTTTGGGAAAATTTTGAGGATGGAGCTTCTCTTGACATCCAACTTGGAAAATGAGAATTTGTTAATTCAAAGTATGTGTTGTAAAATGAAAAAAAAAAAATTGACAAGTATTGGAGTGAATAGTGTGGTTCTTCCATTTGAGGCTATTCTTGCTCCAATCAAGAAGCTTAATTTCTTAAAGTATACTTATTTAAAATTTGACCCACATAGCTATAAAGAAAAATTAAAAAGAATAAAGAAGACTTTGTGTAAGACCCGGGAAAAAGCTAAAATTTTAAATTTAGCTAGGAAGGGCAAAATGGTAATTTTGTCGAAATGGGACATACTAAAACCTGTAATTTTTCTAAATCTCGGATGACGAAACGGACTTCACAGTTGAAATCGTCTCGCGAAATCTAGCCATTCAGATGAATTTCGTTGAATTCCGAGACCGTCGGATTTTTCCCAAATTTCAAGGCGACGAGCGTCGAGTGTACTCCCAAAATGTGATTTTAAAATCCCAAAATGAAAAATACGAAGAATGTCCATTTATAGATAGAATTTAAAATGGACGAAATAAATCGTTTCGGAAATGAAAACGACTAGTAAGCCGTGATAATGCGGGCGCGATGTGAGCCACGTGTCTCATGTATAAATATCAAGAAAATATCTAAAATCAAAAATATCTCACAATTTGGTCTAGAACAAAATGTTAGAGAGAGAGAGAGAGGAGGGAGAAAAAAAAAGCAAGCTTCTCCGAGGATTTTACAAGGTTTTGCCGATCGGAACTCGGCAGGCCGAGAGTTAAAGCTACTCTACGCTACGAGAGCTACGCGTGGGTATCGGAATAACAAGATTTCGTCAAGGTCCAAGGTTCGGGTTTTCATAGAAACCAAGAAAAGGTTGTGTCCCGGGAAATCACACTATTTGAAGTAGGGTTTTTCTCCTACTCGGTTTAATTTTTGTCTAAGGGCATGTGTGTGTGTGTCCAAGGGAAGTGCTGTCCAATTTTCCCTTTCGACCCTATGACTGTGTTTTGGCTATAACTTGGTCATCACTCATCCGAATTGAGTGATTCAAATTTTTGGGTAAACTAAACTTATAGGAGAACATATCTCCTTGAAATAGGTATATCCAAATTCCAACCACTTTGGACTCAATTCATTCAAAGTGGAGCAGCACGCTATGGTGTGCAACAGTAGCTCTCTGTGGGACACAATTGTCATTTTCTAATTGTTGGCCCAACTTTCCACGCCATAACTTCTTCGCCCGGAATCGTTTTCTCGGAGTGTTCTTCTTTAACTCTGTGGAGTTTCCCATTGAGTCAAGATTGCATCCATATGCTGTGGAGGATAGTGGCGATCATAACTTTTCTCTCAAATTCCATGTTTTTGCACCAAGTGTGTGTCAGTTTAGTCAAGTCGATGTGAATAGTCAGGTTTATACATGACCATTGCATGGCATGTTATAGGCTATTGTATCGGGTAGGAATTGTCATGAGTTATCCTAAGGAAGGCTATATGACATTATTTGTTTAGTCATGGATTGATGGATGCTAATATGTTGATACGATATCATATATATATATATATATATATATATATATATATATATATATATATATATATATATATATATATATATTGGCATGAAATATAACACCCTAAATATACCCTAGTCGCTTTTGACATGTTTAGGGTATTCTAAGCATAATTTGAATTTTTGTACTTAATGCAAAACATGGAAATTCTAAAACTCACTATATTAAGATACAAGGGCAAATATGCATCATGTAAGGCATAGAAGTCATAAGATGAAAAGGCTATGGGTTAAAATAGAATTGAGCCTAATTTGATTTGCAAAAGAGAGAATTTAAGGATTAAATGAATAATGAAACTTAACCCAAAAATGGTTGAGCCAACATGGCCTAAGGAAATATATTTTATTTAAGACCAAAGTTGGTCTCATTTGGGGGAGAAAAAAACGGTGGAGAACAAGAAGAAGAAGGGAAGGAGAGGAAGAAGGTTAAGAAGAAGTGTAAGAAACGGTTAAGCCAAGTTTAAGGTATGGAACTTTGTATAGATTTGTCTGGAACTATGAATTCTTGCATGGAATTCTCAAGTTTTGTATGGATTTGCGCAATGTCCCAAACCTAGGTTTTGTTAGATTTGATCCCAACCCTAAATTGGAAAGTAAGGTTGGTAAACCCTTAAATAATATAAGAAGAATATGGAATCCTCCCCTGCTGGATTCATGGATTAATTACAAGTAATCAATGCGCTAACAAACCTAACTAATCAGATATCGTTTATGTATGGGTTATGACCCATTTTAGAGTGGTTTTGGGAGGAATTCATGATAGGTTTTTGGTGTAAGATAAGTATTGAAAGATGAATTGAGTATAATAGAGATTACAAGATAAATATGAAGTGGTTTTCGAGGTGGCATGATTATCGAAGTTGATTTGGGTAGCAAATTATGGAAAAATGGGAGAAAAACCACCATTTCTGGAAAATTTCGAGGGGTGGTACCGGTACCAAACAGAGGGGTACCGGTACCATAAGCATTTTGTCCACTGGTACCGGTACCGGTACCCAATACTCTATTTTGGACAAAGGTTCGATTGGGCCATAACTCGTCATTTCTATCCGACGGAGTGATTACAGCCTGCTAAACTGTTAGACTTCAAGGAGAACAAAACATCCCAAATAGGGTAATCTTCAAATCTAACCTAGGTGGCCCAAAATTCACTTTAAAGTGGGGCTATGTTCGCCAAATTTCTAGTTCAGTTTTAACATAGAGTAGTCCCGGGTTGTTGACATAACTTTGAGTTCCGTGCCCGATCTGGGTGATTTCAGTTGGAGAAGAACCCTAGCACCTTAGCTTCAAATGAGTGCAAGAACTAGTGCCGTATGGGTTAAGACCCTGAAAAACAGCATTCCAAACCGGTCCCTAGTATAATATGGGCAAAATGACTAGTTTGGCATGAAAATGCCATAACTTGAGTTTGGATAATTTAATTGGAATGATTACAATTTCTAAGTAAAGTAGATTCATAGAGGAACAAGAATACATGAATGAGGTGTGAATACATAGGTATCCTACTATACAAGTATATGAAATGTCATATGCAAAAGGCATAAAACAGGAAAAATATAGGAAATGCAATATGTATAGATGCTCAGCGAAATACTTAATATGATAGCGAAATACGAAACGAATCAAACATGAACATGAACATGAAAAGCAATATGTCATGAACACATAATGTGATTAAGATACGTTATGAGTTCTGAAAGACATATGATCATATGACTGCCTAAGATCAAAGAATGAATGAGTGGACGTTCTGATCGGTGCTTCGGCACTCCTGTTGGTGCTACGACACTTCGCTATGCAAGCGCACGCTCTAATGGTGCTTCGCACTCCCGCCGGGTGCTACAAGACTTGGGCTACCAAGCGTGCACGCATCAATTCTGCACCGCGATTGCACTTCGGGTACTTATCAGGCCGCTGGGCCCTACTCATTTCTTGCGATCGGTCCGGGTAGTCAAACGCTTATATGATAAGACTCAATAAAGAATAAGAGTAAAGAAATGAATATGGTAAAGATCCTGAATGTACCTACGTACCTCTCAGATCTGCTCGGTGAAAATCTACGCACTTTGTACAAGTAAAATCTCATAGTACCTACTAGTACTTCCCTATCGTAAAATAAATAAGTATAAGCTCCAGAATATAAGTATAAGTCCAATAGTATCTAGCCGGCAATTCGTGATATGAATCAGGTACCTAATGGGTACTTTTGTACCGGGTAATAAGCTCCGTGATAAGATCCGAAATACAAGAATAAGCTCCGTAACACAAGTATAAGATCCGTAAGACAAGTATAAGATCCGTAATACAAGTATAAGATCCGAAATACAAGAATAAGATCTGAAGTACAAGAATAAGATCCGAAGTACAAGAATAAGCTCTGTAATACAAGTATAAGATCTGTAAGACAAGGATATGCTCTGTAGTACAAGTATAAGATACGAAGTACAAGTATAAGTTTTGGCAAGACTTACGGGTACTTCAAGAAGGTCTAAGCTCAGAATCCTACGAGAGATCCGGATAAGTATCGCCAATGTAAGTTTATAGATGTCCTTGGGAGATTTGAATAATTATAAGTCCGTGATAAGTATCGCATAAGTCCGATATGAAAGTGTCCTTTGGGGAGACTGGTCACATACATCCGATACAAGCATAAGTATGTGTCCTACGGGGACAAGTATAAGTATATGTATAAGCTCGGGGCATCGCACAATGAGGAACTGAATAAGTATGTGTCCTACTGTGAGATAAGTATAAATATGTGTCCTAATGAGATCGGAATAAGAATAAGTCTACCATATGCAAGATCCGGCAAGTATAAGTCGCCTCTAAGTATAAGTTCAAGATCAGAGATCAGAGATCCGAACAAGCATAAGTTTCTAACAAGGATACTATGTATGTAAACTGTTTATATGAATTCAAGATTCGATATCCGTTATTGTTATATGTTTAATATGATTCAAAGATATAAATGCTCGTACTCAAGATAAGTTATAAGATACGTTTCCCACTAAGCGTAAAGCTTAGCACGAGTTTTTAATCCGTGTAGGAACAGAGGAGGACATCTACGATTTTCCGCATACAACTGGGCCAGCACAATAGTAGGGGTTCACTACATGTAGGTTCTGCGCTCTGATTTGTAAATGTAAAAGTACAGTTTTTGTATATGTAAATGGAATTCAGTATATGTGTATAGATTTTGATGGACACCACTCCGGTGGTAGTTCTTTTGTATATGTAATGATTTTGTTATTACGTAAATTGCTCAGATAAATCTAATGTGCACAAGTTCAACTCGAAAAAAAATAAAAATAAAACAAGTAAAGAGTCCCAAAGATAGCCTCCTCGCTACCGACTTGGGCTCGATCCGCCATTTCCATTCGAACTGTGAATCGGGTGTGACAAAATATATGGAACTTATATGCTTGCGATATAAGTTTGCATGGTAATTGACATGAAGTGAAACTGATGAGAATGGTTCATGTAGTGTGCATCATACATGTAACATGAGAAATTGCAATGACATTAGCATTGCATATGCATAGGGACATCATCATATTGGGTGTGTGTGCATAGGTATGGTCATCCATAATCGCTGGTTGGCGAATAGATAGTGAGCTCTCGTGACTTTGACTCCACGTCCAATAAAATGACCTTGCTTCCGCTCAAAGCATAAAGTGAAATATAATTAATGTGTGTTGGGCGGAGCAAGAAGGGGACCATTAACCCCCCCTCATGTGAAAAGCTTGGAACATGGGTGTAAGAGACCCGCGAAGTGATCCGAAAAGTTTTGTTGCCCAAAGAAGACACAAGTTCATGTTTATCACTGGAACATGGCTGTAAGAGACCCGCGGTGTGATCCGAAGTTTCAAGGTTTCAAAAGCGACACACTTGGCCACGGTTATCACATGACTTTGAGTTATGTGATCGGGAGGCGGATCAATTCTAAATTAGCGTCTATCGCACTTCGCTTGGGGTACCGTGAGCTGGCAGGCCTCTGTGATATGTGTGTCATTGGTACCAATAAGACGGTTGTCACACTTGGTATAGGCATGTGAGAAGTCGTGAGTGACTCTGATATGGGCATGAAGACATTCCATGGCGTCATATGACATTCATGCAGACATTTTCTACTGGATTTGTATTGGTCAGGTTTGATCATTATATGAGCACTTAGCGGGGAGTAACTCCTCAGGAGATTATCACTACTAGGCTTTTGCTCACTCCCCGGGTTATGGACCCCCTTTCACAAAGTCAAGTGTGCAAATGTAATCTACATTCGGGACCGCACATATGAAGAAAGCTCCGACGTGGCTTGACCATATTTTGTATATGTATATTAGAACGATCAATTTTAATATATCATTTTGTATTAGAGTGTATAATTGAACTCTTGTAAACATATCACTACATAGTTGCATGTATAGTATTTAGGGTATGGTTGAATGGGGCCGAGTGGTCGTTATGACTCGTGAATGACCCAGTGTGGTATATTGAGCCCAGATGGGTCATGTGATGTATTTTTATATAGGTTGTATTTTGGATAGAGCTTCCCGTATAGAGGAGACTTTGTCCGATTTTTTTGTTAAATTATGGATCCCAATAAATGGGGATATGATGATGTAAGATGGTTACCCGACACCCAGCCGGGGTTCCCGCGAGAGGTCGACGTTGTCAACGGGACCCCAGGATAAGGTGTCACACTGGGCATCGTAGAGCATAGGTACACGGCAATTGGGCATGAGGGATAATGGTTTAGCCATGGTCATTATATGTGTGTGTCCGATATGAGCATCATACCGATGTCAAGGTTTAGGGTATGTGATTACCTAGGCAATCACCCGGATAGGATTAGAACACCGCATGCATTATGTTTTTACGATATGGTGTATAACATGACGTAGGTCGTATGTCAGGTGCATTTATACATGATCGATATATATGAAACAAAGAACACTAGAGTTGTGAGAGCATGATCATAAGTATCTGAAACTATTGATAGGTATTATGAATACATCATTACGATATAAGAAGAAATTCATTTATGCTTAATGTGTAGAGATGGTTGTCACTGACTTATACGCAGAGGCCGTCCACTGTAAGACTCAAATTTCACCATCGCCCTGCTGACCCACAAAGTTTTTTTATGGAGACCATGGACGCTACAGTCGCCACTATTGTATAGGTTGGTGTAGCCGGGGGTCAAGGAGGAATGAGTAACCTCCAGAGGTTTAGGGCACATCATCCCTCGACATTCAGGGGAGGAGAGGACCCATTGGTAGCAGACCATTGGTCCGGTCAGATTGAGAGGGTATTGGAGGCCATGGAGATCACCTCCGCTACTACACGAACTGCTACGCTTTTTCACCTAGCCGTGAATCCTTGATATGGTGGGATTATGAAGACCTCCGTAAATGTGGGAGGCGATGACTTGGGTAGATTTCTAAAGAGCTCTTTACGAAAGTGTTCTTTCCAAATACTACTGCACAAGGTCCGAGAGTTCCTAGATTTCATAGGGAGACAAGACAAGCATCGAGTACGAAATAGGTTTATTGAGCTAGCCCATTTTGCAGATGACTATGTGGCCATAGATCTGGCCAAAGTAAGGAGATTTGAGGATCGTCTGAGACTGTCCATCAGGGGCAAGATTGTGGGACTTCTTCTACAGGATATGGACTCTATGGTTAGGACAGCTATGGTCATAGAGGGTGAGATAGTTTATACTAAGAATAACCGAGATGCGGATACTAGTAAGAGGAAGGAGGGTCAACCTTCTTCAAGTTCGAGAAAGCGGTAGAGGACTTCTATTTCCCGAGGATCATATGAACGGGGCCAAGGCTATTAGAGCCAAGGTCAGGGTCGAGGCTATCATGCTGGGCTGACAGGTAGAGCACAAGCCGCATGTAAGGTATAAGCCGGTTTCTTCTCGCTGCCAAAGACGGGACATATAAGGAGGGATTGCCCATAGAGGCAAGGATCCTGTGGTTTGGGCGCATGTCCTAATCATCGGGACCGGTGACGGACACAATTTTGTCTACTGCGGTCGTGGTAATAGTATCAGCCCGGTGTCGCATAAGAACCCAGTGGTGTCTGCATTGTGCCAAAGAGGCCAAGTTATGGGTCGAGGTCGAGGACAGGGCCCACAGGCCGGGATTTTGGGGACTCAGGGGCATGTCTAAGCTATTACCCCATAGACTGAGATAGCAAACCAGTCGGTGATATAGGGTACTTTCTTGCTCTTTCATTTATGGGTGACATTTTTATTTTATTCTGGTGCATCTCATTCATTCATCAAGGTATCAGGTGTGAAAGAACCCGCTTAGAGGTTGAGACTTGGAAAAGCCGCATGTGGAGTTCTCTCCTATGGACTAGGTGAGGGTTAATCGTATATGTCGGATTGTGAGCTAGAGATCTCGTATTCTACTCACCTGGACCTTCTGCAAGTTACTGACACGTTAGAAGCCACGCCATTATTCGTGACTGACATGAATCCGCACATCGAAATGCTATCGACCGTGGATCGTAGGAGGGTTACCGCCACACACAAGATGGTAGTTGTATGTTCCGTGGGATAAGTATGATGTTTTTTACCACATACGCGGTAATGACTCTAGGTGGCACGGACGCTGATGGGTCAAGCACAAGCCTTTACCCTATAGGACGAGGTGAGACTGGATTTGAGTCTACCTCTGGTGGTTTGTGGGTACGAGGATGTTTTTCCGGATGAGCTACTGGGATTACCTCCACACAAGGATGTAGACTTTGTTATTGAGTTACACGCTGGTACATCACCTATTTCTATGACTCCACATAGGATGGCGCCAGTTGAGTTGCAAGAACTCAAGGTCCAGATACAGGATTTATTGGATAATGGTTTCACAATCGAGTACTTCACCTGGGCGCCCGATTCTCGCTTTATAAAAGAAAGCATAAGACCCTTCTCCGTGTATCGACTACCGACGCTGAATTGGGTTACGATCAAGAATCAGTATTCATTACCGAGGATTGATGATTTATTTGATCACTGAGTAGGTCTATTCCAAGATGTATCTCTCCAGACCGATTGTCATTAGCTGAGAGTTAGGAGGCAATATCTCCTAAGACGCTTAGACGCTGTATGGGCATTTTAGTTTACGTTGATGCCTTCTGATTGACGACGCGCTCAATGTATTCATGGATTCATGTATAGGTGTTCCAAACTTATCTAGATCACGAAAGAGGCTTTGTTTGGAGCGATATCTGATCTACCTCAATCTAAGGAGAAGTAATGTAGGATCATTTGAGGATTATTCTCCGTGTTTTGCGAGAACATTTGGCTAGGCCACCAAGTCTAGTAAGTGCGAGTTTTGGCGATCAGGTGCGATTGGGACACCTAGTTTCGCTTCGTGTGTGTCAAGTGACCCCGACCAAGGTCGAGGCAAGCAGGAGTCGAGAGACCGGGCCGGCCAAGACACGCTCGACCGTCGGATATTACATGTATATTATTGAGGACTTCTCCCGATTAACTGCGCCTATGACTAGATTGACCCAGAAGGAGGTCAAGTATGAGTGGAATGACACGTGTGAGAGAGCATTCCAAGAGTTAAAAAGGAGGCATACATCAGCTCCTATTCCGATAAATTCCGAAAAGGGTTGCAGGTACACTAAGATATTGTGATGCCCTCGAAGGACGGATCGATGCGCTCTAATGCAACCCAGAAAGTGGTAGCTTTATGGTCTATGATGTTAAGAACCACGAGCATAATTACTCTACTCAAGACATGCAGTTGGAAGCTATAGTCTTCGCTTTGAAGATATGGGGCCACTATTTATATGGTGAGCACCGAGGCATTGCATTTTCTCGACCAAAATTTCAAGTATATCTTTACTCAACGGGACCTCAATATGAGGCAGCGCAGATGAATGGAATATCTGGAGGATTATGACTTCACTTTGCGCACTCATCTTGGTAAGGCAAATGTGGTGGCTGGATGCACCCGGCCGTTATCACCGAGATCAAGCAAGGTGGTCGAGTGCGGTTGATGCTCGACCTGTGGGGCGCGGGCCATGCCGCGATGTTGAATTGCACTCCAAGGTGTTTTGGTGAGTTTAGTGGCTACACCTTCCCTACCGAAGAGTGGATTGAGTCCTGTGGGCAAGACGAGATAGTGCCATCAGACCGAGCATGCCAAGATGGCGACGAGGGTCAGTCATTAACACGGATGGTAGTCTTCGCGATAAGGATGGATTATGGTTGCCCTCATTTGGCAAAGCCGAGGAGATCCTTCTAAGAATTTCATTGTTCTCATTTTCACATCCAGTAGCACCGAAGATGTATCATGATCTTTGTCGCCAAAGATACTCTGAAAGGGATAAAGAGACACGCTTGGGATTTTGTTCGGACGATGTCTTATGTGTCAACATATTAAGGTTAAGCATCGAGGCCGCCAGGTTACTCCAAACATCGAGGTAGCTGAGCCGGAAGTGGAAGTTATCACGATGGATTTTGTGATCTACTCCGCTACGAACATCGTGTGGGTAGCTAGCGATGCGGTGTGGGGTAATAAGGACCTACTTACTAAGTCTAAGAGACATTTTCCGGGTCGGTGGCGGATGACCTTCTATTAATTGTGAGGAATTGTAAGTTATACATATGAGAGATTGTACGGTTGCGTGGAGTGCCGCCTCCATAGTATCGATCGGATCCTGTGGTTTATGCTCTCGCCTGAAAAGTTTCTAGAGAGCTATAGGGGCACAGTTGAGGATGAGTACTGCCTTTCATCCACAAACTAACGGTCAGTCGGAGAGGACTATACAGGTGTTAGAGGACATGCTAAGAGCATGCGTCTTGAATCTCAAGGGTAGTCAAAGCAGTACTGGGCTCTCGTTGAGTTCGCCATAGTTAATGTGAGTATACATATGGCGCTCATGAGGCATTATACGAGCCGCGCCGACCTGCCGTTGAACGAGGTGAGAGATGCACCACTGGGTCCGAGTTGACAGTTGACACCTCAGTGAAGGTGGAATTGATACGTAAACGTCTTCTCACGACTTAGAGTCGGTAGAAGAGTTACGCCAACACACGGCGACGACCTCTAGAGTTTGAGGTGGGAGATTATGTCTTCTTGAAGATTATGCCTAAGAGAGGAGTGATCGGGTTTGGCAAGCAAGGAAAGCTATCACCGAGATATATTGGGCTCTTCGAGGTACTCGAGAGGGTAGGTGTAGCTGCTTACCGGTTGGCACTACCTCCGAGTTTATCGAGTGTTCACGACGTATTCCATGTCTCCATGCTCCGAAAATACACTCCAGATCCGACTCATATAGTGGATTGGGGCAAGCTTGTTGTTGATACAGATGGGACTTTCTAGGAAGGACCAGTGCGTATCATGGATAGACGAGACCAGTTTTTGCGACTCAAGACTGTGAGGCTAGTGAAGGTGCTATGGCGACACCGACACCGAGGAGTGGAGGAGGCAACATGGGAGCGTGAGGACATGATGCGTACCTCCTATCCTTTCTTATTTGGGGATGAATGTATGTTTTTTAGTCATTTGGTAGCATATGTTGCATATACATGTGATTGCGTATATTAGAGTTGAATTTAATTTAAATTTTTAAGGAGGAAGAATGTAAGACTGGGAAAGCTAAAATTAAATTTAATAGAAGTGGCAAAATGGTAATTTTGTTAAAACGGGATGTGCTAAACCGTAATTTTTCTAGGTAGATCTCATATGACAAAACGGATCATCGTTGAAATCGCCTCGCAAATCAGTCACCCGCATGAATTTGAATTCGGCACTACTCCGATTTTTCCCAAATTTCGAGGCGACAGACGTTGAGCGCACCCAAAAACAGGATTTTTAAAAAAATCCCAAAAAATGTCAAATATTTAAAGAATGTCTATTTACGAAAGATAGAATTTAAACCGGGACGAAATAAATTGTTTTAAGACGAAAATGGACTAGGGAAGCGTGACACATGGCGCGATGTAAGCCACGTGTCTCATGTATAAATATCAAGAAAATATCTAAAATCAAAAATATCTCACAATTTGGTCTAGAACAAAACGTTAGAGAGAGAGAGAGAGAGAGAGACGAGGGAGAGAGACGAGGGAGAGAAAAAAGCAAGCTTCTCCGACGATTTTACAAGGTTTTGTCGATCGGAACTCAACAGGCCGAGAGTTAAAGCTGCTCTACACGACGAGAGTTACGCATGGGTACCGGAATCACAAGATTTCGTCAAGGTCTAAGGTTTGGGTTTTCATGGAAATCGAGAAAAGGTGGTGTCCCGGGAAATCACCCTATTTGAAGTAGGGTTTTTCTCCTACTCGGTTTAATTTCTGTCTAAGGGCATGTGTGTGTGTCCAAGGGAGGTGTTGTCCAATTTTCCCCTTCGACCTCATGACTATGTTTTCGCTTGAGACTCGTCATCACCATCCGAATTGAGTGATTCAAATTTCTCAGTAAACTAAACTTATAGGAGAACATATCTCCTTGAAATAGGTATATCCAAATTCCGACCCCTTTGGACTCAGAAATTCATTCAAAGTTGAGCAGTACGCTATGGTGTGCAGCAAGAAATTCCTGAGTGGGACACAATTATCATTTTGGCTTCCAACTTCGGACGACCATAACTTCTTCGTCCGAACTCCGTTTCAGGTGTTCTTAGACTCTATGGAAAGCTCATTGAGTCAAGATTCCATCGATGTTCCTGTGGAGGATAGTGGGTGATCATATCTTTTCTGAAATCTATGTTTTGTACCAAGTGTAAAAAGGTTTGGTCAGGTCAATGTGGAATATCGGCACATGAATTATCAGATGACATGTCAGAGGCTATTGTATCGGGTAGGAATTGCCAAGTGAGTTATCCTAAGAAAGGTTGTATGACATTATTTGTTTAGTCATGGATTTGATGGGATGCTAATATGCTTGATACGATATATATATATATATATATATATATATATATATATATATATATATATATATATATATATATATATATATATATATATATATATATATATATATATATATAGATTGGCATGAAATATATGGAACTTATATGCTTACGATATATGTTTGCATGGTAATTGACATGAAGTGCAACTGATGAGAATGGTTCATGTAGTGTGCATCATACATGTAACATGCGAAATTGTAGTGACATTAGCATTGCATATGCACAGGGACATAAGCATATTGGGTGTGTGTGCATGGTTATGGTCATCAATCATCAGTGTTGATGAATGGGTAGTGAGCTCGCACTTTGGACAATGTCCAATAAATGACTCACGGTTCAAAGCATAAAGTGAAATATAATTAATGTGTGTTGGGCAAAGCAAGAAGGGGACCGTTAACCCCCTCAGGTGAAAGTCTGGAACATGGGTGTAAGAGACCCGTGGTGTGATCCGAAAAGTTTTGTTGCCCAAAGAAGACACAAGGTCATGTTTATCACTGGAACATGGGTGTAAGAGACCCGCGGTGTGATCCGAAAAGTTCTGTTGCCCAAAGAGGACACACGGTCATGGTTATCACATGACTTCCGAAAGGCGATCGGGAGCATGGATCGACTCGGAATTAGTCACCATCGCACCGCTTTCTGGCACCGGTGAGCCAGTAGGGCTCCTGTGATATGTGTGTCATCGGGTACTACCAAAGGATTCGCTTGTCACACTCGCATGTGCATGTGTGAGGGAGTCGGTGAGTGATTCGGGATATGGGCATGAAGACATTCCATGCATGACATACAACATTCATGTAGACATTTTCACTTGGATGCGTATGGGTTGGTTTGATCATTGTATGAGCATTTAGGTGGGGAGTAACCCTTGTAGGAGATTATCACTACTGGGCTTTGCTCACCCTGGCCAGGACCCCTCTTCGTGCATAGCCGTGCAGCGGCCGACCACCTCACTCTACACCGACCCAATGACGGATCCGAACCGAATGACGCGAGACCATGTACCGACTCTTACTCGCTTAACTAAACATTGGTATATCTTAAGTCTTATAATATATCAATATCATATACAAAAGTCCAAAATAAAACTACCAATCGTAGTGGTGTTTACAATGTCCCACATACGTGATCGAGTCCCATTACATATTCAAAACTATACATTTACAATTACCGATCGTGAGCAACCTATTAGCGTTGATGAACCCCTACTCAGGTCGCCCCCAAGAAACGCTGGTTCTCGAACGCCTTCCGTACCTACGCATTAAACCCGCGGCGCTTTACGCCTAGTGGAAACATATATAATATGCGTAGGCCACTTATAATAAGCATATAACAATAACAGGTATCAGAATTTCATGCATTCAGATAATGGACTTATACAAGTAATTATGCTTATTACGGACTTATGCTTACAACGGACTTATGCTTACAACGAACTTATGCTTATTCTTATATAAAGTACGTGGGTACTCACAGCGGATTCATTATCACGGAAGTACGTAGGTACTCTTGGACTTATATGTTTATTCGGGTCTCAGTAGGATTCTGAGTTTACTGCGTATTGATACGTGCGATATTCTGGATCGGAACGATACACCATCATTTCCTCTTATTTATTCTTGGTTTATTGTATCATATAATTCACGGAAATACGGACGATTACTAATAAAAGTGTAAGATCACATCATAATAAGTATCCCGAAAGATACTATCTGGTCACGGAAGTCTTGTGTGCTGGCGAGATTTCAGTGCAGGCAGGTGCCATAACACTAATCGGGACGGGGTCGTGGCGCAACCAAGGCAGTGTCGTGGCATAGCAGGGCGAGTCTGTTAGCGCCTTAGAATGCCAGAGTGCTAATCGAGCGAGTCTGGGACGCCAACGGTGTGCAGAGTACTAATCGGGCAGGGAGTCTTGGGAGCACTAGCGGGAGTACGAGTGCCCCTGGCTCCAGGCAGAGTCTGTTGGCACTAATCGAATCTTAGAAGTACTAATCAGCGAAGTGTTATGTCATTTAAAAGCGGTCTCGGTATTTTTATAATTATGAGTTCGATAACTTAACATCGTATAATAGGGTACTCTTAGCCCGCATGTGTTCATGACGGTCGGGTTT
This sequence comes from Tetrastigma voinierianum, assembly GCA_016808115.1. Taxonomy (NCBI): domain Eukaryota; kingdom Viridiplantae; phylum Streptophyta; class Magnoliopsida; order Vitales; family Vitaceae; genus Tetrastigma; species Tetrastigma voinierianum. Next base: position 179,684 of record JAEQBH010000743.1, on the reverse strand, counting down.
CATAGTAGTAAGGTATGATGCTTATATAATCACACCTTATTCATGTATTCCATATTTTTCAATGATCTACTGCGGGGTGGAATTAATCGATCGGATCATCAATGGAAGTTATGGCGCATTTTCATGCCAACTAGTCATTTCTGGGATTTTTACAGGGACCAGTTTGATACTCACTTTTCCGGGGTTTTAACTTCATATGTGGCATTATATCTTTGTACTATTTTAAATTTAGGTGCTAGGTTCTATTCCACTGGAATCACCCCATTCGAACACCGAAACTCAGGATCCCATCGAAACAACTCGGACTACTCTATGATCAGATGCAGGAAATGGAAGCACTTTGTAGCACACTTTGAGTGAATTTTGAGGCTATCTAGGTAATTTGGAGATACCTATAAAATATGTTTGGTTCTCCTTGAAGTCTATTTTAGTTGGCCACTTGAATCACTCAATCGGATAAGAAATAGGCAAGTTATGGCCAAAAATCGCCGGTCGAAAGCGGGAAGCGAAGACAGGTTGTACCGGTACAAATGCTTGTACCGGTACAGGATTCAGCCAAAACGACAGAACCGAAATTGTACGGTACAGGCTCAAGTGTACGGTACAGATTCCACCGAATTGCCCGAGAATGGGTATTTTCTCCCATTTTCATACTTTATTTCATCCATAGATCAAAAACTATCATGAATACCTCCCAACAATATATTATGGGTTATAACCCATACATAAACCAATTATAAAGGTTATGTAGAGTTTGTTGTAAACCACAGCTTACAATTTCCATGAATCCCTCCTCAAAATGAGGATTTCATACCAATCTTGTACTATTTAGAATTTTAGCAACCACACTTTCAAGAAACCTTTGGTTAGATGTAATCTAACAACTCTAGGTTTGGGCAAGCTCCTAACCATCAATTGCATGAACCTTCATAAAACATGAGAGTCCATCCAAACATTCATAGTTCCATACCAAAGTCAAGCATCCATACCTTGGATTTGCTCCCCTCCTTCTTCTTCTTCTTCTTCTTTCTCTTCTTCTCCTTTCTCTTCTTCTCCTTCCTTTTTCCTCCTCCTTCCCGTAAGCTTCTTGTTTGGAGACAAAGTAAATTTTTGGTCTCCTCCCTCTTTATAGTAAAGGTTTTGATTATTAATCTTTTAACCCCAACTTCCATTAATTACATTAAATTCTTATTATTCAAACTTTAGTACTCTAATCTTATTAATTCATAACTATCTTTGATGCCCCTTGCCCAGACAATTTACTATTTTGTCCGTGGTGTATAAAATTTTTCGGGTTTCTAACTTTCCATATTTTGAATTAAATTTACGAAAATTTTAATTTATGTCACAAAATACCACTAAACATGGTAGAAAACAACTAGGGTATCTTCAGGGAATGTTACATATTGACATTAAAGGACCGCATATGAAGAAAGCCAGAAGTGGCTTTGGACCATATTTTGTATATGTATATTAGAATGATCAATTTTAATATATCAGTTTGTATAAGAGTGTATAATTGAACTCTTGTAAACATATCACTACATAATTGAATGTATAGTATTCAGGGTATGGTTCAATGGGGTCGAGTGGTAGCTATGACTCTTGAATGACCCGGTGTGGTATATTGAGCCCGGATGGGTCATGTGATGTATTGTTATACAGTTTGTATTTTGGATAGAGCTTCCCGATAAATGGGACATGATGGTGTGGCGTCGAGTTACCCGACACCCATCGGTTTTCGTAGGTTGACGGGTTGTCAACGGAACCCCTGAGATAGGGGTGTCACACTTTGTGCACACTTTTTGAAGAGTATAAAAAAAATGGTACATCAACTTCTATGACTTCTTTTTCTTCTAAAGTGAGTCAACCACTAAGTATTGCTAGAGGAGAAAAGGAGAAGTTGCCTACATATGATGTAAGTTGACTTTAATTAAATTCATTGTCTTATTATTATTATTATTACATGTATGTATATATATTATCTAATGAAATATTTATTTGTCATTTGATAGGATTTTGAAGAATTTGATTGCCAAGAAACTAACAATAATGGAAAGTCTCAACTTGATCTCTATTTAGAAGAGCCAAGAATTTCCTTCTCAAAAAATTTTGATGTGTTGAGTTATTGGAAAGATAGAAGCAATAGATTTTGTGATCTTGCAAGGATGGCATGTGATGTATTAAGCATTCCGATAACTAATGTAGCATCGGAATCCACTTTTAGTATTGGCTCTCGTGTTTTAAGTAAGTATAGAACTTCTATGCTTGATGAAACAGTTCAAGCTTTCATATGCACATGTAATTGGCTACTTGGTTTTGTTGGTAAGTTTAACTTTTTTATTGAGGATTTATAATGAACCATTTTCTTTGTACAAATACTTTATACTTATACTAATTTTATTTATAGATGATGATGATGACTCAAGCGACATCGAGGATGTAGATCTTTCTAATGTGGAGTCAAATGTTATTATTAGAGATAATGATAATGTGGATGAAGATTAGAGGCATAGAGGATTTTATTTGAAACTTTGGATTTGTAGTTTTAAAGATGTTTGGTTGTTGATTTACTTATTTTTTGGTACTTTGAATGTTAACATGCTTGTTAGTGTTGTATTTTAAACTTAGACTTGTTTATGCTTTGGTATTTCATTGTTTATCTAGGACAATTTAAATTTGATTGTGGTTGGTAGTTTACGACTTTTAATTAGTATGTGATAGTAGTTAGTTAGGTTATGATGATATTTAGCATTATTTCCTTGTTTATTTTTATTTAAGACTTTAAATATTATTATATCGTCTAGGTTCCATCATTTTTTGTGTATTAAATATTATTACTTATTTGTGTATTGTTATTTTTATTTGAAGAATGCTAAAATAGGGAAATACGTATTTTAATCTTTTTTTAATATTTTGTCTCATTTAGGCCCGTTTAGGCCTACAGCCCATGTAAGGGTAGGCTAGACCAGTAAAAAATTAGCCCAAATAAAAGTGGGTCAAAATGGCTCGGCCCATTTAGGCCCGCCCGTTTCCTAGCTCTAACATTGGTAACTTGATGTAAATAATGTCTTCCTTAATGGGCATCTCATGGAGGAGGTCTATATGGTGTAGGCTTTGCAAGGCATCTTTGCGCGTTATCGCATCTTGTTTATCGGTTGCAAAAGGCTGTTATGGTCTCTGAAGCAGCTCCACCCGAAGCTTAGTAGAGCTCCGCACCTTCTTGCTCTCTCTCGGCTTTGTCACATCCCATGTTGACTCGTCCCTCTTTGCTTACTCTCATGGTAATGCACTCCTCTATTTCCTGGTTTATGTTGATGATTTGATTACTACATGTAGTGACCCCTCTCTTGTCGACACTATTAATCAGCAACTTGACTCTAAATTCTCCACAAATTATCTTGGGGTGCAATCTTTCTTCTTTGGAGTTGAGGTTGTGGCCACTCCATCGGGTCTTCTACTATCTCAACAAAAGTATGTTATTAATCTTCTAAGCAAACACAACATGTTATGCTCCAAACCTATCTTTACACCGCTTGTTGTAGGTACTTCTCTGACTGCTAAAGATTACGACAATCAATGCCACTATGTAACGTCAGGTAGTTGGTGGCTTCCAACATCTCTTAATGACTCGATCGGATATTTCCTTTGCCATGAATAAACTCTACATCTGCTTCGTTATCTTAATGGCACAAGATCCCTTAGTATCCAGCTTCTTGTCAACACTCCTCTTACATTACATGGTTTCTCTTATGCAGACTAGGTTGGGAACCCTGATGATTGTACCTCCATGGGGGCTTTTCTTATTTTCCTTGGTGTTAATCCCATTTCATGGAGTTCTACAAAGCAACGCATTGTAGCTCGTTCTTCCACTAAGGCTAAGTATTGTGCAATTGCGGCTACTCTTGTGTTGTAATTAGAGTGTCGACGTGTTAGGTTGGATTCGCGATTACGGGTTAAGCGGGTGACCGGGTGAAAACATGTAAACCCGTGCGACACGTTTACAATAGCGGGTAAAAAATCGAAACACGAACCGCGAGCGTTTTAATAAGCGGGTAACACGACCGACTGTTTAACGCGTCTAATTTTAAGCGGGTTGGTTGGGTTGGGTCGGGTTAACGATAAACCTCATTTGACCCATTTGCATTTACTACCGTTGGCCATTAACACGGTAAACCACCCGTTTAACCATTTACCTGTTTATTTAAAAATGTTAACTTCATAAAACTAACAGAAACTAACACAAAATGTAATATTTAGAGACATCATTCATACACACTATATAATAAAAATTACAAATCACAATCTAAATATTCAAATCAAAGTATCCAAATTCACATAACCATATTACAAATCATAAATACAATCCCAAATACAATCATATTACAAGTACAATCTCGAGCAACTATAAATTCCATGATTCACAAAATTCCGTAGAAAGATATCAATCTCCACCTCCACGACAACGGCGAGTTAAACAACAAATTCCCATGCCTACAAGTGAAATGAAATATTATATAACATTAATAATTAAATAAATTCATAACTAAATAAGTACCAAAAACTTGACATTACCTCTCTTTAGTCATGATCATTGATAGAAATAGAATTAGAACATTGAGTGGATATAACTTTATTAGACTTCATATTTTGATTGAAAACATCATCATCTAATTCTATGAATCATCCCACTAGAATCATCACAACTAAGCACAAACAAAACATAAATGAATCAACGATCTATTATGAATTAGAATAATGAGAAAATAATACTAGTACAGCTGGAATCAAACTTCTGCTCTTCCATGAATCCAATCTCTGTCTAAAATCAAAGCTTGGGCGGTTTAAATAAAAGTGAACTTGATACTTATTCAAAACTCTACATTTAAATGCAGATTGGAAATACAAGCTGTAGAAATAAAGGAATTGCCATCACATCACAAGCCAGCAGGACAATATAGGATGTGAAACTACTCTCCTTTCCAAAAGTTAGAATATCGACTCCTTTTTTTCGATCAGTAACTTTTTCCATTCAAATACAAGCGCTTCGGTCCTCGAAGCAGGAGCATCTTCTTATTCCGTTTTCAAAATCCTACATTTTATACAAAGTCATTATTAATATACAATAAACTACCTTGATCACATTCAATTGAACAAAATAGATTATGTTTTACTGAAAAGGCTTTCGGAATCATGAGACCATGAGTCGCTTCTTGTTTCTCACTACTTGAAGTACTTGGAACTGACATGTGTGAGTTGACCAGTACAATTCAAAGAGCTCAAATAAAGTATCCTGAACACACTTGAATTCATAGGAATCACCTGACGAAGTTTTGAATAGCCCGATCTACAAGGCGAGATTTTGTGCAGGATCTAAGATGATAGCAATTGAAAGAATCACACTATCTGACCAATACTTGTCAAACTTGGCATGCATATGACTTCCCATTATTCTCGTAAAAACTATCGTTTGTACATCAATGCCTCCTTCAAGTATGTTGAATTAGGAACACTTGAGAAGTACAAATTAGTTGTGGGATATGATTATGCAGGAGAATAAGCAAGTAACTTTATGAAACACCCTCGTAATTAGAAATCTTTTCTACTTTGCTCCGTTAACTTCTTGGGAAGGACAATGTCTATAATTAGAATCACTCAACTGTAAATGAATAAATGCACGACGATAAAAAAGTGCACTGTCAAGCATAACATAAGTTGAGTTCCACCTAGTTGGAACATCCCCTCGCAAACCTTTTTTACTCTCTAATGAAACTTGAGCAACACAATCCATGAACTTCTTTTCGCTGATGAGCCTTCTTTATTTGATGCTTTCGAATTTTTATCCTTTGATTCATCAATTTCTTTAGTCCATCTTGGACTATCAAATTAGAATATGTACTGTACAGGAACATGGAAAAGAACTCACCATCCCTCGAGAGCATTTTAGGTTAAGTTGACTCTTCAGCAACTCCAACAAAACAATCATTACTAGAAGCATTATCGAAAGTCAAAGAAAATAATTCCTTTCCAATTCCCGATCAATCAAAAATATACTTAAATTTTCTCGAGACAATGCAATACCGGTGTAGAGGAGGGTATGAGACAGTTAAAAAAATTTACGCAACTTCAAATTTAGATGCTTTATAATGTTTGTGAGAGAAACATATCCATCCCGGTCGATATAAAGTCCACAAATCGAATGTCAAACAAATTCTTCGAAGGAACCTGACACAATTTAAGTTTATCCTTCTCTCTCTTGTACATTTTTTAGCACATCGATTTTGCGGTATTCCCTAGAGGCATCGATATTGTCATAAGCATACTTGAACATTGCTCACAATACCCTACGTATTGGACAAATCGAAATGAGTAAATCATGTACAAGTATTGCCTCAACCGCTAACTCACGGCTTTTCAGGATCAAATTTTGTGGATCGCATTAGCATAGATCCTTGACCTTGACTCAGAAGCAATTGTCCAATATCCCCATGGTCTTTTTTCACACATTTTTCCATGTAGTATGCATGTTACGGTTCATGACCTAGGCTCACATATATATTTGATAAATATTACATGCGGCACGCTTCTTGCGAGTACGGATATTTTCATTTAATTACGCCAAAATATTTCCATACTATTGAAGTCTTTTGTAAACACTACGATTAGATTTACCTTTTGTTACGTAGTTGTACCGGTTGATGTATGTGTTATTTGGAGTTGCGACTACATTAGATTCATCTTGACGATCTTCTTAAGCGAAATTATAATATTGATGAAATCCATACATTTAAGGCAAAAAAAATGAGTTAAATAGAATCCATTTGCCTAAATACGCATACATTTTAATAAAGTAAATATGATGTTCATATATCCTAATAAACAATGTAAGCTTGATTAAATAAATAACTAAAAGAAACCATTAAAGAATAGCATAATGGCCTTAACTAAAAGAATTAAGAAACCATCAGTGTTGACATGGGATTATCCATTATATTGAACAAATAAGCTGCAATGATAAAAGGAAAAAAAATATAAAACAAGAGCGACTTATTAGGCTGCGGTGATAGAAAAGTTAAAATAGTGCGAGTGATAGAAAAGGAAAAAAAAATCAAAACGACTTATTAATGGAAGAGATAGATTCCTCGCTTTAGAAAGCAACAATGACATCTGTAGACTATACATGGGGTTGTTATTGTGACTTGAGTTATGACTTGAGTCTCTGCTATTGTGACTTGAGTTAAAGATGAGTTAATAACTCTCCATTCATGAGCAAAACACATGTTAACATCTTTCTTTATAGACATTGGTAAAACGGCAGTAGGAAACACCCCAGGCCCAGTGTAAGAGAGTATGAAGTTTCCTGAAGTATAATATTTTCACTTTGATCCTACAGATCTGAGATTCTATTTTGATCCCTCCCAACTCTCATGCTTGTTTTAACACGGTAACACTCTTTGTAGTAGTAAATTTTGCAAGTAAATTAATAAACATATCAATTTTCTTGTCTCTGAAGTAAAATTTGGGAGTGCTTTCATAACATATAAAGGGTCAAATTTAAATATTTATAACCTGAAGAAGATCACTAATCTGTGAGCATTGGGAATGTAGCAAATTTTCGATAAGATTAGTTGAATGACTGCAAGTGAAAAGATTTTGCACTCTAAATATGAAACCACGACATTGAAAAGATTGCTCCCGGGTTAAAACATTTGCTCCCAAAAGATCATTATTGGATCTTAATCTTTTATTTAAATCTTTTTATTTTTAAGAAGATGATCTTTCATAACCTGAAGAAGATGATCTCAAATAAAAGATTTAAAAGATTTAAACAATTTAAAATAAAAGATCACTAATAAAAGATTTAAGTCACAAAATCAACTAGCAAATCAGACTAAGCCTAGATTATCAAAAGATTTACCTCGAAGAGTCTTAGCTCGAAAATTCTGAGTCTAACTCGGATCTAAACGGATACGCTCGAACATATCTAAAACAAATGCCTTTCCGAGCGTTCACCGTTCAAGAATGTTCTGGCCGAGAGAGAGGGAGAAGCGACAGGAGAAAGAAAGCTCAGTTCGAGCGAAAGTGGGCGCAATGAACACAAAGCCTCACTGTTCAAGAATTTGCAAAGTTAGATTAGATTAAGAAAAAATTGCTTTATATATTTTTCTATGTGGCTGTTATTAAAAAAAAAATGATTAATTTTTTTAAAAAAAATATTAATTTATTAATTTTATTTAAACGGGTAAACAGGTTATAAACGGGTTAGCATGTCTCACGAACCGCGACCCGTTTATTAAGCGTGTTAAAGCTGGTTGACCGTTTATCACGAACCCGTTGGTCTCACCTTCCGTTTGTCGATTGTCGTGTCGGTTAATCGTGTCGTGTTGAATTTTGACAGGCCTAGCTGTAATGGGTGAAATCGTTGTTGTCAGAATTACTTGTTCTAATGCGGTTTTCGCCCACCCTATTCTCGGACAACCTTGGTGCCATTTATCTCTTCTCTAATCCAGTATTTCTGTGACGCCCCAAAACCTGGGAGTCCGTTGAAAACCCGTCAACCCGCAGAAGACTCATGGATGTCGGGTAACCCTACACCACAACACCATGTCCCCTTTTCCGAGACCCATGATTTAACAAAAATCGAACAGAGTCTCCTTTGTAATGCGGGAGCTCTCTTACGAAAATCTGGCAATCATCTGAAAACCTGTAACATGGCCCAATATAATCTGACGACCTCATTGAGTCTAATTATAATTGAAAGTGGCCTACTTAGGGCCACTCATCCCTATGACAAAATATCTGGGACTAATTACCATAGTCCTCAAGGTTTAATTTACAACACTCTTCAATATTACAAATTAGAAACTAAAGGTTGTTCCAAGTATTTTTACAATTCTTTTTACAAAATACAAAAGCTGGAACTGGATTTGTTCCAAACTTCTTTACAAAAATTTTATTACAAGCCCATGACCGGCTTCTTCCATAGCTGACCTTGAATGAGCATCGTCCACCTGCATACTCCCTGTACCTGAAAGGGGGTCCCACGACGAGGTGAGCAATGCCTAGTAGGGTAAACTCCTACAGAGGCTACTCCCCATCTAAGTGCATATGCAATGCCATGCTCACACAATCAAACATTCTACTCTAGAATGTCTACATGCCATGAATGAAGTGTCACTCACCATGCCTTTAACACGAGTCCTCATCGACTCCCTCACACATGCTTATGTCAAGTGTAAAAACTTGTCATTGGTGTTTCATGATGACCCTTTATCAAACAAAAGCTTTTTGTTTTTAAAACTCATTGGACATCCTCCGATAAACTATTTTATTCAAAGTCATTGGACAATCTCCGATAGACAGCTTTATTCAAAAGCATTTGATAGTCTCCGATAAACAGCTTTATTCAAAAGCATTTAACAGTCTCTGATAAACTGCTTTAATCAAAAGCATTGGACAATCATCGATAAACCTCTTTATTCAAAAGCATTGGACAATCTAGATATGACTTTATATGAAATACTGTGAGACTCCGTGGACGTAGTCAGTATCGAAACTCTACCTTGCTCACGAAAATGATGAATGATTATGACCATGTACACGCACACATTTAATGCGATGTCCCGGTGCATATGAAATGCAATTATGCCATTCCATATATATGATGAGTGCTATATGGACATTTTAAACCATGCATAATACCCATGCATCATTTGGATAATCATATCAATTAACATGTACACTTCCAAATAAACCATTGACAACACATGTCAACATATTATACACACAATATATATTGGACATCTACAAGTCATCACTCAATCAAGCAATGACTTACATTATGCTCTGTTTATAATCTATGACATCATGTCCACAAATAAGGCCTACTACAATCAAGGTTTTTGCATGCAATGGCCTTGTTCATACAATAAACACATCACACAAGCCAAACCATTAAACGCGACAATTTGACTTCAACACACTTCAACCAAGTATATCACTCAATTAAAGCAATGATATACTACAATCATATTCCTCAATGGCAAAAACTGACACAAATCATTAAACAACTTAAGCGTAGCGCCTCGAAAACGGACCAACTTAAGTTATAGAGGTTCGATTGGGTGATTCAAAATAACATCAAGTTCTCAGATAGAGCTACAATTTGAAGGATACTGGTCCAAATTCTCACTTTTTCCAACCGAAAATCAGGTCCAAAAATCTAGGATAGTAGGTTCGCCAAACAGAACCCGTGGGTAGTCCCGAAACAAACCATAATCAAGCATAGAGGTTAAATTTGGATGATTCAAAAGCCTAACATCAAGTTCACTGATGTAGCTATAATTTCCATGAAGAATGATAGTCCAAATTCTCTCTTTTTCTAACTGAAAATCAGCCCCAAAAACTGGACATCATAAAGGGTCTGGGCACTATTCCCATAATCCATTATTTTGCCAAATATCCCCTTAGGGCATTAAAACTCAACCAAACAGCCCCTAGAATGAAAAATAAACCAAAGTAGGAAGAATCCCTACCTCTTGAAGTGTGAGTAACGACCCGAGGAAGTTCCGCGAACACTTCCTGAACCCGAAGCTTTCAACTTCCCGAACCTTCCACGCGAAACCTTGGCGAAACTTGGAGTTTCTAGTATCCACACGTAACCCTCGCCGAGTTGTAACACCCCAAATTATACCCTAACAGTTTTATAACATGTTTTGGGTATAATAAAAGTAAAAGTATATTTTTCCGGAATAAAATAAAGATAAAAACAAAAGTAGAAGAGATAAATTAAATTACAAATAATAGAAAGAAGACAAGCTATCAGAAAAGCAATGAGCAAATCGATTGGCAAATAGTAGATGAGCTTGAAGGACCAAAGAGTAATGTTAAAGATATTAGACAAATCTAAATAAGGATGAAAAACAGTAAGAGACAAGGGTTTAAAGGAAAGAGGTATTAAGTTTCCTCCTTGATTAGAAAGAGTAGTAGTAATGATAAGACCAAATAAATATCTCATTTTCTGGCCTTGGAGAAAAGGAGAGCAAATACGAACAAAAGAGAAGAGAGAAGAAAAGAAGAAGAAGCAGCTAAGACATGCGTATGAACTTACTAATTTTTAATATGGATACATGTCTTGTCTTGAAACTCCCAATCTCTATTTCATAGTGTGCGATTTGTCAGCCAGAAATGGGCGATCCTAGATATGTGTTTTAAAAGGGTCTAATATAGCCAACCCAGAAATTTCTATTTGGCTGATCATATGCAGTATCCGATCAGGAACGGCTTTGGGTCCGAAATACAGGGAATTCAGAAGTGAGTGCTTCTAGTAAATTGTAGCCACATCAATGAACTTGATGTCAGGCTTTTGAATTTCTCAATTTGGACCTCTGTAGACCAAGTTATAGTCCTTTTACCGAGGTCACCCATGCGATCCGTCGCCCGCTTCGCCACCAGTCAACTGAAGGGACCTTAGAAATGGGGTTTTTTGAGTCATAAGAATAAAGCGAATTCAGCGTAAGTCCTTCTTAAAATTGTAACATCAGTGAACTTCTGATGTTAGGGCCTTTGAATTTCTCAATTCGAACCCCCTGTAGACCAAGTTACGGTCTTTTTACTCAAAAGAACAGTGAGGCCGCCCGCATAGGGGTCGCCAAATAAGAGGTCGCCAGGACTCGTCCTCGAAGAGCTCAACTCGCCATGCGTAGCTCAACCGCCAGTGTAGTCAGCCTCGTCATGCAGCTCAACTCGCCATGTAGTTTAGGCTCGCTCTGGAATAGCCTCAGCCGCCCCGCAGAGCCAGAAAGCCACTACGCACTTCAGCGCGGCAAATGTCATTCCGGTAAAGGTCAACCTCGTCAATCCAGTCGCCTCGTCAAGATCGACCGCGCATGACCTCCCAACTTGGGCACATATCTCCTCTTCGGCTTGAACTCCGATTTGAGGTAAATGACCTATGGAAAGCCCATTGAGTCAAGAATCCATCCATATGCCTGGAGGAAGATATTAGATGTCAGACCAAGGTGTTAGACTGGAGCTCATCACTTCAGTGCAGCTTGCTTCTCCAGCGTCATTGCCAAGACTGGACGTGGTAGACCTCCAATTTCTAAGGCTGTATCTCCTCGCTTGAACTCCGATTATGCTCTGGACCGTGGAATCCGATTGAGTCAAGAATCCATCCATATGCCTGAGGAAGATATTGATGTCGACCAGGTGCGGTATTCGTCGGCCACTTCGGGCGCAGCCATAACAGTCATCATTAAGATCGGGATCGCGTATGACTCACCGCCGGGGCGGCCATATCTCCTTCGCTTGAACTCCGATTTGGGTTCTGAACTCTATGGAAAGCCCATTGAGTCAAGAACTATCCATATGTCGCTGAGGAAGATATTAGACTTAGACCGAGGTGTCGACCGCCCGGTCACTTCGGGGCGGCGTACTCGTCGGGTCAGGCCGCCTCGTCAAGACCGGGATCGCGGTACGACATCTCCAACTTCGAAACGTCATATCTCCTTCAACAACTCCGATTCAGTGTTCTCGACTCTATGGAAAGCCTGATGAATAAGAATCCATCCATATGCCTGAGGAAGATATTAGATGTCAGACGTGTTAGACTGAGCCTCGTCACTTCAGTGCAGCTCAGTTGGCCCAGTCGCCGTCAAGATCGACCGCGCATGACCTCCAACTTTGAAGGTCATATCTCCTTCGCTTGAACTCCGATTGTGGTTCTTGGACTCCTATGGAAAGCCCATTTAGCCGTTAATCAACCATATGCCTAAGGAAGCAAGATATTAGATGTCAGACCGGAGGTGTCGAACAACTCGTCACTTCAAAGCAGCTCGCCGCCTTCAGTCACCGTCAAGATCGATCGCGCATGACCTCCAACTTCTGAAGGTCATAACTTCTTCGCCTAAACCCGATTCGAAAGTGTTCTGGACTCTGGGCGGAAAGCCCATCGGAGTCAAAATTCATCAATAGATAGTAAGTATGATAAGATTGGAACTCATATTAGTTCCGGAAAACATGAAAATAGTAGGCTCTCGTAGGTAACTATAGTTATTCATATTATGAATTCATAAATAACTCATAAGCATACAGGTAAGGATAGTTATTTATGCATACAACGAGACATGAAAAATGCAAAGCATGAATAAATGATCGTATATATATATATATATATATATATATATATATATGATATATATATATCATATATGATTACCGAATGTATAATAATTATTCTAGAATATGAGATGATATACTAAGCATAAAATACACATTGATTGTCTACTTAGAACCCGGTGGTAGAGGGATATTAGATGGGCATGTCATTAGGGAAAAAATAAGTCTCTGCAGCATGGGCTGGGCAAGTTTTGATGCGAGGCCCTCTTGTCATGATACATAGATCTCATACTCTGGCCCTGGAAGTGGTCACCAAAATACCCGGGGCCCTCATGGATGGGTCACCGCCCTCGCACAGCTGATGATACCTTCGGTATATTATAATACGCCTCGGCCTCATGGACCTTCACTGTTTTCACATGCTGATTATACGCCTTCGGCCCTCATGGACCACCAAGCCATACGTTGAGTTACGCCGCTCTCGGCCTCATGCTTCCTCAGGACCACTTCTAAGGTTTATGCATATGAAACATAAAAAAAGAAATGACAGTATATGCAAAGGAAATGTAGAGAATATACGAAGAGAATATGAGAAGCATAAAGACCATATGTGATGATAATATACGCTACAAGAACAAGAAGTAAAATACAAGATGACATGAAAAGTATATGGATGATGATAAGAAATGGAACCTGGTTATGATAAGTATATATATGAGAAAATGATAAGAATCAGAATCGTAATATGTGTTATATGCATTTGTATAGAAGTGTAGTGGATCTTAATTAGGAGGTCATCCATGTGTATTAATTCCCACTAAGCTGCGTAGTTTAGTAATTCCGTGTTCAATCCGTAGTACGTAAGAGGAAATCAGAGAACGGACAACTAATATCGCAGTCAAAGGCCACGCATCAATAAAGCTCAACGGGAAAGACCTTTAGGCCTATTTTTGTATAAGGAAATTTTGTAACCAATGTAAATATTGTAAATGTTGAACATTTCCATTTATGGAGCTTTTATATATATTTTGTAATCCGCGCTGGCTGCACGTAATACAAGATAATTGTTTAACATTATACTTAATACGTAGTTCAGAAGGTTATAAGTTTAAAAAAAATAATAATAATAAAAAAGAGTGAACTCACTTGACATTTATGTGTCTGTAGTTGGGGCGCCACGCTTTAGTGGGGTATCAAAGCAGGGTTTAGGGCAAGTTTGGAAAAGCTTAGGTTTAGGTGGTGGCTCCGAATAGAGTATATATAAGATGTAAAAGCCCGTGTTTAGTAATGTGTCGCCTAATGTGGATTGTCCCGTGGTTTTGTATAGATGGATCGTCCCGAAGAAGTTGCTGAGAGTGTCAACCCAATGGAACAGGTTATCACCAACTCGTAAAGTAATGTACCTAATGAGCCTACATAAGCCTTGGCATATAAGAATATCAAGACATGGCTCTGCCTTAGATAGATCGACCATCTAAAGCCCAATAAACACAAAAAGAAGAAGACACGGAAGCGCAGGAATTCCATGGGTCGAGCATGGAAGAGTCGTAGAGAAAGCGTAATTCCCGGTTAGAAAAAGGAAAGAGTATTAGAAGAGGTTAGATGCCTCCGATCGAGAGCATCATGTGCGCCTCACTATTGCAGGCGAGGCACACGGACATGAAACTAGTCAAAAGTCCAAGTGATTCCAAATCCCATGACTTGGGAGTTCTTTGTCCAGAGTTCTTGTGTGGCAAAGTATGTTACCGAGATGGCGAGATTCCAAGTGGAAACAATTTCTTAATTTGAAGCAAAGGAGCTTATAGGTGGCCTATTATGAAAAGAATTTAGCCATCTTAGTAAGTATGCACCGGACCCATCTCTCACCTCGAGGCATTTGCCAGTAGGCAATTTGAGGATGGACTCGCATGATTCCATCAAGAGGTATTTGGCACCTTATGACTTCTCCAAACAAGGATTTCTATCGGCTTGGTCCAAGTCGTGAATGAAAGTAGAGAAACTAGAAACGAGCAACAAAGAAAGATTTCAAAGAAGAAGTTTTCTGGGAGTGAGCTGGTCCCTCCTGGGAAAGAGCTAGAGAGTCTCCGTACCAATCGTAATATAGTTCCGTCGAGGGGTAGAAGGCAAAGGCCGTCCAATGTAACACGTAGTACGTAGAGGTGTGCTTTCGGGCTTGACAGGAGAAATTAATGCCCCTTATATTGCCAGTAAAAGCATTTCCGAGAGTTTGCAGGATATTGACGTGAGGGTGTTTTCGTGTGGAAGCCTTGAGCATTTGAAATACGTGTCCCTGAGAAAATAGGGGGATAATAAGCCAACAAGGAAGTGGCGCGTGAATATCCACAGGCACCACTCCTCGACTGATCGGTAGGGTCGTAGTGGCCCATCTCAAGATGAGGACGCAGGAGGCAGAAGCTTCGGAAACGCGATCGTCCTATGCATACAGCAGCACCAAAGACGCAGCATATGCTATGAAGGCTCGTGTGAGGATCGAATGCTCCCGAGGTTATACTCTTCCGTATATTTACTATAAGGATATATAGAGATGCATGCATTGATTGATCCCGGATCTACTCATTCATATGTGTGCATGGAGCATGTATTTGACAAAGTACCAAAGAATGGAGAAATTAGCATATGACATGCATGTAACTAGTCCTCGGGGGCACAATGTGTGGAAGAATTATATATAGAAATTGTCCCATTGTTATATAAGCGAGAGAGTTTCTCGTCGATTTGATAACCCTTACCCCTTCGAGTTTGACTTGATTCTAGGAATGGATCGGGTTGCTCGCTAACGAGCTATCGGGATTGTGGACAAAAAGACTCGTAGAGTGTTGAGATGCTCGACCATGTCGAGGTAATAGTACAAGGGCATCAATCAAGCGTAATAATGAATGTCATCTCCACTATGGGCTAGGGAGAATTATGAGGAAAGCGGATGCGAGCCTGGCTTTGATACTGACCCAAGAGAGGTCAAGTTGATGTAGAAAAGATCCCGCAGTAAGGAATTTCCAGATGTATTCCCTAAGAGCGCCACAGTATTCCACATGAGAGAGAGGTGACTTAGCCATAGAAATTGTATCAGAACAAATTCCTATGTCAAGGGCACGTATGGATGGCTCCAAACGGAGTCGAAAGAGTTAAAGAGTCAATTGTAAGAACTTTTAGATAAAGGATTTATCCTACCCAAGCATGTCCCTCGTGCACTCGCTTTATTTCAGGAAAAAAAGATGGTACTTACGATGTGCATCGACATTCGGCAGATCAATAAGGTGACGCGGAAAAATGTAAGCACCATTGCCGAGAATTGAAGATCTTTTTTTTATCGCTGAAAGGAGCCAGTGTCTTTTCAAGATAATCGCGATCGGTATTATCGCTGAGGGTAAGGAAAGGAGATGTGTCGAAGACCGGCATTTAGAACCCGATATGGTCAGTTATGAGTTTTTGGTCATGCCATTCAGTCGACTAATGCAATCCAAAGATTCATGGATTTGATGAATATCGTGGTCTTCGGCCAATCTCTATGTGGATCAATTTGTCGCGGGTTTCCTTATTGATGACATCCCGTGTAATTTAAGGACGCACAGGAACATGAACAACACCGAAAAATAGTCTTGGGGAGACGCAAGAGAAAAGAAGTTATATGCTAAGCTCAGCAATGTGATTTTCAAGCAAAGCGGAAGTCTCAGCATTCCAGCCATATCATGCCCGCTGGCGTGATAAGAGTTGATCCCGGTAAGATCGGGGGTTGCGCGGGTCGTGAATTGGAAATCACCCCAAATGTAACCGAGGGTGAGAAGCTTCTCGGGCCTCCAGTTCTAAGCATATAGAAGATTTGTGAGAGGCTTTTCTGGTCATACTTTTCTCCGCTTCACCAAGTTACTCGTGTGAAAGGAATAAAGTTTGAGTGGATGTGCACAAATGTCTAATAGTTTTGAATGTAGCTGAGAAAGGATGCCGGTTTAGCACCGCATGGACAGCCTTACTCCTGAAAGTATACCTTGTATAGTGATGCTCATGCATTGGTTTGTGATGTGCGGTTAATGCAAGATGGTGCAAGGGCTTGCGCGCCCGCACAGCTGGAAGCCACATGAACAAAATTATCCCACTCAAGTGACCTAGAGTTAAAGGTGTAGTGTTTACTTTAAAAATATGGCGACACTACTTATAATGGGAAAAAAAAGTGTAGAATTTACACCATCATAAGAGTCTCAAGTACCTGCTGACTCAGAAAGAATTAAATTTGAGACAATGGAGAGGTTAGGTTATTAAAGGATTATGATCACATCATAGATTACACATCCCGTAAAGGCTATTATAGTAGCCGATGCTTTAAGCCGAAAGACAAGCAGAAGTAAATGTCACCGGCAGCGATGTGCTGATTGAGACTAGGAGATGATGGAGCTATGTTAGCTCAACCAGAAGCGCAACCCGCTTTAAAGCAAATGATTATAGATGCAGTAAAAATGATGAAGAGTTACGTAAAATTCTACAGATGGTTAGAGATGGTGACAAAAACCGAGTTTCTAGAGAAAGAAGTCGAAGTTTGTATTTCCAATAGATTATGTGTGCCGATGATAAAGAGCTAAAGAAAAAGTTGCTATTCGAGGTTCATAATACTAAGATTTACCAGCATCCTCGGAGGGAATAATAAGATGTACCGTGACTTGAAATCAGCTTTATCAGGAAAGGAACAGCAGATGTGACCGAATATGTGTCATAAGTGTTTGACGGTTAGCAAGTCAAAAGTTGAACAATTGCGCCAACAAAGTTTCCAGCAATCCCCTTCCAATTCCTCAATGGAAGTGGGATAATGCCACACATGGATTTTGTGTCTGGTTTTCCCTCACACAAAACACATGCATGACTCCACTCGGGTGATCAGAGATGGGGGGCTCACAAAGCTCCGCCCCATTTTATACCAATGATCGATCATTCCCATGGATCGACTAGCTGAGCTATATGTAGAAGAGATTGTGCATTGCATGGTGTGCCGTTGTTCATTGTGCCTGGATGTAGATCCGCGATTTACATCAAGGTTCCGAAGGAATTACGCCTAGCACTGTTTCTACTTTAGTACCTAAGATTCCATCCACAAATGTATGGACAAATGTGAGAGATTGATTCAAAGTCAAGATATGCTTCGAGGTTATATCATGGAATTTTCGAAGTTTGATAGGTATATTCGACGGAATTTGCCTATAACAATAGTTTTTCAATCAAGACCCAGATGGCACCATATGAAGCTTTTATATGGTCGGAAATAGAAATCCTATGTTGGACAGAATTAAATGAGCATAAACTCGATAAGTCCGCTGCATAAAAGATACGTAAGAGAAAGTACAAGTTATTCTACAGAGGTTAAAGGCGCTTTAGCGACAGAGAGACAAAAGTCGTATGCCAACCTAAAGAGGAGAGATTGAATATAACGTGGGAGACAGTTCCTTTTTAAAGGTATCACCATGGAGGAAGTTTTAAGGTTTTAATAAAAAGTTGAGTCTAAAAGGTTCATGTGGCCATATGAGATTTTAGGTTCAAAGACGCCCCCGTGGTTTATCGATGGCACTCTCCTGAGTCATTCAAATTACACGATGTGTTTCATGTGTCGATGCTTCGGAGATACCGCTCTGATGAGTCGCACATACTACCAGTTCAAGAAATACAAGTACAAGAAGATTTTTCATATGATGAGGAGCCAAAGACCATTTTGGCTCGAGAGGTTAAACAGTTGCGGAACAAACAAGTACCATTAGTGAAAGTTCTCTGGCAACACCACGGTAGAGAAGAAGCTACTTGGAGCCGTACAACTATGAGAGCCGTGAAGATCCTCAACTCTTCGAACAGTATGAATTTCGAGGACCTAAATTCTTTTTTAAGGGGTAGAGTTAACACTTTTAAATTATAATCTTTCGCTTTTATAACATGTTTGGGTATAATAAAAGTAAAAGCATATTTTTTCTAATAAAATAAAAGATAAAAACAAAAGTAAAGAATATGCATAAGTTAAATTACAAATAATAAAGAAGATTAGAGGCTATTGTAAAAATAATTATAAATTGATTTAAAATAGTGTAAGAGTCATGACCAAAGAGTAATAAAAGAAAGATATTAATGAAATAAGGATGAAATTGTGGAAGATAAGGGCTTGAAAGTGAAAGAGGGAGGAAAGTTTCTCCTTTTCACAAAGAGAATAAAGCGATAGCATCAAAATAAATATCTCATTTTTTGGTCTGAGAAAAGGAGCAAATACGAACGTGAGAAGAGAGAAGAAAAGTTAAGAAGAAAAAAGAAGAAGAAGATTACGTATGGAACTACTAATTTTGAATATGGATACATGTCTTGGGTTTGGAAACTCCCAATCTCATTTCTTGTTAGGATGGTTGGGAGAAAGAGCCTAAGGATCCTAGATATGTGTTTTTAAAAAGGGTCTTAGCTGGTAAAGTTGAACCTAGAAAAATTCCTATTGTCGATCATATGCGCATTCCATCTTAGAAATGGTTTTGGGTCAGAAATACAGGGAATTCAGAAGTGAGTCCTTCTAGTAAATTGTAGCCACATCAATGAACTTGATGTCAAGCTTTCGAATTTCTCGATTTGTACCTCTGTAGACCAAGTTATGATCCTTTTACCGAGGTCAGTCCATTTAGATCTGGTCGCGTCAGTTCTGCCAATTCGGGTCAACTAGCGGGACCTTAGAACGGGTTTTTGAGTCAGAGATAAAGAGAATTTGGAAATAAGTCCTTCTGGGAAATTGTACCCACATCAGTGAACTTGATGTTAGGCTTTTGAATTTCTACCGACCCCATACTGCTGGGCCAGCCTTTTACTCGAACAACAAACAGGCGAGAGGTCAGCCAGTAGTCGTCAACAGAGGCTCGCTGTCCCAAGAGCTCAACTCTCGGCCACAGAGCTCAACCATTACGCAGAAATTAACTGCCACGCAGAGCTCAGCGCTTGTCTCAGAGCTGAGCCAATTTCGCTGCAGCTCACATTCCGTGTCACTGTCACCGCAGTCACTTCGTCAAGATCGACCGCCCATGACCCACCAACTTCTGAAGGTCATATTCCTTCGCTTGAACTCCGATTTATGTTCTTGACCTCTATGGAAAGCCCATTGAGTCAAGAATCCATCCATATGCCTGAGAAAGATATTAGATGTTAGGACTGAGGTGTTAAACTGAGCTCATCTACTTCAGTGCAGCTCGTTACCCAGTCGCCTCGTCAAGACCTAGGGATCACAGATGACCCTCCAACTTCTGAAGGTCATATCTCCCCTGCTTAACTCCGATTTCGTGTTCTGGACTATGGAAAGCCCATTGAGTCAAGAATCCATCCATATGCCTGAGGAAGATAGATGTCATACCGAGGTGTTAGATTGAGCTCGTCACTTCAATGCAGCTCGTCGGCCTGTGTCGCCGTCAAGATCGACCGCGCATGACCTCCAACTTCAAAGGTCATATCTCCTCTCGTTAACTCCGATTCAGAGATTCCTTGACTCCCATGGAAAGCCCATTGAGTCAAGAATCCATCCAGGAATGAGGAAGATATTAGATGTCGTAACAAGGTGTCGTGATCGAGCTCGTCACTTCCAGTGAGCCGTCGGGCTTCAGTCAGCTCGTCAAGATCGACCGCAAGATGACCTCAACTTCTAAGGTCATATCTCCTTCGCTTGAACTCCGACAGTGTTCTTTGACTCTATGGAAAGCCCATTTACCAAGAATCCATCCATATGCCTTAGGAAGATATTATTAGATGTCAGACCGAGGTGTTGTGGACTGAGTCACTTCCAGTGCAGCTCGTCAGCCCGCAGGTC
The DNA here is from genome assembly GCA_016808115.1 of Tetrastigma voinierianum. NCBI lineage: Eukaryota > Viridiplantae > Streptophyta > Magnoliopsida > Vitales > Vitaceae > Tetrastigma > Tetrastigma voinierianum. The sequence continues at coordinate 158,749 of JAEQBH010000743.1, read as the reverse complement.
ACCGTCAAGATCGATCGCGCATGACCTCCAACTTCTAAGGTCATATTCCTTCGCTTGAACTCCGATTGGCGGCTCGACTCTGCTGGAATCCCATCGGCTTAAGAATCCATCCATATGCCTAAGGGAAGATATTAGCGTCAGACTAAGGTGTCGTGACTGAGCTCGTCACTTCGCGTGTACTGTCACCAGTCACTGTCAAGACCGATCACGCATGACCTCCAACTCTAAGGTCATAATCTCTTCGGTCTCGAACTCCGATTCGAGCGTGTTCTGACTCTATGGAAAGCCTCCATTGAGTCAAAAAAAAAAAAATTCATCAGATAGCATGATAAGATTGGAACTCATATTAGTCCTAGAAAACATGAAAAATAGTAGGCTCGAGGTAACTATAGTTATTCATAGAAGATGAATTCATAAATAAACCTATGCAAGATACAGGTAAAAGCGATAGTTATTTATGATACAATGGTATATGAAAATGCAAAGTATGAATAATGATTGTATATATATATATATATATATATATATATATGGTTATATATATATATATATATATGAAGTATATATATATATATATCACATATGATTACCGAATGACAATAATTATTCGGGAATATGAGATATATACTAAGCATAAAATACACATTGATTGTCTGCTTAGAACCTGGTAGAGGGATAGATGGGCATGCCTATTAGGGAAAAATAAGTCTGCAGCATACAAGTTCTGATATCGAGGCCCTGCGTAGTCGATGACACATGCATCTCGTTGGGATCACTGGCCCCGGGAAAAGGGGTCACCACGCTCCGGCCTCATGGATGGTCACCGTCTCGCACAAATACGATACCTTCGGGTATAATATATCACAGCCGCTTCGCTCCTCTGCGGACCAATGCTTTCATACGTAAAGGATTATAGCGCCTCTGCCCCTATGACCACTGTTCAAGGCGTAAAGAGCACTGCCTGCCCTTATGGTTTTATCTACTAAGGCTTATGCATACATGAAACATAAAAGAACGACAGAGATGAGAAATGAATGAGAATATATGAAGAGAATATGAGAAGTATAGCACCAAGTATGTGATGATAATATACAAGAATAAGAACAAGAAGTAAAATACAAGATGACATGAAAAGTATACTACTATGAGCAAGAAATGGAACTGTATGATAAGTAGTATGATGAGAAATGATATGAATCAGAATCAGAATATGTGTTATATGCATTTGTATAGAAGTGTGGTGACCTTAATAGAGGTCATCCATGTATTAATTCCCACCTGTTGCAAAGCTTAGTACCCAAAAGTGTTCAATCCCGTGTGTAGTACAACATGTAAATCGAGAACTAGACAATCCACATCAAGAACAAAGCCGCCACACATCAATAGTGCTCACCGGGCTGAATCCTTAGTCTATTTTGTATATGAAATTTTGTAAATCAATGTAAATATTGTAAATGTTGAACATTTCCATTTATGGAGCTTGTATATATATTTTATAATCCGTCGCTATTAATGTAACTACAAGTATAATTGTTTAACATTATGAATATGTAAGTGTAAAGGTTATAAGTTTAAAAAATAATAATAATAAAAGCAGGAACTCACTCGACATCCTATGTCGAAGTCAGCGCTACACGAGCAATTCGACTTTAAACCTTGGCCCATCGAAAGAAGACCACCAGATCTTCATAGATCACTGGTATAGCTGGTTTCTCTCCCTCGCACCCCTCTTCTCCCTTTCTCATCGCCGGACACCGGCCTGTAAAAAATGAGCTTTTCCCCATTTTTCCTCCTTTGTCTATCTCGACTTGTACGATGAGTGGCTCTTAAAGCTACACGTGGTCATACGTATCCTCCTCACTGATCCGTTCCTACCCCCGAACAATTTATTTTCTTTGCTCCTACCAAGTTCAATTTATTTAAATGAACTTTTAATCCTGAGTTATTTCTAACTCTTATTCTTTCAGAAAATATCGTCCCTGTGGGAGTCGACTAGACTCAAGCACTTCAAAAATCTTGAAAAATCCAATTGTCACGAATCGAACGATAATTTTCCTGAATTAGATTTCGCGGCACAAATCCAACGTCAAGCTCTGCTTATTATCCGCATCTTAGAGAATGTTCCAGACTTTCCTGAACTATTCTAGTAATTTATTATTATTATTATTATTATTATTATTATTATTATTATTTTATTTTATTTTTTCCATTTTTCCTAAAAATTTCTAATTTTCTCAGGTTTTACAATTTCATTCTCGTATAAAACACCTTGCGATTGATTATCACTTTGTTCGTGACCTGGTTTAGTCATCCGAGCTCCGTGTTGTTCATGTCTCTACTGGTGACTAGCTTACTGATGTACTTATCAAATCTCTTTCTCAACCTCATCTTTTTTACCTATGTAACAAGATTTGTGTTATTTGTGTGGCAAGGCACCATCTCTTTTTTTTTGAGGGGATGTATACAAATATTTTGCTTCATAGGCCTTATGCTTACCACTTGTCCTTGTTTAGGTATATATATATATATATATATATATATATATATATATATATATATTTATATTGAAATCGTGTCTTCAAAACACGATTTCATATTTTTACATGAAAATCGTATCTTCAAAACATAACTTTACAATTTTACAATTTACACTAAAATCGTGTCTTCAAATCACGATTTCATATTTTAATAATAAAATTATGTTTTCAAAACACGATTTCACATTCACACTAAAATCGTGTTTTAAAGACACGACATCTATGTGACACTTAGTTAAAATATGTGTCATAGATTTTGAAATTTTTATTTTTATTTTATATTTTAAAAAATATTTTTTCTAATTATGGTATTATTTGAAAAAGCCCGTATATAATGAGGAGAGTGGTGTCCCACGACCAAATCAATGCTGATTTGGTTTTGACTTTGTTTTCAATTATGATTTTGATCTGGATTCCAATCTAATTAGAATCCGATTTTATCATTTGTACTAATACTTTTTTAACACACAAATAGTTTTAGGATATTCTTTGTCCTCAAAGGGCTAATATGAACATATAAGAGTATTCATTTAATATTTTTTTTATTCATAAATTCTTTTAAGTATAAATTCCAAGTGATGAGATCAATCATCAAATCACCAATCATATAACTTGAAAAAGAAATTTCCATATAAGACAATAATGTATATCTTTCATCCATCCTTTCATTAGTCATTCAAGGAAAATTCTCTTCATGTCTTTTAATTTCTTGAAAATTTATATACTCGTACAAATATAATTTTATATTTTCTACTTAAAATCCTTAAATACCTTGAAATTGAAGGTTTCTTATACAACACTTGTGTACATTTTATTGGACACTCCAAGTACTGTTGGATTCTCATGCTACATTCAGCATTTGTGTATCATTATTTTTGTGTACACCTCTCTCGGTGTATTGTGCTTGAAATTTGAACTTCGAAGATATATTTCATAATATCTATATTGAAAATCGTTTTTCATAAAAATTAAAATCATATTTGATTTTGAAAGTTTTGAATAAAAATTAAAAGAAATAAAATAGTTTAAAGAAGTCCCCAAACTTTCATTTAATTTTTAAAGAAAAGTTAAAAGAAACAAAATAGAATCTTCTTTTTATAAGGGAAGCACATGTCTAGCCTCAAATCATGTTCTGTCATTAATTCTTTATTTGAATGTAATTGTAACAAAGAGTTTAATTCTTAACCTTACTAAGACCAATTTTATGTAATCGTAACAAAGAGCTAATTTTAGTCTTACCATTAATATGTTTACTAAATTGCACTCTCAATCACTCAGATATATTTAGAACTTCTATCAATGAAAGGCATCTTAAAATCTATTACTTTACATGGTATCGTAGCCACACCCTAACGAAATATTGATCCAAGTCCCCATGTCTTCCTCCCTCGATCAAAATCTAAACTTTAATCTCCATACCCAACCTCCCCTTCTTCCGCCAGAAGAAATAAATCACCATTGCACTCAACATCAATCGCCAAATCAATGAAAAGTTAACTCCCACAACCTTCCTCAATGGCGCGTGCCCACCCGGCTTACACTCCTTCATTGGTTACGATTTACTCGATCATGTCCAAGACACACCCTTTCTTATGGTTCCTCTTCCGCCGGTACCACACGATGAGCTACGTGAAGACCCATTGGTTCGCCGTGATAAACTTATCCCGAAAAGGTTTAGAATCTACATCTCCCTCCATCACCCCACTTATTGCTACAGCACAGACCTCTCATGACGCTTAGACAAAGTTAAAAAATTTATATGCTAGCCGATCCCGAACTTGAGCTATGGGCTAGTGAGGAACTGCACCTTAATCCAAAGATGGAACTCGATCAATCACTGCATTACCTGGCGCTGTAGCGCTCTGGCCGCGAAATAGCCATTATTGATCATCCATTCTGATGATGACTCATCCTTTATGTGTTGAATGGCTTAGAGTCCAGATTTTCGAGATCGCAGCCGCCTATTCGGAGTCTTGAGAATCATCATTGGCCTTGAGGAGTCATGACGATCTTCCGGGTCGACATGATGCACATTCGAGGAGCTTGAAGTCGCAACACAGTAGCAACCGTTGCTTCGCCAACTTCACGAAGACGGCGCACTCGCACTAAGGGGGAGTCAATCGTGGTCCTTCAAGAAACATGATTCCGCCTGCGGAGCCTCTAGGAACCCAACTGCATGGTAAACTTTAATGGAGCCCAACGGATGGTCATCGTCAATAACATCTCGAGGCCCAATTATTCCAGCCTATTAAGCACATCCCAAATGCCAACTCGCGGATCGCTGGGCCACATTGCCAAGTCATGTCCTCAATCCATAATACCAATAAATCAGGCAACCGCGATTCAATGGAAGGGATAAAAAATTGGTTACTTGATTCGCTGCTTCTCATAATATCATGGGTGATCTTTCCACTTATCTGTCTATCTCACATGATGGAACCGGCCAGCAATTTATGATAGGCTCTTCGCTCGCGCCCACATATTGGTTCTTTGGCTTTCGGCACTCTCTCACCTAACTTTACATTGGCGGATACTCTCAGGTTCCAAACCTTTGCAAAAATTTAATTTTCGGTCATCATCTCACCAAACAAAATAATGTCTTTGTTGAATTTCATAATTTTTATTTTCTTGTGAAGGACAAGATCTCAGGGGCGATTCTACTAAACGGAGCATGTAACAATGGCATCTACACCTTCCCAGAATCAATAAGAGACCGTGGGTTGCTACGTGCATGAACGATTCTATTGACGGATGGCACAAGCCGTCTGGGGCATCCTTCTATTAAATTGTCCATCATCTTGTTAAAAAATGTTCTCTTCCTATTTCATCAACTAAAACTTTGTCTTCACTATGTCATTCATGTTCTATCAATAAAGCTCATCAACAACCCTTTCGTGTCAATAGTCTCCAAAGTCATGAGCCATTTGAACTTATTTACACTAATGTGTGGGGTCCTGCTAGTTATACTGGAATTCATGGATCAAGATATTACCTTATTTTTGTTGATCATTATACAAAATATATATGGTTTTATCCAATGGTCACTAAATCCTGTTTCTAAAATATATTTCAACGTTTGTTGAAACCTGCCAAAATCAATTCAAACACTATATCTGACAATGGCAGGTGAGTCATTGCTTTAAAATCATATCTCCCAATTTCATGGCATAACTCATCACACTTCACGCCTCCCACACACACACCGCAGAACAACAAAAATGGTGCGTCTCTCGGAACGCTGTCATCGCTATCTCGCTGGAAACAGCCTTACAATTCTCTTCATGATGTCCATTGATTTCTCTTATTGGCCTTATGCCTTTCAAACAGCTTCCTACCTCATAAACAGATAGCCCACACCTCTTCTTCTTCAGAAAATCACCTTTGAAGTCCTTTGGTCACCAAATTATTTGAAATTAAAAAAATTTGGATGCATTTGTTATCCTCTCACACGGCCCTATAACTCAAATAAAATGCAACCCAAATCCAAAGCCTGTCTTTTTCTCAACTATTCACTAACTCAAAATGCATACAAGTGTCTTGAACCTCAAACAAAAAAATTTCTCCCTAAGACGTGTCGCTTGATGAAACCCAAGATCAATCCATCCTTCTTCAAACACCTGCCCTTCCGTGCAACCCAAAAAACCTTACTCTATTTCTTTTCTGCGGCCCAGTCGTTAGCAAGTTGTCATCATCAAGGCGCCCTGGCGCACCAAAGATCACAAGAACCTCTCGCCACTCGCTTGTCGCGCCTCTGTGTACTTCTCTTCTCGACCCTCCACACTTTTTACTTCATGATTCCTTGCCCGTTATAAATTTCCATCACATCCGACTTTTAGATGATACAATTAGAACCGCTCCCTTAAAATCTTCCATCCTTCCACTTCTCTCTATTCCTACCCGCATACCCATCTCACCCGATTTTTCCTCCATCTTCTTGGATTTCACAAACCTCCCAAACCGGGACACTTCTCCCCAACGCACTCAATATGACCACAAGATCAATGAACCAAATTCAAACCCCAAACATACAATGTCCAAACATCCTCTTCCCCAACCATTTGGAGCCAATCGCAGAGCCAAGCCATTTTCTCAACCTCACCGGGCGTGAGGCCATGTCCAACTAATTAAGCTCACTACCTAATGAAACATGGGACGGGGACCTAGTTTTACTCAATTCTCAAACCGCATTAACTGGTGGCTGTGCGGGTCTCTCCGAAAAGGCATGTGCCGATGGATCCGTGGGACATATTAAAAGCCCGCTTCCACTGCTGGGCGGTTATGATCAACGCCCGGCATTGATTACAAAGAAACCTACCGTGGGTCAAACCAAAGAACTATTAGAATCGTATTATCTATTGTTGTCAGTGAAAGGGTGGGATTTGAGGCAAATGGATAACAATGCCTCTTTCAATAAAAGAATCGGATTTATTTTTATGGCACAACCGGTTCAAGGACTCATTCAAACCTAACCATGTCATAAAAGTTAAAAAGGTTGATAACAGAACGTCAAGCTCCACGCTTGCGTAATACAAGACTCAAAAAACGCCATTCTTCAATGGGTTTTCATAGCTCCAAGGCCTAATTCTCCCTTCATTTACACCAAGGCTCCAATCTTTTGTTATTCGGTTTATGTTGATGATCTCATATTACACGGAATACTCACTCTCGTGGCCAATATTATTGCTGGATATGTTTTCTCAAGGATATGGTTTTTCATTTTTCTCTTGGATTGAAGTACCTTACTCTGGTTATTCTCCTCACAACATAACATGTTCAGACCTTTAAAGCATATTAAGCATGAGTGGTGCTAAAGATGTCTCAACCCTCTCTACAACTCAATTGATTGATGGCATCAAGCACGGACACTTCGAAGTCGAGAATAATTGGTCAAAGCCAATACCTTTCCTGACATGTCCTCGACATCTCATTTGCAATAACAAACTTCTTCTGGCTAACTTTCTGGCTTATGCACAAGCCAACTACAAATCATCGACTAAGAACAAAAGGCTTCTCCGCTACTTAAAGCAAGCAAACCATTTTTCATGGTATTCGGGATCCACAAAGCCGGGCCTTCCGCATCTTAAGAACATACTCCGGTTTCGATTGGCCGGAAATGTGGATGACCGCACGCTAACTTCGCCATACCGCTTTTGGGCTCTAATCCCATTTCTTGGAGCTCAAAGAAACAACGAGCCGTTGCACGATCCACAACAGAGGTTGAATATCGGGCCCTAGCCAATGCAGCTTCCGAGACAATGTGGTTGTCCACTCTTCTCAAGGAACTAGCATTTCCAGTCATAGAATCTCCCCAGCTACTTTGTGATAACCTTGGAGCCACAACCCGCCAATCATTCAAGGCATTTAAACATATTCTAAATCGACTCACTTTGCGTGACTTAGTGCATAAAGGGAGTTTCAGCAAATATGTAATATCATATGACCTAAATAGCTAATTCACACAGTTATCATTATTAAGACAAAGACACCTGAATTACACAAGAACAAGATTGGTTTTGGCCGATGGAAAGCCTTTCCACCTTACGGGGCGATATGGAAGCACATGTCTAACCTCAAATCATGTTCTATCATTAATTCTATATTTGAATGTAATTGTAACGGTAGCTTAATTTTAGCCTTATCGTTGACCAACTTTATGTAATTGTAATAGTAGCTTAATTTTAGCCTTACCATTAACATGTTTACTAAATTAGACTCGCAATCACTCTGTATATATTTAGAACTTCTATCAATGAAAGGTATCGGAAAATCTATTACTTTACACTTTTCACCACTTAGATTAAAATTTTCTAGTTGATCATTTTTAGAGGGAGAGGATGATCTCATATTCAAATCTTAATGGAACAGTTTATTATATTATAAACAAAGTGTTCAATTGTTAAAAAAAAAAATTAATTTCATTAAAGCTTTTATTATTTATTTATAAAAATATTACTATAGTTATATTAAATATTAAAAAAAATATTATTTTATTTAAAATTGTATAACCACGATGGAATGAACAATATCAAACTTAGTTTATCTGTTTCTTTATGAGTTCGTTTATTTTTATATTAGAAGTCTATTTAAGAGTATCTCTAAAAAAAAACAAAGTCAATCCAAGAGTACTTAAAAATATTTTTACCTTTAAAGAGTTTTTATTTTTATATTCATTCACTTTGCATTTCATATAGTAATTTGTTTTTGATTTCATATTCATTTCATTATTTTACCATTTGAGCCAAACCTCAAGGATACATTTAAAGTGTTTTCAAATTCAAACTATAAAAACAATGTGTTTAATAATACTTTTGAAATGCCCTTAAAACCCGGCTCAAGTGGTAAAAAAGTGGGCACATAATTGAACCAAGGTCATCTTTGTAAGAAGAGTACTACAACATTCTATATAAAAACGAATAGAAGTTAAAATAATACTTTTGAAATTTAGAAAAACATATAAAACACTTTTTAGAGAAGCACTCTGATGTGTTTTTGAAAATAAAAATAAAAATTTTAAATATTTCTAAAATATCTTAAATATTTATTTAAAATATATTTTCAAAACTTTTTACAAATTTTTTTTAGCATGTTCCTATAATCATAAAAATATTTTTAGCTCCTTAATAATATAAATATTTAAATGTTTTTATAATACTTTTTTATTTGTTATAATATTTCTAAAATAATATAAATATAAATAAAAGTGCTTTTATATTTATATAATATATTTTAAAAATATTATTAAATTCACTTTTCCAGTGCCAACATTTTCCATAGCAGTGAATAATGAAACATTTTTAGTAAAAATATTTTAACCAAAAATAATGTCATCTGAATTTTTTCTTTCTTTTTCTGTAGGAAAAGAAGACGAATGAGATGAGTGTAAAAACAAATAATTAAATTTATTAAAAAAAAAAAAAAAAAAAGCTAATTGTCATTCTTAATAACGTGAGAAATGAGAATAATGTTAGAGGGCATCCTTGCACCAAAAATAAAGAAAATAGAACTTGAGAGAGCAAAAAGAAAATAGAATTCAAGTCCCTCAAATCTAGGGCTGATACTTGGGGGTGGATTAACCCAACCCAACTTAATATTTAGGCCGATTTGAGTACTACTTTTTTGTAATTCGGATTGGGTTTGGGTCCAATTTAATTAACTTGGTTTAAATTAGGGTTGGGTTGAGCCAATGGTTCAAGTAACCCAACCCAACCCGAAATCAGGTGTATATATACATATACCCAATAAGAAATAGTGATTTAAATAATGTGGGATATTTCTCATCAAGAGAATCCGCACCTGAAGTTAGAATTAACAATAATAAGATTGAGGAAGAGATGATACTTAGAATAAAATCAATCTATATCAATAGGATTTCAACTAAAGTAGGGTCTTGTAGATGGCGAAAACCCATTTTACAAGAATTGGGAGATGTAAATAATGTTATGAGAACGAAGTTTTGGAACAGGCACCTAAAAAAACCCTTTTTACCATTTTGACATTTCCTACTTCATTTACCCGTTGCCCTCATTGGATTACATGAGATTGTGCTTAATATATTTAAAATATTTTTTTTCTTTTTTTGTATTTCATTAAATTAATCATTTTATAATTTATCTAAAGCTATCAAATAGTTATGCAATTCAATAAATTTTTTAACTCAACATAACCTAACTCGATCAACCAAATTAACGTGACCAACATAAAATCAACCCAAGTTTTACCAAAGTTTCATAATTTCAGTTCAGGTTAAGCACATCGGGTTGAAAGTCGGGTTGAGTTACATTTGAGTTCATGTATTTTATATTTGAGTTTGGTTTAAGTTGGCTCTCAACCCACTCGAGTTGCAGCCCTACTCAAATCACCCTCAAATGTATCATCCCTAACAATATAATAAAAACATGCACCGAAATAATAACACCCCCTAAGATTACATAAATGCCCTTAATGTATTTGATCAATTGGCACTATTATGGACATGTAGGAGAGAAATTGTTGACATGTCTTAAGTCATTTGAAAAAAAAAAAATTCTTTACAACATGCTTACATCATTAATGTGACAAGTTTACCATTAATGTAAGAGTTGTGACCTTAATGCGATAGTCATATAATAGTAATGTAATATGTTTATAGTATTAATATAACAACTTTTTCCTGGAGCAAAAAGAGCATTACTTTATAATATTAATGTAATGAAGCTCCAATATTACATTAGTATCATATAACTTTTACATTAAGGTCAAGTGGTTAAGAAAGCTCTTAAATTAATGTTATATGCCTCTTACATTAATGTTGTAAGCATTCTTTTTTAATTTTTCAGTTGGCTTATGACATGTTAACAATTTCTGTATTACGTGTCCACAAATATGTTCATTGATCAAATACTTAAAAGGGAATCTATGTTCTTTTAGGGGGTGTTACTATTCCAATGTAAGTTTTTATTATATTGTTGGAGATGATATATTTGAGGGTGATTTGAAGGATTTGGATTCTATTTTTTTTTCTTTTTCTTTTTTGTGTAATGGTTGGTATATCTTAACATAATTCTTTTTGTCATAACATAATACTATAAATTTGTAATACAAAATGAATAAATGTAAAAAAGAAAAAAAAAACATAATTCCCCCTTAAAACATCTACATATTGATGCTAATAAGCACTAGACCAATATAGGAAGAGGAGGACTAGAGTTCCAAACTTCTTGAGAACAGATTGCTTGTGATTTTAAGTGAATAGTTATAAAGAAACATCTACAAATTGACATAGACGTGGCAAAGGATTTGTAGATACCTAAAATATTATGTTAAAATGGGGTTTTGGATTAAAATATTTTCTTTTTAAATAATTTATTTTTGAAACTATTGTTCGATCTGGTTCGTTGAGGCCACCTAAACGATTAAATCAAGTTGAAATGTCATTTGGCCCCTATGACTTTATAAAATTTTTTTTAAGCAAATATCATTATCATCAATGCGCTTTTATAAATTTTTTAGAAACATATATACTAAGATTCATAAGAAGGGACATTTTCTCATTTTTTAAAAATGTATAATGTGGCTGACAACCCAAGATTTTACTATATTAAAACATATCAGCCAAAGGTAAAGATTATGTTTGATATCTAAAATCATAATTTTCCCAAATCTATATGGTTTTTAGTTTGAATAATATTTTTAGTTTAAATAATTTTATCCAAAAAATCCACTTTTACTAATTTATTGAATCAATAAAAATCAAATACAAATTATTAAATTATTTATATCTCACTTGATTTTTGTTTTTTGTGTTTGAAAGATTTATTGTAATAATAATACACATAATAATAATATTAAAATATTTAAAGGAATAGTAATTATTTTTAAAAATAGGTTAATAAGATAAATATGAAAATATTTAAAAGAATAACATAAAATAAAAGGAAATTATAATTAAAAAAAAACTCATATTCTAAAATATTAGTTTATCCTCGAATTAAAACAATTTTTCGATATTTGATATTAATTATTAAAAATTATTTATTTTAAATTATATCAACACATTTATTTTATATTATTCTTTTTTAAAATTGTTTTTCATATTTAGTCTATTAATCTTTTTTTTTTTTAAAGAATTACTGTCACTCTTTAATTTTATTAATTTTATATTTAACTTTAAAATATTTAAATACAAACTTATTTAATTTTTTTAATATCTAATTTATTTAAAAATTATCTGATAAAATGGGAGAACAACAGTTATAAGATTTGATAAATTTGATAAATTAATATGATTTATTAAAAATAAATTGTTAATATAATTTATGAAAATTTTAACTTCAATATGTTATTATTGTATTGTAACAAAATTTTAAAATAATTTTTTTAAAGAAATATGATTTTAGAAAAATATATTGATAAAAATGGAGTATTATGAGAACAGATGGAAGCAAAAATTACTGGATTTTCTTCGAGCACTAACATCATTGACAAAGGAGAAAGATAAAACATATTACAGCAGAGAAATTGAAGAAATTGAAAATGAAGAAGGGTTTTACACAAATTTAAAATGACGGATAATCCCGTTATCTTCGGCATTTTTATTTATTTTTTAAATAATAAAACCATTGTTGAGAACATCAGCGTTTGCTCAAAAAAAAAATTATAAAAACGCAATTGTTTAGTTATGGCATTCATGACTCATACGAACCATATTGGAAAATAATTGTAAAAATAATTTTTTTTATAATTTTTTTTAATATTATTTTAATCGAAAACTAGTGAAAATGACCCTTACCAGGTAAAACATATACAATTTTTTTTTTTTTTTTTTTTTTTTTGAAAGAAAGAGACATACATTTTATTTTAAAGGAGCTTTTGTCAACAAAACAAAGGGTGGTGGGGCCAAGCACATGAAAGTCACATACAAAAATGATCGATTTATAAGGTGGGCCCCCCAACCTTATCCCAACTTAAAAATGATATCGGAATCGCTAAATCACGGCCGTAGGATTCTCCTCGACTTGTCGGCAACCATGACATTATGATTTATGGGACACGTCCTCCCCCCATTCACATTCCTTTCCATAGTGGTTGGATGGTTGGTTGGTTCGTCTGACACTCTTTTTTTTTTTAACATAAAGAAAATTCAATTGATATTTTTTTCCAGTATTTAAAAATTCGAATCACGTTGATCGATTTAGCGAGGTGGATTTTTCGATCTAATTCTATCCTAATTGAACATGATTTGACCATTGATTCAACTCATGAATAGATTGAATAACTTTTTCAATTCCACTATCCATCCAAATTTTAAAACATTGTCTCAAATTAAATTATAGTAAATTATTTTTATAAGGTTTGAACGAGGGCTCATGCCCTCATTCAAGATAATTTTTTTGAATTTTCAATACATCTAATCTAATTTGTTATGACATTATTTATTGAATAGCGTAGTAGTTGACAAATACACCGAAAGGCAAGTGTAATATTTTTCAATAACCTATTAAAGAGTATTTGATAATTTTAAAATAAGTATATTAATTGATAATGACACGTGATGTTGACAGAGGGTGTTAATCAAAGTTTAGTTATGGATCTCATCATTCCGCACGTGCGGTCCAGTTGGATCTTCTTGCCTTTATCCACATAGTAGGCTAACTATTTCAATATATACATTTAATTACCACGGAATGATCCGGTTTCAGGTTAGAGACTCAAACTCAAAATCTTTAATTAAAATGAAAGATATTTTAATCATTTTATTTACATATTTAATATAATCTTAGATTATTAAATAATAAAATGGTACCTTTTATTCAATTTACCTATTTAGTTCAAGGGCCTGGATTTTAATGTCATTGTATCATTTATTTTTTTACATATGATTGAATCATTTTACATAAACCCTGATTAATTTCATACGATCCTAAAATTAAACCTTCAATAATAGCGAGGTGTTTCGAATTTGGAACCATTAGGTTAATGATTGCACCAATATTAATTTCAATGGATGACTCGTGAGACGTGGCAGCTACGCGTAAGCCCAAATTTAAAGACAAAAAAGAGCTAACCGGTCCAAACGGTCGGTCTTACTGAGAAATTATCCGCTGCGGCAACCCATGTCACGATCCTCTACGCTTTGAGAATGATGCCGTCCGGCTTAATATGGACGCGGTGTTTGGGATTCCGAGACAATTTAAAATACTGTTTCGGGTAACAGGATGATATATTTTCCAAGTGGGGAAAGAAGAAAATAACGAGCTATCCGTGTAGTGCCGCCACGTGAGTGATTGACATCCCATCATTTTGCGATAACGCCCCCTCACTTTATATTATTTGTGGTCTTCCCCAATTTCTCCGATTCTTCAATTCCTTTTTTTTTTTTTTTTAAAAACAATAAAATTTTGTATGAAAAAAATAATTAATTTACCCTATTTATTTAAAATTTAAAATTTAAGGTAGTAAAAAAAAATTTACACCACAAATTTCGGTTATTTTAAATATTAATATATTTTAAAATTTTTAACATCTATGGAATTTACTATTACAAGTTTTTGCTACTATAAAGATTTTTAAACTTTAGATAATTAATGATGATTCTAACCCTTTTTTTTAATATATAAGTTATTGTCTTGAAGTCCCACTCATATGGTAGGTAAGTGGGAATGGCATGGAATGGACAGCAACACAATCTTAATATGTAAAGGCAGAATAAAATTTATAAATATATAAAATTTATTTATGTTAATAATTAAATTATTCATTATTGTGTTTGTTCTCATTTAATTTTTAATATTGTCTTTTAAAAACATTAAAGTTTTAAGATAGTAAATTGTCCCACTATCAGCTTCTCAGTATATCCTTTACCTATTTTAATGGTAAAGCTTTAGATTTTTTTTAATGTATGAACATACTAAATGTTATCTTTTTTCATTTTTATATTTTTATATGTAATAAATATTTTCTTTAGAATTAGAAACTTCTATTTGAAATTTTTTATCAAAAAACTAAATCAATTTGAGACATTCTAATGTTTGTAATAATATTGTTTTTCCCATACATCATTTTTTTTTCTAGAATTATTAACTTTTATTTAATAGTTTATATAAAATTACATTTATCTTTTATTTTAAATACGTAGGGATAATTCAAGAGATTCAACAAAAATATCATTAATTTATAACATGTTTATTAGTTTTGAATTTATTTCAATTGTAAAACCGTTTCTATGAGATCTACTTAAGGTTGATTTTTGAAAATTATTTTTAATTTTAATATTAAAAATATATTTAAAAAGATAATTTTGACCGAAGTTATCTTTCAAGTAAATACAAATTGAAAATGTATGTTTAGAATTAGAAATTTTCTTTTTTAATCTCGTGAATAGAGGATATTTAGACTATAAGCGTGAAGGTTTGGAAGTTCAAGGTAAAAGACGCACAAAAAAAAAAGTAAATAAAGAGGAAAAATAAAAGAAATAATATGTGAAAAAATTAAAATTAAAATTAAAGTTAATAACGGAATGTTTGGTTACAAATTTGAAAATTGTTTTACGTTTTAAAAACAATGAAAAGAAAAAAAACATGGGAAAAATGAGAATAAGGAAAACATGGAAAAAAAACACATTTGGTTGATTTTTTTTTTCCTAAAAAATAGAAAAAATAGAAAAATACTAATTTAGAGAGCAAAAAAATAATTTTTAGAAAAAGAACTGTTTAGAAAAAGTTAACACTTAAAATTAAAATAATAAGTTATATTTTCAAAATTTGTTTTCGACCCAAATTTAATTTTAATATTTTTAGACTTGTTTTAGTTATTTTATTTTAATGTAATGATTAAATAAATATAAATATATAAAAATTATTATTATTTTGAACGAAAAAATAATCTTATTGATTCAAACTTGAAATAAATGATAAATCCAATATACAAAATACTAAAAACCATAACCGATCCATGTTAATATCAAGTACAAACGGCGATAATATGTGCGCATTGGGAATATCTGGCGACTTCATTCTTCAAACATACTAATCAGTTGATATTTTCGATAAGACTTACGGACTTTGTTTGCCTTAATTGTCTAGATGATAAAAATTAGCCAATGATAATAAACCAAAAGTCATAATAAGACATCGATAAATATAAAAATGTATAATACTCTAAAGATAATAATCATTTTATTAAGCAAAGAAATGAAAAAAAAAATGTAAAGGGCCCGACGACAAATCAAACCCCATAATAAAACAACGATAACTTGAAAAATAAGAGATTTAAGTTAAAAATGATAAAAAAAAATTACTACTTTTTATTTAAGGAAAATGGGTTATAAAATAATAAGATGAGATAAAAGGAGGGAGGGACGGGTAGGGTTTCAACTCCATATAAAATTAATTTTTATTATACATATATTATCTTTAATGTCGGTAAAGGTAAAGAAATGGGGCGAAGTTATTGTGGATTTATAATAAAATCCAACGAATTAATTAATTTAATAAATAAATAATAAGAAAACTAATAGCAAACGACAGCGTGGATGCAAAAAGCAAATGTGGAAAAGGAAAAGACACCTTCTCTAAATAACCCAAAAGAAAAGGGTCGAAATTTCCAAAAATTAAAATTGAAAACATTCCCTTTTATTATAACTTTGTCGGGGGTGGCCATCTGTATTCAGATTCCGGGGCTCCCCTTTCGGATCACAGTCTCTCTTTTTCTCTCTCTTTCTTGTTTACTGAACTCGGCCTCAGATCCAAATCTTCACTTTCAATTTTCTATCTCTTATTTTTCTCGATCAGGTACTGTTTCCATTTCATTGAAAGTCATGATCTGATCCTTTCTCGTGCCGGAGATTTTTGTTCTTCTCACTTTTTTTTAATGCTTTTTCGGAAACCAGACGCGTCTGTTTGTTTGTTTTTCAGATCATGATCTGAAACAAGTGGTTGG
Source organism: Tetrastigma voinierianum (assembly GCA_016808115.1). NCBI lineage: Eukaryota > Viridiplantae > Streptophyta > Magnoliopsida > Vitales > Vitaceae > Tetrastigma > Tetrastigma voinierianum. The sequence goes on along the minus strand of JAEQBH010000743.1, from coordinate 141,797 downwards.
TTTTGTGTTTGGCAGGTGAGAAATGTCTGATTCCAATGAGGTTCAGCTTCATGGAATTCTCCATGCTACGATTTTTGAGATCGACAGGCTCCACTCCGGAGGCGCTCCCAAATTCTTCAGAAAGGTATACCACTCCGCTCTGTGTTTATGTTTGACCTCGAATTAGAAAAGAATTTTCGAGAGGCCTGCAGATTCACTTCAATTGAAAGTTTGAAGTTGTTGACTAGAATTCATATGTTTTAAAGGAGGAAAATGTACGCGGTTATGTGCGAGACTGATGACTGCTGATGTAATCATATAAATGCATAAAATTTATCCAAATTTTGATTTGATGCACCCTGATTTTTTTTTTTTTCATTTTTTTTTTCTTGAATATTAGAATTGATTTAGATTCAGGAAATGACATTTAGCATATAGTAGGACACCGTTGAAAACGAATATCTTCCTCTGTGGACCTAGCATGCTTGGACACGTTTGTCCAATTTTTAATTTTTTTTTCTTTCTCTCTCTTAAATCGGAAAGACTTATGCAGAGTTTAAGTGTTATAAAACATAGTCTTGTAGTATTTATAAATAAATAAAATAATGAATTTATTTATTTATTGATGTGGGCCCATGTTGTATGAACTCTGCTACCGGTGGATCATATTCATGTCATCATAAGAGGAGTAAAGCCAGTAGTGTTTATGATGGAAACCTATTTGTTCCAAAATTTAAATATTTTGACCAAGCTAAATATATTTTCATTTATAAACAAATATGCACCATCAAACATTTTTCATGTCTTTTGCATGACGATTATCCATGTTTCATCTTTTTCGAGCTCATGTTGCAGAACTGTGATTTTTATCTTGTCCTAGTCCTGTTTTCCCTGGAAAATTCCACGTAACTGCCTTATTGAGTCTTTATCTTTTGTTATCAAAAATGAATAGTCTGTATATTAATTTAAAAAAAAAAAGCAAAAGTCAAAGGAGGAAAGTGATTTCCTTCCTTCATAAGTAAAAACTGATCAGAGTGACTAACTCTCTCAATACAAAAAGTGCTGAGAAAGCTAGTGCTAGTTATCTTAATGAGGAGAATCACAAACTGCTAATCAATTAAGTTGTAAAAACTGAAAGTGAAACTCCTCTAAAAACAAGAGTACAAGACGTCCACAAAGATGAATAAAAGTACAATAAGTCCAATACCACCCCTTCCAACCTCTCTTAATTCTCAAAAATCCTTTCATTTCTCTCTTGCCAAACAAACCAAACCAAAGGGAGACATTCAAACTGCGTCAAAGTCTTGCCTCTTATTGAATTTCAATGTCCTCTAAAAGCAGAGATAAACATATCATACTCCTCTGGGGAACCCACTCCAAACTTGCTAAAATGAAAAGTTTATGTCACAGCCCAAATTGTGAAAGGACAATGTAGGAAAAGGTGATGAATCGACTCGATTGATTTTCCATCTTCTTTGCAAAGAAGGGTATGTTAATTGAGTCATCAGTGATATGTTATTGTGGTTCCTCTTTTTGATTGGCACCTTGCTAATAAATTCTTTCTTCAGCTTAGTATGCCATGTTTGTGTCCAGTGTCTTTGCAATGCTGGCTTCATTTATTTGCTTCATGTCATGGCAGTGCCTCCTAGATGCATTATGCTGATGGAATTATCTGACCACCACCAATCTGATCTTAATCTGTTCGCTCTTAATGTTAAACCATTATTATTATTATTATTGAAACTCAATTCTGTCCTTTTTTTAATTTAAATGTGTGTGTAATATTCCATTACTGTTGGTATGATCCTGGATTTAGTAACTAGGTTGCCTAATTGTACTGCAGGAACTCAAATATGAGCTTTTTTTTTTGAGTTCATTGTGCAATGATCATGGACTGCATTTCTTCCTTATTTGTTAATGTTTGAGAGTTTGGACTTTGTATTTTCTATTGTAAATTTGATGGCCTAAGGATCTGTCTGGCCACTGGTAGTTTCTCTGAGAATATCTATGAAAAGAACTCACAATCAATAGAAAGCGAACTTTAAATATGAAACTTTTCACTGGAATATCTTCTGCAGAAGCATCATGTTGTGAATTACAGAAAACTGCTTTAGATATTAAACCTCTTCTACTCTTAATTGTTTAACAGGTAACTAGACATGCTATAGGCGGTACAAAAGAGATTTTAGACATTGCTTTTCCTGAATGAAAAAAGATGGAATCCAAGTTCCATGCAATAAAATGGATCTAAGATTCAATCTTGTGAAATTTTGAACTATCATTATTTCTGGATAGTTTGAGAAGGAGAGGCATCTAAAGCTGCAATGTTTATATAAATCTCATTTTTCTTACACTAGTACCTAGAAGTTTGACCTTTTCTTTAAATTGATAGAGGCGTAAAATAAGGCACAAAAGTTTAGCTTTGAGCCACTTACTATCACTAGTACATGGAAATTTGATTGAATGGTAAAGATCTGTGAAGGGTATGAATGTTTATTTGTTTTCATTATTACTTTAGACTTTGTCTTCTTGCTGAATTGTCTTTCTCGGTGCTCAGTTATTCTGATCTAAGAGGGTTTCTTCTCTCCCCCCCCTTTTTTGGTTAAATTTAATTTTTCTATTCTATCATATGGATTACAAGCCTTTCCAATTCATTATTTCCCTTAAAACATCAATGCCATTGGGACATCTGATGTACAAACTATTCATTCTTTTCTGTGAAGAAAAACATAAATACAATAATTCTGGTCCTCTCTGAAAGATATTGTAACTTTAGCTTTGTAAGACAAACATTTTTTTTTTATGAGTCTTTGTAAGACATAAACATTGTTGCATGTATATTACTTTCCATTTTTTTTGGTTTTTAATAATTTTCTTCGTGCTCTTCATGTTTATTCAATAATTGAGTTGTATGTTTCTTTCTTTGCTCAGTTTATGTATTATGGATTGTAGAATTTATGGTTTTGTTTGGATTTAAAAGTACCAAGAAAGAAAAAAAAATGACAAGGAAAATGATTTTCTCATATTTGGTTTCATTGTGGAAAATATGAAAGAGAATCCTAATTATTTAAAATTAATTAAAAATTGATGCATTTTAAAATTATTTAATCTTTACATAGGAGAGAAAAAATATGTGAAATAAGGCTGAAGTAATATGTCAAAATAATTTATTGACCTTATATCTATTTTTAATTTCCCCCCACATTTTCTTTCCTTTTACTTCTGTTTTCTATTTTCTTTTTCTCGCAGTTTCTAGTAATCAAATGGAGCCTCTGGGATTCTTAGAATTAATAATATATGTCATTTACATTTTTTGACCCATGTTTTAACTCTCAAAACATTTGAAACTGCTACTCATGCTTTGTGAATCAATAGAGTTTGCTTTGTCAAAGTTTCATTCTGCAAACTATAATTTGTTTTTATCACTTTTTGTTATTGCAGCTTTTGGAGAACATTGAGGAGACTGTCGGTTTTGGCAAAGGAACCACTAAACTCTATGCAACTATTGATATAGGAAGAGCTAGAGTTGGGAGGACTCGAATGATAGAAAATGAACCCTCCAATCCCAGGTGGTATGAGTCATTTCACATTTACTGTGCTCATGCGACTGGGCATATTGTATTCACTATCAAAGACGACAATCCCATTGGGGCAACTTTGATTGGAAGAGCATTTGTACCTGTTGAGGAATTCTTAGGTGGAGAGGAAGTAGATAAATGGGTTGAAATTGTCAACGAAGAGCTGAAGCCTATACATGGAGGTTCTAAGATACATGTCAAACTACAATATTTTGATGTTACTGCAGACCGTAATTGGGGTCGTGGAATTAGAAGTCCTAAATTTCCTGGAGTTCCATTCACATTCTTTTCACAGAGAAAAGGATGCCGTGTCTCTTTGTACCAAGATGCTCATGTCCCAGACAAATTTGTCCCAAAAATACCTCTCTGTGATGGCAAGTACTATGAGCCCCACAGATGTTGGGAAGATGTCTTTGATGCGATCAATAATGCAAAACACTTGATCTACATTACTGGCTGGTCTGTATACACAGAAATCACCTTGGTGCGGGACGCAAGGAGACCAAAACCAGGAGGAGACCAGACCATTGGTGAGTTGCTTAAGAAGAAGGCAAGCGAAGGTGTCCGGGTTCTAATGCTTGTTTGGGATGATAGAACCTCTGTTCCTTTACTGAAAAAGGATGGCTTGATGGCAACACACGACCAAGAAACTGAAAGTTACTTTCATGAGACTGATGTGCACTGTGTATTATGCCCCCGTAACCCTGATGATGGTGCAAGTATAGTTCAGGATTTAGAAATTTCTACCATGTTCACACATCACCAAAAAATTGTTGTGGTGGACAGTGAGATGCCCAGTGGAGGATCAGAAAAGAGGAGGATTGTGAGTTTTGTGGGGGGTCTTGATCTTTGTGATGGTAGATATGATACCCCATTCCATTCACTTTTCAGGACCCTAGACACAGCACACCATGATGATTTCCATCAGCCAAACTTTGCTGGCGCTTCAATCCAAAAGGGCGGACCTAGGGAGCCTTGGCATGATATCCATTCAAGACTCGAAGGACCTATTGCTTGGGATGTCCTGTTTAATTTTGAGCAGAGATGGAGAAAGCAAGGTGGGAAAGATTTACTCATTCAATTGAGAGATCTTGATGATGTTATTATCCCCCCATCTCCAGTTATGTTCCCTGATGACCAGGACGTATGGAATGTCCAGTTATTCAGATCTATTGATGGTGGGGCTGCCTTTGGCTTCCCTGAGACACCTGAAGATGCAGCAAGAGCTGGGCTTGTCAGTGGGAAGGATAATATCATTGACCGGAGCATTCAGGATGCATATATTAATGCTATTCGTCGGGCAAAGGATTTCATTTATATTGAAAACCAGTATTTTCTGGGATTCTCTAGTGGATGGCCTCAAGATGAGGGTATTAATGTCAATGATGTTGGTGCCTTGCATCTCATTCCAAAGGAACTCTCTCTGAAGATTGTAAGCAAGATTGCGGCAGGGGAGAGGTTCACTGTTTATGTTGTAGTCCCAATGTGGCCAGAGGGTGTCCCAGAGAGTGGATCAGTCCAGGCAATATTAGATTGGCAGCGGAGGACAATGGAGATGATGTATAAAGATATCATTAAGGCTCTTGCTGATAAGGGTATTGAGGAAGACCCTCGAAATTATTTAACATTCTTCTGCCTTGGAAATCGGGAGGTCAAGAAGAGTGGAGAATATGAACCTTCAGAACACCCTGAGCAAGATACAGACTACATTAGAGCCCAGGAGGCCCGGCGTTTCATGATTTATGTTCATGCCAAGATGATGATTGGTAAGTGTTTGTTGGCACAACATGAACGAACCTCTTTACTGGAGGACTCTTCTCTGTTTTCTCTGAAAATAACATGCAAACTCCAAATGACACATTTTGGTTTCAGTTTTAGTCTGTTTCCTATATGTGACATAATAAATTCTTAGATTATGGTGGATTGTCTAAAAGGAGTCTTCAGCTATTTTATTTAAAAATGGTTGTGTAACTTGCTTGATTTTGATTTTTGCAGTCGACGACGAATACATAATAATTGGATCGGCCAACATCAACCAGAGATCCATGGATGGTGCTAGAGACTCTGAGATAGCCATGGGAGGATACCAACCATATCACTTAGCTAACAGGGAGCCAGCACGAGGCCAGATCCACGGTTTCCGAATGTCGTTATGGTACGAACACCTTGGGATGCTTGATCAGACCTTCCTCCAGCCAGAAAGCTCGGAATGCATCCAAAAGGTGAACCAGGTAGCTGGCAAATACTGGGACCTGTATGCAAGTGAGACACTTGAGCATGACCTGCCTGGTCACCTCCTCCGCTACCCCATAGAAGTCTCCAGCGAGGGAACCATAACAGAGTATCCAGGAACTGAGTGTTTCCCCGACACCAAGGCCCGCATTCTTGGCTGCAAATCCGACTACCTTCCTCCAATCCTCACAACTTAAATGGGGATCATCATCTACCTGGTTCATCTTGCAAAGTAATAACAAGCTTATACATCTAGTTGAATTTGATGGTAGTAGAGTAGTAATTAATAATAAACCATGTTTTGTGTCATTATCTATCTGGGAGAGATATTATATTTCTTCTTTTCAAAGGGGTGTTTGTCTCTGGGTGGTTCTAGATGTATCTGGTAATGTTGTGGTGTGATTTTGATGATGACTACCATTTTGCTTGTTTATGTAAGAATAATTATCATATTGTTCTCTCTATGGGTGTTAATGTCAAATGTCTTCTGTTATTTTCTTAGGAAAGATGCAGCACCATTTTGGCCGTTGGCTGTTGGCTGTTGCTTCTTGTACAGGTCTTCTCGGTCCGTGAATGTGTGTGGAAAATTAGTTTATATATATATATATATATATATATATGAAAACCTTAATCATGTAGGTGAATTGTGGTTGGAAATTAGGAATGGCAGGTAAGTTAGGCGGAATGGGGCCTCAATCAAACAGGTCTTAACAACTAAGCAAAAACAGGCATCTCAAATAGAAGCTGAAAGAATCAAATTTGCAATTTTTGGAAATGGTTTCTACTTTCTTTTAAGATCAACGAGAGAGAAAGAGAGAGAGAGAGGGCATCGTTGACCCTCAAAACCAACGATAATATCGTCTAGGAGTAATCTTCTCAGACCTTTTGTGGAATCATGGTTTAGCGCCGCCTTCACTTTCCAAAATATGCAACATACTCAAGAGGTGCTTTTTGTAGACTTTGATTTCCTTTTTAACTCTTTTTATTCTTGAAATTTTTATATATTAGACTTTATAAAATTTCTTTTTTTTTTTATTAAATATTTCTTTTAAATATTCGAAATGTTCAATTTTTGTATTAATTTGATTAGATTTTGAATTATATTTTTATAAAATTGTTGTGCATCAAACTTAAACTTAAGTCTATGCCTTGTATTGTGCCCTTTGCTTTATGTGCCTTGGGCTTAAGCAATACGAAACTTTTGCACATGAATGCATTTTATGCCTTTCAAAACTGTAAGTGAAACTGCATTTGTCTCTGTTTTCGTCCCAACTGCGAACTTCCTTATGTACATCAAGCATCGAATTTCTATCTAAGGAGAATTTCTTAATCATTACAAATGGGAATGATGAAGTTTGATACAACATATTCAGGTTATATTGATTTCAGATTGTATAACCTATTTAAGATATGTGTTATGCTTAGTTATATTTATATTTTCAATTTCTACCCAGACTGATTTTCATATCATGCCATGTTTCACCATATTATATATTTTAGCGAAGCATGCGGGTAGGGATGATAACCGAAAAGGGGTTTTTCAGCCTTCGTCCCTACGTCCCTTAATTAGGACTGATGATTTGTATAATCTGCTTCGATGTAGTTTGAGATTTGTATAATCGGATTTTTTGGCAAAGTGGGCTAGGTTCAGATATTGGATAGTCCCATCCTGCCCTTTTTCACAATTATATATTAAAAAATATTTTATTTTATTTTTATTTTACATTTTAATATATAATAATAATAATAATATTTTAAAATAAAATTATTAAAAATATAACTCCTTATTTATTTATAATATATATATAGGTAGTATGGGAATTTCCCATTCTTGATTCATCCCATCCCATCCTATTTAATATTTTAAGTGGAACAAAGTATGAAAAAAATCTGAATCCTTAACGAGACGTGCCTGAGATGGACGCCTCTAAACCCGTCTCAAGTACTTCCCTACGAAGGGATACTACTCTCTGGGATATGAAAACATTGGTCCACAATGTTGACAATTTTGTGAAATATTTCAATTAAAGTGACATAAACAAGATAGGAGATTTATTGAATACTATTTTCACCCAAATTAAAAATTGGCTTGATCTAGTATAGGGTTAGCTTAAGCCCAAACTCATGAATAAAAGTCTAGATAAAAGGGGCTCAAATCCATTTGAACAAGCCCGTAGAAAAAATTCAGGGGCATTTCTGAAAATTTTTAAATTTTTTGGAAGTCAAACGAAGCTTAATCATAAGTGGCAGAGAGGTGGAGTAGTTATTTACATACATGGACTTTCCTTAAAGAACAAGACTTTATAATGGAGACGTTGATGAAATCCTTGAGGAACAAGTCTCCCTAATAAAGACATGGATAGATTCATGAGGAACAAACTTTCTTAATGAAATACATGGGCATAATCTTCAAGAAGTGGGGAGAGTGGAGAAAATGGAGACTTGGGCAACAAATCAAAACGTCTATAAAAGGAGTAGAGAAGGAAACAATAAACAAAGAATCAACAAATCAACAAATCAATCGACTCAGTAATTTCAATCTACTTCAAGCAATTCTTAGATTTCAATCAGTTTTCATCAATTTCAACACTATATTTCCTAGTTTTAATTGAGTTTCTCAGCACTCTATTCCTAGTTTCAGCCAATTTTCTAGCACAGTGTTTTTTCATTCCTTTACAGTGAAATCTAATGTTTACTTCAGCAATTCTAGCATTATATTTCCAAGTTTCATTCAAATTTGTCAATTTTCCAACATCGTGTTATTTCATTCCTTCCTAGGGAAATCTTATATTTTTCTTCAGCATTTGATTCATGCAAAATTACCATTTGTATGACATTTGCTACTATGATTATGGGAAATTGTCAAAGGAACCAAGGAGCCTACATAGCTTGGTTAGAAGTTTGATCTTACAAACCATTCTAGTTTGGAAACATTTTAATTTCCTAGCACACCCGCACACTTGTATTTTGTATCTTCGTGTGAAATTCAAAAATCACACAACATATTTTTAGCATGCCCGATGGGACACATCTTTGTGAAACATCGCCCAATGGATCCTTTCTTTGTTGAAGATGCCACCAAAGTTGAGAAGTAAAATCATTTTAGAGTCTGAGGACTCAGTATATGATGTTGCAGAAGTAGCACAGGAAGGACTCGTTCCAACCATGGTGGAACAACTTGAGAGAAATGCAGTAAATTTTCTCTAAGAGGAATATGCATAAGATAGCCCAATTGGGTAGGAAGCAAGCATAGGTAAGGTGGATGATGATAAATTTCAGGCGATGATTAACGAATTGAAAAGACATAATACATTAGTTGGACAACGCTTTGATGAAAGAATGGTCGCATAAGCGGAGGCTCAAGCTAAACAACTCAATTTTTTGGTTGAGAAAACTAAAGCCATGTCTAAGTATGCCCGTGTTGTGATAGATGTGATTAATGAACATGCCAAAACAACAATCGAGCGAGCTAAGGCCGTTGCGGAAGAACTAGAAGAACAATCTTAGTCACAAGGGACTATCCTGAAGGCAATCTCAAAGATTATTGGACAATAGAAGCAAGAAGTTACTTCTAGACCTATAAGGCAACTATTTGATGAGCTTGAGGAGCAGCACCCCAAGAATTTTCGAGAAGTAAGTGGATCTCACCGCTCACCTATACAAGTTGAAAATCGATATCTTCCTTCCCATAGGAGAGAGGATGAAACTTTGACAAATGTCAATTGCGAATGTTCTAATCATTTTAGAACAATGGCTCCTTAAAAAGTGTTTGTTAACAGGCTCTGAACCCCATATACAACCTGAGCTGTGAAATGAGCCACTTTAGTTCGAGACACGGGGCACTCATTTCAACCACTTCTGTGGTAGTAGGTATTAATAGAGGGTAGGAAATTCCTGAAAGATTTTATAAACCACCTCACCCACTAGACTTAAAAAGTAACAAGGAGGCGATACATGAGCTATATATGGGATAGGCCTAGACAATCACATTCCTGAGACCATAAGTCATATCTAGAGGCAATAGACAGAGAAAATCCTTACGCTAGGGGGTATAGAATTCATGGATTCTCTTTATTCTCTAGAGAAGATAGACAACAATTTTGGAGCATGAATTGGCCAACTATAAAGCCTTTTTCTAAAATCTCAAAGATGAACTTATTATCAGAACTGATTTTACTTAGTATGCAACATTGTCAAAGAATTTTATCGCGAGTCAAGTAAGAAATGGAAAGACTGGGCTCACTACACGCTTTTAGAGTCGAACTCGAAGATTTAAGAAGAAATTATCAAGGGTAGCCCAAAGGGGTGGAGAATCAGCAAAGTCATTCATTCCTTATTTCAAAAGAATGAGGAATATATGCAAAATTCATCTCCCAAAAAACAGAGTACGTGAAGTGGCCTAAAGGGAACTTGATATAGAGTTGAGAAAGAAATTTCTAAGTATGCAAATCTGTGAGACTTTGTGAGCTGCTTGCTGTATGATAACAAGAAGAATTACTTAGGGAAGAAAGTCATCTGAGAAAGGACCTCCATGGGAACCCACCGCCAAGAGGAATTCCTCTAATTTGTAGTAGCAACCCCTAAGTGTACAAGTTCATCATCCGCCTATAATTAGTGAAGAGAACACATGACTTATGGAAGAAGTCACAGATCCCACACAAGTATAATATACTAGAAAGTAACCCCCAGCCCGGCCTAAACCTCAATGCTGATTCGAACCAAACCTGAGGACGCTGGCCGGGCCGCTATTAATCAAACTTATCGAAAATACATTTCATTAATATAAACGCTTGCTCTACCCTTACAAGCAATTTCAATTTGGGACAAACCCATAAACATGTACAAATTCAATGCAATTTCTTTACAAATATACTTTTCAAAAATGGCATTTTGTCAAGCACAACATAACATCCAAAATCATATCTAGATATAGCAATGTGCTAATTTTGGAATTGAAACTCCTTTTTCTTATTTCTACATAAAACAATGTCATGCTCTAAACATGAGAATGTATGACGAAAGATATCATGAACTTCGAGGACTTCCAGCCTCGACCTTGGGTCCGCCGCCAATCCTCGGTCTCATCACTTCCTACACCGCGCATCGACAAAAACAGAACACTGCAACATTTTCACGTTTCAGCTTGGCTCTATACAATTCTCTCTTTATTTCATGAATCAAATCATGTAATTTCAAGACAATGCTTTCACACTTTCTTAAAGGGAATTAATGTGATAATATATAAGATAAAGATATACTTCCACTAAATCAATTAGGAATTCATTGGTCATCTCAACTATGCATTTTCATGTAAGAACAAAACTATTCAAATCATAAATCACAGATTTATTCAAGTATTTATTTTGAATTTTAGTTCTATCGACTTAACCTATGCTTTCTGATGTATGATAATTAATCACCAAGATGGTCCCATGGTCACAGCCGATAAACACGGTTTTATAAAATATGATTTGTTGGTGTACATCACTGGAGATCAGTTCGGGCTGGGCTACTTAGATCGGCATGGCTGTCACACATTCAGTACGCTTGTTCACCTTACAGTATAATTGATTAGATTTTAACCTGAATTTAGCTGGCGAAGTATTTTTTAAGGTATTTAAATTATTCAACACAATTTACATTAATAATATATATATACATTTGTATGCAAATAGAACATTTTCACATTCATGCAATTTTCTTATACAAATTATTTCACAAGCAATTAGTCTTAAATTACTTAGAAAACAAATCATTTCAAATACAAATCAATATGCACTTTTATCAAATCAGCTCTTAAAATCTCAAACTCATTTGTAATCATTCAAATATTTTAGAAAAACAGAGATAATGAGGAACAAAAACCAAATTTATCGCTGATTCTAATTCCGGAATCGACTTCTCAACAGATGGTTTCTTCAGGCCTCCGTCAGCCCCTAGCTCAAATAGCAATAGATAATCACATATTAGTCGGTTATTCTATGAGTTTTATTGTAATGATGCTCACCCGATACCCCTTTTACTAAGAAATTTTGGGAATATTATTTATAATTTTCTCATGCTTCCTTTATGAAAATTTTAGCTTTATGAGTCTATTTTAGTAGGATAGGAACCATTCTATTTGATCACCTAACCTGGTTATTTGCATTTAGACGCTAAACCGATCAAAGAGGTCACAGTTTCACTTAAGATTTATATCGTTATTCCCAATTTTAGGTCTTAACTCCATAAATTGTAATGGTCTTCTACTATTTTAAGCAGGTTATAAGGTTTTTCCTCCAACTAGAACTCATCCAATTGATCACCAAAACTCCAAGTATTTGACATTTTACATCCATACTACTTCAATTTGCAAAGCAGAATCAGACCTGCTCACATAGCCTTACCCTTTATAAATTTCTGGGAACTCAGGGGTTATAAATTTTGCATACATCTTTTCTGCAAGCAATTATTCCCCTAGAAGCTCCGGTTTACCTAGAATTTGATTCTACTCCAATTGATGAGTGAAACTCAACTTATAGCCAAAACACTATAACAATACCCAAAACAGAGCATAACCCGTGAGCTACCCGAGCTCACCTTTAAGCCCGTATTTGGGAGCCTTAGAAATACAATTTTCTCCTAGTCCCTTCTATAAATTTGTAGACCTATCTCTTATGGTTCTTACCACTGGAATCACTTATTTATTGATTATAACTTAACGAGTAGCTAAACAAGAACAGGGTCTTGATAAAATTTTGACAGCATTTCCTTTGAAAACCCAACATTTTCCTCTTATAAACACTTCCAAACCAATCCAAACCAATTCCAAGTCAATGCAAATAATTCTAAACTTAAATTAAAACCATCCAACACTTTTATACCACATTTGGGGGTTTTATTAAACCCAAACACAAGAGTGGTTAGGCTGGTTTTTTCTAATTTTGTTCTTTAATTTATCTTCTATATTGCTATCTCTTAGAAGCAAGAAATGAGAAACAATCCCACAAAAATCACTCATTCTTGCAAAACCCTAGCTTTTCTCCCACACTTTGCTCTCATTCTCTCCCAAAACGCTGAAGCCACTAAAATGAGCATCTAAGACCAAATTTGGTCTTTTAAATCCCTATCTCCTCAAGGCCTTGTTTGGCCACCAAAAATGCATTCTTTGACTTAAGTTTCTCTCTAATTGCTATATAGCCCATAAGTCTCTCTAATTGCACTTCAATTTTTCAATATTCACACTTAGACCTACAAACTCATTTATATATGACCCTTAGGTCCTTATTTTATAATTTTTCCACTTTTGCCCTTTTTACACTTGGGTTTATTTCCGGGTTCAATCAATTTTCATTTAGTACAAGTAATATCACACTGGGCTCTTAGTCATAATCATTTATTTAATATTCATTTAACAATTCCCGGAAAATACCCAAGTTGGCTCAATTCATACCCGGAATATATAATAATTTTTATTATAAAATTATAGGGTATTTTTGGGGCGTTACACTTTTGATGTGGCAAAGATTGAAGAAATCTTTGATTTCCTTATGAAGGAGAAATTCATCACATTTCCCTAGGATCACCAACTCCCCAACAAAGAGGACCTTGTGAAAGTATACTGTAAGTATCATAACTCTTGGAATCAAGGTACTAATTATTGTTGGAGTATCATAAATATTATCCAAGATATGATCAACAAGAAGTTCTTTGAGAAAAATGAGGCCATGGTGATTGATGAAAATTCTTTTCCACCAGTGGCTTTAGTCAGCATAGCTGCTACTGATTTGAGGGCAATGTTGAATGTAAAGAAGGATGAGAGATTGTCTCCAAATGCCATGATAAGAAAGGTATGGACCCCTAAACAATATATGGTTCATAAGGATGAATTGGAAGTAAAAAGAAAAGTGTTTGTAGCCAAAGAAAAGGAAAAGAACGAAAAGTGTCCATAAAATTTAAAACAAGAAATCAAGAAGGAGAAATCCTCCAAAAGACATAATGTTTCTCCAAAAGAGAGACATACTTTTCGAGAGGGAAAGGGCATGAACTATCCTTTAAGGAGGAAAATACCTCCAAGGTTTGTTATCCCTCGTCTAGTTTTACTTGGACAAAAGTGGCATGTGGTGCAGTATAAAAAATTTCCTCAAAATCTCACCAAAACTCATAAAAGAAGAATTCAGAGACTGAGGGCTATGGGGAAAAGGCAATTACCTAAAGAAATGCCACAGTGAAAGCCAAAAGAAGCGGAGAATTTGAGAGAAGAAGTGAGGCCTACTCCAAAGAAAACTAAATTTTGAAGGAAAGCTACAGAAGATGATGAGTCTAGTTGCGGATCTGTTGAAGAAATGGATTTGAGAACTATTCTGATAGGCACATTTCCTATTTCTTTGAAATGTTTTACCATTTCTCTAACTTTACCAGATTTCTTCAAGTTAAAAGAAATTGAGGAAAGCCTAGTGGAGGTAGAGAAAGAACATTCTTCAGCAAAGGAAAAGCATAATCAAAGGGTAATCACCATTGATTCCTCTGAAGGAAGCACAACCTAGAAGGTCATACTAGAAAACCTACTATGGAAATGACAAGGCACATAAGACCTCTTCATGTAAGAGCACACTTTAATGGTAAACCAATGTTCAAGGTATTGGTTGATAATGGATCAATAGTCAAGGTGATTCCATTAAGGATGTTAAGAGCACTAGGAAGAGGCATTGGAGACCTAATTGAAACAAAAGTGTTTGTATTAGCTTTCACTAGGGAAATTTCTAAGACTTTGGGCATACTCCCTATTGACATCACTGTGGGCAGTAAGACTTCCTTATCAACTTTCTTTGTGATTAATTCTACTGCTAATTACAATGCTTTGCTATGAATAGATTGGATTCATGTCAATTGGTGTGTGTCGTCCTCCCTTCATCAATTTTTACTGTTTTGGAAAGGTGATGAGGTAGAAGTAGTATGGGTAGACAAACAACTTTTCATTACAACTTCAGATTCTATTGAGGCCAATTACTACGACCAAGAGTTTGGTCTAATAAAGTTCAAAGGCAAGAATAAGGATGGTGCTCTAAGGGAAATATACATGGAGTTAAAAGATACTGGTGAAATCCAAGACCAAATCGCCAAACTTCTAAAAACAACTACTATCGTGCCTATCAGGCCGATAAAGGGGGCCGATCATTGAGGAGATCGATGACTAAGTATTCTCATGAAGAGAATGCAAGCGCTGCAGCCATAACATTCAAAATGAAAATGAAACAAGTTACTGAAAAAGTTGCAGAATAATAGTTCCAAGACATTTGTGGAGCTAAAGTAATTTATGAAGGAGAATCATATGAACAAGAGGAAGAAATTCAGATTTAAGATTTGGAGCAAACTCCCCCTAAAATGGAAGACAACAAACCTTAAGAACATGATCCTATGGAAGAAGTTAACCTTGGTACCATGGAAGAGTCAAGGATTACTTGCATCAGTTCTCTCTTATCCACTAATTTGAAGGAACATATCATATCATTATTACAGGAATTCAAAGATTTTTTTGCTTGGAATTATGATGAAATGCCAAGATTGGATAGGGGCCATGTGGAACATCATCACCTTTCCATCAAGCCCAAATTCCATCATTTCCAACAACCATCTAGAAGGATGTCCAAGGAAGTAGAGCTGAAGATGAATGATGAAACTGAGAAACATTTGAAGGCGAATTCATCAGGCTTATAGGATATGTTCAATGGTTAGTAAATATTGTTCATGTGATAAAGAAAAATGGAAAACTTCTAGTATTTGTGGATTGTAGAGATCTAAATGTTGCTACTCCTAAGGACATGTAAGTGATGCCTATTACAGACATGTTAGTTTATTCTCCTGCTTATAATGAATTGTTGTCCTTTATGGATGGTTTCTCTAGTTACAATAATATTTTAATAGCAGTAGAAGATATACCTAAGACCGCCTTTAGATGTCCTGGTTTCATAGGGACATTTAAATGGTTGGTCATGCCTTTTGGTCTAAAAAATGTAACTGCAAATTACCAAAGGGCAATGAATGCCATTTTCCATGACATGCTAGGCTACCACATGGAAGTATACATTGATGATATTGTGGTTAAGTATAAAAGAGTCAGTGAGCATGTATATTATCTAAGGGAAAGCTTTGAAAGGATAAGACACTGTCAATTGAAGCTTAATCCACTCAAATGTGCATTTGAAGTTCGTGGTAAGAATTTTCTTCGATTCCTAGTTCACCAAAGAGGGATAGAAGTGGATTAGAATAAATCAAAAGCTATTGCTTAACCAATGCTCCACAAAACAAGAAAGAACTCCAAAAGTTCTTGGGTCAAGTAAATTATTTAAGAAGATTTATCTTTAACTTGGTAGGTAAAACCAAAGAATTCTCTAACTTGGTGAAGATGAAAGATATGGAAGAGTTTAGGTGGAAGGAACAACATCAAGCAGCCTTTGACAAGATCAAAGAGTACTTAAACTCTGCTTAATACCCTGGTGAGATGGCTCGCTCACTAAACCGACAATCACCGATCAAAACGATACCACTATAACCACCAAACATCAACAACCCACAGATTCCAAACGATTGTTCCACCAACCTCCGATGCAGTCGTCGGTGGTCATACACAAACGTCATCATCAACAACAGATAACATCGACAGTCGAATCATGATCACACATAATATGCATCGACGCGGTGGAGACAATATCTCATCATCAGATCAACTCATCTCATCAATCCAACGGAGTGATCATTAACCCACTGATTCAACCTCCCCGAAGATAGGTGGGATGAAGATGAGGCGGTAGCTGATTGAATTTATGGTCACAGAATTGCTAAGATAATGAATAATGATTTATTCAATATAGTGGATTTGATGATTGTCTTCAACATGGCCTTGAATGCACCAACAATCAGGTCAAGTATGAAGCTTTGGTGATTGGCTTAGAGATCCTACTACAGCTTAGAGCAAAAGATGTTCAAGTCATGGGAGATTCTCAATTGATACTTCGACAATTAACAAGGGATTATAAGTGTAACAACTTGCTATTAACACCTTACTTTACTGCTGTCATTTAGTTGTTGAATTCCTTTGATAATGTGGAATTTGAACATGTGCCTAGGGAATCAAACTGGGAGGCTAATGAACTTGCTCAAATAGCAGTTTAAAAATGGGTGAGGAATTAACCCATAAACTCATCATGATAGAGAAGAAGAATCACCCTTCAATTTTCGAAAAGGGGATTGACCTAGACATTTTTAATAATGACATGAACATTGTTGGAGATTGGAGAACAAAATTTAGATAATCCAAACAAGAAGGTTCCCCACAGAACGAAGGCTTAAGTTTAGAATTTTGTTCTACTAGAAGGAGAGCTATACAGAAAAGGGCTTGATGAGCTATTACTCATGTGCTTATCTTTCCTAGACAACATGGACGTTATGAAGCAAGTTCATGAAGGATTTTGCAGAGCCTATCAATCTGGAGTAAAGATGCGTTGATTAATTAGAAGAAATGACTATTTTTGGATGACCATTCGAAAAGACTGCATCACCACTTTAAATGTTGTCAACAACGTTAGAAATATGGAAGTATACAGAGGATACCTAATGTTGAATTGCATTCAATAGTAAAGCCATGATCGTTTAGAGGATGAGTCATGGATCTAATTGGAAGATTTATCTTGCATCACAAAGGCACAACTTCATCCTAATTGCTATAGGCTATTTCATTAAGTGGGTAGAGGCAGTACCATTGAAGAAAGTAGAACATAAGGATGTGATTTAGTTCATTAAGGAGCAGATTATTCATAGGTTTAGGATTCCCCAGTTTATCACTACTGATCAAGGAACAATGTTCACTGCGGAAGAGATGAATCACTTTGCTACGAATTATGGGATACAACTCATTAGATCAACTATTTTCTCTGCCCAAGCCAATGGACAAGCATAAGCATCCAACAAAGTGTTGATAGGGCTCCTAGAGAAAATGCTAGAGGATAATCCTAGAGATTGGTAAAGAAATTGTGGGCCTATAAGACTTCTAAAATGAGTTCTATAGGGATAAGTCCTTGTTCTTTGACTTGTGGGCAAGATGTAGTACTTCCAGTGGAAGTAGTGGTGCCTTCTCTAAGAGTGTCTAGGCAAAATGACCTTACTCCTCAAAAGTATAGTCAGGCTATGATGATGGTACTCGAATTGGCAGATGATAGAAGAATACAAGCTTTCAACTATATGTTGGTTCTGAAAAACAAAGTAATTCAAACCTACAATAAGAGAATCAAGAGAAAAAGCTTTGAAATAGAATACCTTGTTTGGAAGATTATATTGTCAATTGGTTCCAAAGACAAAGAATTAGGCATCAAGTACTACCTAGAAACGCATACTAGTTAGCAAACCTACAAGGAGAGGCACACAAGAGGTTCATCAATGGGAAATACTTGAAGAAGTATTTCCCTACCATGTGGGAAAATGTAAAAACTTCCCAAAAGAATTAGTTCGATTCCACAACCTTTAAAAGGACAATGTTTAGGAAATGTTCTATTCTACGTTTTAGAGAAAAGTAGGCCTTTAACCACTGTTTTCTCTAGCATAGTATGTTGTTCTATTCTATGGTTTGGAGAAAATAAGCTTTTTAGCCACTGTTTTCTCGAGCATTAAAAGTTTTCTCTAACATAGTACCTTGCTCTATCCAATAGGATTTTTAAGCCACTATTTCTCAAATATATAAATTTATCTAACAAGGTACCTGTTCAATATATCAGTAGGCTTTGTAGCCACTTCTTTTCAGATTGCTCCAATGTTGTACCTAATATATGCAGTATATATTCTCAAGTAAAGAAAGTAGGTCCAAGGACCATTTTTAATCAACAACAGAGTTACAACATTATTCCATAAACATCAACATACATTCAAAGGTAGGCCTAGTGCCACCTTGATCCACTAATGCAATGTCATGGATGTAAGAACGCATGTGCGGTGTAGTGTTCAGTGAGTCTCCAACAACAAGTCAAGTACATCTCGGGAAGACATTCCGATTCTCCTCCTTCTACCAAGAAAAAATGGAAGGCTGATGGCCACCTAAAAGGGTTGGAAAAGGAGCATAATAACCTCAGGACAATAATTTATTATCATATGTTGTGGAGTACAAAAGCACATAGAAGATAATACAAAGAAGCATGTGCAAGAAAGATGCTTTACTACTGAAAAATTCTAAATAAATGGCTATAAAGTTCCCAGGTCAAAGTCTCATTAGTTCATGATTGTTCATAAATGTCAAAGTCATATCATGGAGAAATATAAATAGCAGAGAGAATCTAGTAGCCAAGGCAGTGCTAGCGAGATGCATCAATTCCCTACAATTTTGAATCTAATCCCACTACATCTTCGTGGTGGGAAGCTAAGAATTGACCTAAGGACTCGGCTTTTTTGTAGATGCTTGAGCCGCTAAGCCTTTATGGCTTCACGCTGCTCCACCAAAGAAGTTAGCTTTGCCTTCTCCTTCTCCAGTTCTTCAGTCAATACCTTGATACGATCTTTGTGAGCATCATATGCATTGTCTAACTCACTCAACTACTGGCTAGCTTGTTTCTTGGCAAGCCAAGCAAATTGGCTCATAGTAGAGCAAGTTGTAGCTACATCTAAGTCACCAGGAGGACGCATTGAGGATTGGGGGGCAAGAGTGATACGGTCTAGAAAAGACAAGTCTAAAGATAAATCTATCTTCGCCTCTATTTGAAAAACTGATCTCGGTGAAGCTTGGAGAAATAGAAGATGTGAGGCAGGGAAAGATGCTAATGCAAGAGAAAGATAAAGGTAAAGAACAAACAGGAGAGGGAGCCGGCTAAGAAGTATGCTCATATTGGCCTTCTCCAACGATGTTGGCCCTTTCATCTAAAGAATCCCCTTCCGTCGTTGTCTCATCAAATGCACTACTAATAACCTAGGAATCATCCTCGCTTAAGGTCTCTTCCAAAGGTCAAGCCTTGCTCACTACTCTCTAAGGGATCTTCCACTTCTTTAACTTCAATGGGATCATCAACGATATTGGAGAAATCATACTGATGGGTTGGTCTGTGCGAAGAATGTCGTAGGTTGGAAGAATTCCTCACATCTTCAGGAAGCAACTTTTTAGGCCGACTATTGGAAGTAATATTCTTTCTCTTCAACCATCTTGAGTTTCTTGGTAGGCCTACTAGAAGAATAAGTCAATCCTACAGGAAAAATGGGGAAATCAGATAAGCATGAAGTAAATTTATGAATAAAAATGTAGCAAATGATTCTTTTACCTACTATGGGCGAGTAAGAACCGAGGAGCTCGTCAAATATGATATTCCACCAAGAAGAGAAGGATTGTGTCGTGGATAAAGAGGTAATCCCAATGGAGCATGAAGGAGTTTGATACTCCTTAACCAGTTTCTGTACAAACTCCAAATCTAGTTGGACATAAGGCAAAGGAGGTAAAGCTGGGATATACTGCTGAAAACCAAACTGATAGGCCTAAAGACATGAGAGATATGGTTGTAGACTAGCCATGGATGCAGACAATGAAGATGAAAAGGCGAAGCAACCTCCTGAAATAAGCACTCTACATGTGGCACTAGTAAAGGCCACGAGACTCTCAAAATCATGCAGATATGGCTAAAAAGAAGCCAAATTTTGATTCCAAGCTTAAATATGTATAGAATTAGGCCTCAAAAACAAGTGTATCAGTGCTCGATCTACCAAACCCAAGAAAATGACATAAGATCATTAGAGGGCATCGTACGTAAAGAATGTGTTGCATGGTAAGTTCCCTATCTTAAATCTCTAGAAAATATGCAAATAACCACATTTGTACAAACCACAAGGCACCACCAACTCTATGGTAAGGCTTATCAAATACATATTTATTCAGGGCCCGATAAATTGAGGCCAAGGGTAAAGTACCTAAGGCATAAGGGCGATCTAGAGCAAGTGTCTTCACTAAGGGTAAATACTCCATGGCCGGTTTTCCAAAGTTGGGAAAAAATACATATCTGCATAAAAGAACCCACAAGAACTCAACATGCTCAACAGTAGATGGAATCCTAGTGACATCATGCCATTTCCGGATAGTGGCAAACTACAAAGTTTAAGTGGTAGAGGAAACCTCTATAGCCGGAAGGGAAGAATCCTGAACATCAAGAAGACACAACGCATCAACGCCCCAGATAAATAGGCTCGTGAGAATGGTAATATCTCTCAATGTGATGGAAATGGGGCCAAAAGGGAGCAAGAAAGAGTTACTCTTAGACCAAAATTTCAATGCAACACTCATCAATTTCACATCAAGTGAGGTGTTTACAGTGGTAAGATGAATAAACCGCTCAATCCCCAATTCTATCCAAAGTCCTCTAAAATGTGGGGACAACCTAGTAACTATTGATGACCAATTTGATTTATATATGAAAATATGGCCAAGGGAAGTGAATGTAGTAAATACTTAAAAGCTGATTTTAAAAAGTAAATATACTAAAAAAAAAACTTAAATGAAAAGTATTACCAACACTCAACCCTTTTCCGCAAGTGCATGGGTCATACAAGTAATAAAGTGGACTCTAAGAGTCCGGATATCGTATCCACGAGGATTTGAGGTTCTCTCTAATTGAAATTTAAGCACTCCGAGTACAAGGGCTCTTCACTATCTACGTGACTAAATATGATGAGAATTAAAATCAATTTAACTAAATTAAAAACTTATTTAAAACTAATCAACTAATCCTAAAATCTATCAAGTAAACAACTACGAAAGTCTAAAATGTATGAAGTGAGACACTAAGGATGGAAATAATCATTTAACAATTAATTTGCATTTCCCTTAAAGCATAACATTTGTGAGTTGAATACTGGATTTGTCCAAGAGCAAAGTAGTATAGTCTTGGAATACCTCATGACACTATACATTTCACTATTTAGATAACCATATTCTTAAACCAAGTCAATGAGTCTAAATAGCTACTTTTAGGATTTGATCCTCTTTAAGATTTGGTTATTTTTCCTAAACTAGTACTTCACAACCATTTCTTAGGATCAAACCGTTGTTCATAAACAGATAATACAAGCCTTTTTTTTAGTTTCTGTAATTGGTACCTCAACCGCAATTCATTAGAATGCTCTACTTCCTTGATTAACTAAGCTAACACGAGATCAAGATTATTCTCGCTAAATTGAGAGTGAAACCCTTAAACATTAAACCGATAGATCGTTAGTGCTCCACAGAGGTTAGAACATCACCAGTGATTTATCTGAGTGATATTTAAAGTTCATTAGTTCTAACAATTCAAGTTTAGCATATCCCAAGTTATTGCTTTATGTTCTTAGGAATCTCCATCTTTGTGTTACTCAGAAGGCCTCATGGAAATCAGAACATAGATACAACTCTTTTTGGGTATAAAATACTGATATTCAGAACAACACTTTGCAAGCACAACACCGACAGATAAATCAGCTTTCAACCCATAGAAACTATAATCAGAATCGAATGTTTAACAATTAAACCCCACCCCTGGGAGGGTGTTACTACTTATTACCGATTCCAATCATCACCAATCAAACAAGTAAAATGAAGAAAGAATCACAGATAAGGAGTGAGAGAATCGTAGATTTGAGCTTCAATCTTTGTCTCAACAATAATGAAATCTAAATATCTCCAGCAGCACAAAGACTCGAAATCTCTTCAATACAAATAAAAATCGCTTCTAAAAACTACTTCTAACATCTACTAAAAATCAAAACCCTAAGCTAAACTAAAAAATGGGAAGGTTTTAGAGAGAGAAACCCTAATGAGAGGTTTTCTCTTACCTCCTCTGTTGCCCTAAAAATCTAAAACTGAGTATATATAGTCCTTAAATGAAAATGGGCTTGAAAAAATGCCAAAATAGCAATTTTCAGGGTTTTCTGGTTTTTTCAATATTTTTGAGTCGTGACATCAACATTCTGGAGTCGCAACATCAACATTTTAGAGTCGCTCAGCATTCTGGTGCCTAGCATAATGTCGCGACATCAAAAAACTTTGTCGCGACAAAGTTTGTCTTTTGTCTTTGTCGTAACATAATAAATCTTTGTCGCGACAAAGTTTCTGGCTTGTCTATTGGCTTTGTTGCGACATAATCTAGAAATGTTGCGACATAGTTTTTGCTTAACAAGTTGTTTTTCTTCTTCAACTTGTTGGTTTGGCAACTTCTTCATTTAACCTTCGCATTTAGCATGTGAGGTCGCCAAGCTCTTTTAAATGTAGAACGCAACCATGAGTAGAAAGGAACCATTTGATGCTCCAGATGATACATGTATTCACCTTCCCAATGGACGCAAGTAGGAGGACAGACCCATTAACTTTGAACTATTTTGCATCTTTTCTTACTAAATCACTTGATTTCCATAAAAAATTCTGCAAAACCAAGTTTAGAGGAAATGTTATAAGTTTTATATGAATATGGATATAAAATGCTATAAATAGCATGTAAAATGAACTCAAAACATAGATGAGTTTTACACACATCAGTAACCCATGCAACCCATCCATCTGAAGCCCTAAGCCATGATTTGGCCAGGTTCACCTTACGCCGTAACTTCTTCCCAAGAATTTTTGGTTGCTAATCTCAATGGAAAAGGGAAACTAGGTGAAGAAGAATATACTTCTTCAAGAGAATGTGCAAACTCTAGAACAAGCAAAGGAGGGAGAATAGTACTAAAGAAAAAATGATGTCAAAACCAACACAAATCAAGAAAGAATGAGCACAAGATTGGATTACCGTGATAAAGATGGGACTGGATTGGAAGCCATTGAACCAGCACAAGAAGCTCCTAAGAAAACAAATCCAAGAAAGTTATAGTCATGATAAATGTTTAAATCTCAGCTATAAAGCCAAGAAATGTTTAACATGGAAAAAGTCTATCTGGTCAAGAGTTACCTTTAAGTCGTTTCCATCGATAGACAAATCAAACCTCTTTGGCAATGTACGATCTACAATCTGCTAAAGAAAAAGCTCAAGTTCAAGTGAAAGGTCACTCAACCTGAGGTTGTTAAAAATCATTCAATACGCAATCAAGAAAATTTTCGAAATAGTCGAACAACTTCAGAAGAATTGTTTTTGAAAATGCATTCAGGATGATTTTTAGTATATGCACTTAAGAAAATTTTCGACATAGCCGAATAGCTTCAGAAGAATTTTTTTTGAAAATGTATTCGTGTTTATTTTCAGTATATGCACTCAAGAAAATATTCCGAATAGCCAAACGGCTTTAGAAGAATTTTTTTTTTTTTAAGTGCATTGAGATTTATTTTTTAAATGTGCACTTAATAAATTTTTCAAAACAGCCAACTGGCCTCAGAAGAAATTTTTTTTTCGAGAGTGCAACCAAGATATTTGTCCAAATATGTACTTAAGAAGAAATAGTCGAATGACTTTAGAAGAATTTTTTTCGAGAGTGCATTCAGGTTGATTTTCAAGTTCTGCACTCAAGAAAATTTTTGAAACAACCGAACGGTATTAAAACAATTTTTTTTAGAGTGCATTCAAGATCATTTTCGAATTATGCACTAAAGAAAATTTTTGAAATAGCTAAACAACATCAAAAGAATTTTTTCAAGAATGTATTCAAGATCATTTTTCAAAATCTGCCATTGGGAAAAGTTTTGAATGACATTAAAGAAAGTTTCGATTTTTGCATCAAGGAAGGTTTTGAAATTTCATCCAAAACATCTTTCTTCAAGAAAATTTGCAATCAATAGCTACATTGTCAAGAGAATCATAAAAGTTGTGATCTTTTCATCAATGGAAGTACACACCAGCAGCGTCGTTGGCTCGAAGAGGAAGAACAGTGGCATCGGTAGAGGTCGGCGGTCAAAATATCAAGACTCTAGGTGACGTCGATTGCAAAGGAAAGAGCGAGACCGATTCCCCGCCGAGAAGCAATGCACACGACGAGAGGTCGCGAACATCGTCGCAAGAACACCGCAGAAGACGCAACGACCAGAGGAGCGGCGAGTGATGACAAACAACAACTGGATCAACGATTCGCGTATCCGTCCGCCGATACCTTGAGCAAAAGCAAAGTCTAACTGAGGACAACAACCATCAATGGCGCGCGAAGAAGTGAAATCTTCTCTGACGATGACGGCGACGATGACGCATTTGATGGCGCTCTTCGACGGCATTACCTAATAAGGAGGAGACAATGTGCGCGGTGGCGATCGACAACTTTCGCTTCTCGAT
The DNA here is from genome assembly GCA_016808115.1 of Tetrastigma voinierianum. Lineage (NCBI taxonomy): Eukaryota > Viridiplantae > Streptophyta > Magnoliopsida > Vitales > Vitaceae > Tetrastigma > Tetrastigma voinierianum. Next base: position 116,791 of record JAEQBH010000743.1, on the reverse strand, counting down.
TCGTGCGATGGTGGGAGCAACAACAACGGGCAACCGACGATTGGAGTAGCGGTTGACTGCCACAATCATGCAATCTACAGCGAGAGAACACAATGGACTATCATCGATGGTAGCAATAGCGCCAATGGTAGCAACAGCGCCGGTGGTAGTGGCTGAGACGACGACGATCATCGGATGGAGAAGGGAAGAAGAAAGGGGGATCTTCTTTTTCCAAAACAAAAAGGTTAATTTTGGAAAGTGAAAATAGATTCTTTTGGGAAAGAAGATGATCCTAGGTTACTTGGAGAAGAAGTCGGATGATTATTCTTTGGGAGTGGCCAATATCCTCAGTGGAGTGAAGAATGTGCTGGAGATTTAAACCGATGATAGCTTGAACTTTCTTTTAGGAATTAACAGCGATTTCTCTATTTCCATCCAACTGCCTGCTCGTGCCTTGAAACCACATCATACAAGAGCCAAACTTTTGAGTCTCATGATTGGAAATAAGCCCAACATAATATTTTTTGGGGCTTTACTACATACAATATGGCCTTCGGGCCACAATGTATGCAGGGGGCAATTGTTTCCACCCAAAATAAAATTTGGCCTGATCCAGTATTGAGTTAGGCCTAAGCCAAAGCCTATGAATAAAAGTCCAGATAAAAGGGGCTCATATCCATTTGAACAAACCCATATAAAAAGTCTATGGGTATTTCTAAAAATTTAAATAAAAAATTGAAGTCAAACGAAGCTTTATCAGAAGTGGCAAAGAGGTAGGGTAGTTATTTGCAGACATGGAATTTCCTTGAGAAACAAGACTCTATAATGGAGATGTGGATGAAATCCTTGAGGAACAAGCCACCGTAATGGAGACATGGATAAATTCTTGAGGTACAAACTTTCTTAATAGAAGACATGGGAAATATCTTTAGGAAGTGGGGAGAGTGGAGAAAACTGAGACTTGGGTAGCAAGTCAAGACGTTTATTAAAGGAGCAGAGAAGGAAGCAATAAACAAATAATCAACCAATCAACAAATTAATCGACTCAGCAATTTTGTTCTATTTCATCAATTCCTAGCTTTAATAAGTTTTCATCAATTTCAACACTTTATTTCCTAGTTTCAACAAAGTTTCTCAGCACTTTATTTCCTAGCTTCAGCCAAATTTCTGTCGTCAATTTTTCAGTATAGTGTTATTTCATTCCTTTATAGTGAAGTTCAATGTTTACTTCAGTAATTACATCATTCTATTTCCAAGTTTCAGTCAAGTTTGTCAATTTTCCAGTATTGTGTTATTTCATTCATTCATTCCTTCCTAAAGAAAATCTAATATTTTTCTTCAGCATTTTATTCCTGCAATATTTTCATTCGTACGACATTTTCTACTTTGATCCTAGGGAACACTATCAAAGGAATCAAGGAGCCTACCGTTAGTCAGTCTTCTAATCTATCTCAGTATTAAACCAAAAACCTATTTGTGAACAAACTGATCGGAACAAATTCAAACAGAACAGAAGAGAAAAACAATTTAAAAGCAAAGTTGTAACCTGTTTGCAGTAATCAGAAATGATCAAGTCTTGTGTTGGACACAATCTCCTTAAGACAAATTATTGCCCTCGCAGCGGGCGCTCAGTCCTCGCGTCATGTTCCCGTGATTAAATGATCTCCTAATATAAAGAAAGCACTTCTTTGTTACCGTCGAACCAAAACTTGTGCGTAACTCCTCAAAGGAAACGAAGATGATATGTAAATAATGAATGAATTTAACCAAATGAATGAATGAATGGATAGACTCGTCACGGAACGTTTCTGGCATAATCCGGCTTAAGCTTGGCTCACATGATCGCTCGCATACGCGTCTGGTGGAGAAGAAGGCGTCCATTCAGTCAACAGGTGTCGCAAAATGACAGCGTTTTGATGTTTTAGGTTTAAAAAAAAAATTGGATATATATACATCCTAAACCCAAACCCGACTCGGTTCGGGGCGACGCGCGTGCGTGTGTGGTGAACCAAACATGAGCTAGGTCATCCCCCTTCCACAAAACTGGGGTGCCCCTTGGGGCCCAAACCCAACTACAAGGTAGGTGTATATATACCCTTTAAAAAGTCTTGTTCCCATCCGATGTGGGACACAAGCTTTTTCAATAAGCTTAAACCTTTAGTTACCATTTTCAAGGGGTGATGTTTGGAGGCAATTTCTAATTCACTCATTAATGGTTTTGAGCAACTCAATATATAATCTTCATCTCCTCATGGAGGAGAACACATTCCCATGTGGACCCACCGAAAAGAGTTTGTGGACCTATTGTAATTTTAGCTCAAAGATAGCTAATTAATATGCTCAAACCCATTTTTCCAACAATCCTTACACGAATGAAATTGACTCAAATTAATGCAAAATGACATGCCGACACTAAGAGAGAGTTCGCTTGAAATTTTCAGATAGAGTGGAAGGGCCAGGGCCTTGAACCTTCCCTTGTGAAATGCTATCCTGGTTACTTATTGGATCGTTGAACATGATGTCTGAACCTGCTCAATCATTTGTGTAAACCACATACAATGCAATAATGCTAGAATCTTTCCTCGACATACGGCTTCATGACAGGTTCATTTTGGCTCCTAACAATTCTCGACATTTCATGAGTGCTCTAGAGAATTTAGTCTTTATCATTCTCATAGAACCGACCCAGCTTCACTCATAGGTGATTTCTATGGAAGGTATTCTCATATACCCCACTTGTCTTTAACAAGATATAAGAATCATTAAAAGCTTGGCCACCCCTTGCTCAACGCTACAGTCACTATTATGATTATGTTGTTCAAGCAGGTGATTTGTTCTCCGTAGTGATCTTTAATGAGTCACACAAAATTCGGGTTGTCCCTTCAACCTAAATCTCTGGATCTTCACTGGGTTTAGGGTCGGGTTGCCATTCGTCACTCTTTAGTGTATGTGCTTTAAACCCATTCCTCATGATTTCATTTACTTGCTCTTCGTCAAACTTTTCGTTAATGGATCTCAACGTTCTCGACCTTATGTATTCAATATCACTACCATTAGGGAGTAGTTGTCTTTACTTGCATTATGTCTTCTACCGAATATGTTCTGACTTACTATATATATACTTCTATGCTCTTCCAATTGTCGATTGACTATCGCAGAATGAATGCGTATGTTGTGCACAGTTAGCCATATATTGAATATCTTCTGAAATGACAAAGCCACTGCTTTCTTCACCGCCTTTATCTAGCGCAAGAAACTCATATTCCATCGTGGGATCTAGCAAAGGCACGCTTGCTTAGAAAATTTCCAAGACACCGCCTCCACCACCAAGTGTAAATAGATAGCCACTTGTGGACTTCGAAGCCCGTGTCGGATATCCACCACACAAGATCCTTCAAGTACTGCTGGATATTTTGAGTAGTGCAATCCATAGTTTTTGGGTGTATTACAAATACCTCAAAACTCTAACTATTGCCTTCCAAATGGTCCCGCCCGGATTATCAGATATCTACCAATTTGCCGACAGCTGGGTAGCTATGTCCGGATTCGTACAATTCATGACATACATCGTGCCGCCACCGCTGTGCATATTCTTGTTTGTGGAAAGGCTTTTGCCATTATTTTGGATAGATGTAGATTTACATCTACAGTGTTCCTATTGAACTATTATCATTTTGTTTAAATTTCTTGAGAATTTTCAATGTAATGTGATTGAGATAATATCACCCATCCGATGTTTTAGAGATCTTGTCCCAAGTATAACATTGCAACACCTAAGTCTTTCATGTCAAACTTATTGTTGAACATTTCCTTGGTAGTTTTAATGACTTCATTATTGCTACCCCATGATGAGTATATCATCAACATGTGGTGACAAATAATGACAAACCCATGTTCCTGTTCTCGACATACACATATGTCACACTCGTTGATTTTGAATCCATTTGTCATCATTACACTGCCAAATTTCTCATACCACTGCATTGGTGCTTGCTTTAATCCATAAAGGGATTTAACAAGCCAACAAACTTTCTTTTCTTGACCTAGAACAATAAACCCCTCGGGTTGTTCCATGTAGATTTCTTCATCCAAGTATTACAAGATTGTGTATAGCTGCAATAGCTATTAACATTCGAATGGATGATATTCTTGTTAATATGAATGTGTATCAAAATAGTCTAAGCTCTCTCTTTTTACTAGAACCTTTGATAACCAAGATGGCTTTATATTTTATTTCAATAGATCCATCCGCTTTCATTTTCTTCTCGAATATCCATTTATATCCTGTGAGGTTTTGAACCCGGTGGAAGATCCACTAGTTCCCACGTATGATTTTGCAAGATGGATTCCACTTCATCGTTTATATCCTCTTTCCAATATGGAGCTTCAGGCTCGACATCATTTCCAGTTTTAAGGCTCATCTTCTAACAACACGTTAGGAAAACTGACCAAAAGATTGACGTTTCATTTTCATTGCCTAGGTTCATCATCATCTTCGTCAGCCTTGACTACGCCTATTACAAGATCATCATGAGTTCTTTACTCGAAATCGACCGTAGGATTTGTAAGGAATACATTTTCAAAGAAAATGCATTCCCTTGATTCGAGCACAAGATTGGCATGCATATCGATAATTTCTATTTATGAATTGAAACGATATGCACTACTATTAGTGCATATCCAATGAAAAACACAATCAACCTGTTGGGTCCTATTTAACTCAGTATAGGTACCAAGCACTTTACCAAACACCCCACACTTTAAGTATTTCTAAGAAGGTCTCACCTTCCACAACTCATGGGATTTATTGGTTTTCTGAGGTATTCGATTGTGAATATAATTTTATGGAAAGAATTGCTTCCCCCCACAAATTTCGAGGTAGTCTAAAACTTAATAGTAATGCATTCATCATTTCTTTTTGTAAAGTTCTACTTTACGCTCAAAGAACCTTAATTTCCTTTTGTGGTCGAGGTGAATAGGTGAGGCTCGTGTATTATACCATGTTGTGAACAAAAATACCAAAAGGTGCTTCATATTCACCAATTTATTACTTCTTATTACTCAGATTTTTCTATCAAGTTGGTTCTCCACTCTCATTCTTGAAATGTTGAAACATTTTTAAATGCCTCATCTTTACTCCTCAACAAGTAAACATAACAAGATCTACAGGTAATCATCAATTAATGTAAGAAAATATTTTACCACCTCTGCTTAAATAAATTTCAGATCACAGATATCTGAATGTATTAACTCTAGAGGTTCACTACTTCTTTCAATTGATTGGAAAGAAGTTCTTGTAAGTTTAGATTCTACACAAATCTCACATTTATAATTTGGATATATTTTAAATTTAGGCAAACATTCCATATTGACACCCGCGCATAATGTATCATAATTAACATGTCCTAGTCTACCATGCCACACATTTGAAGATTCAAGCATATAAGCAGAAGACGTGTTCTTATTATTGATATTCTTAATAGGAGGTACAACAGTCATTACATTCATTTTGAAGAGTCCATTGCTCATGTACCCCTTTCCCACATACATCCCATTTTTGGTGAGGATGAAGTTGTCTGAGACAAACACCAACTTGAAGCCCTTCTTAATTAACAATGATCCGTACACTAGATTCTTTTCGAATTTCTCGCATGCACACATCATCAGAGTAAGTTCCTGTCTCGATGTCACCTCAATATTACCTTCTCGCCTTCAACTCCTAAGAGGAGTCGCCCATAAAGAGTTATTCTCCATTATCTATGTTTGTGGGTATGATGAGAACATCTTCTGTCAAGCCAAACACGACAGTAGCCCCCCTCGTGTCCACCCACCATTCCTAGTATTGTCGGCTAATTAAGTTCCACCTCGAGACTACAAATGTAGAGGTTCATTTCGAGACATCATCTACTTCTACCACATCGCTCGAGGGCGCTTTCTTCTTCTGGACTCCCTTGTTCCTTGCAACTATGATACCTAGCACGGTGCCCTTACTGGCTGGGCATAGCACTTTGCCTTGAACTTTTCTCAGACCTTGCTTTTCGATCGCTGCCACCGCGCTCTTCGTTATCATGGTGTCCGCCTTGCTCCACAACACGGGCCTCGATTCCATAATGCCCTCAAGCCTCGCCTTCTCTCAGATGCACGCTGCCTTCCTTTATTCTCAAATTTCACTATCAAGTCTTCTGTCTCATTTCCTTCCGCTTTATGCTTTAGGTAATTCTGAATTCTTTCTATAGCGGTGGCAATTTCTTCAATAATTGCACCACTTGGAAGGATTCATCGAGAGACATCCCTTCGCATATGTATGTCATGCAAAATCACTCAGAGATCTCAAACTGGGCTGATCACAAATTCGAATCAAGCATCTTGTAGTCTAAGAATTTTTCCACTACAAACTTCTTGAGCCCTACATCCTCAATCTTGTATTTTTTGTCCAAGGATTCCCACAACGCCTTGCAAGACGAAGGCGCACACACATTATACAAGCAGGTCATTCAAGCCATTCAAGAGCAGAGCCAAGGGACACAAGAGAAATCAACACGCCCATGCTTCTCCACAAATAAGTAACCATCACTATCGCTTATTTTCCTTCAATGCTGAGCATCCTCATGAAACGGTCAAATTTAAGGTATCGCAGTAATCAAGATCTTTTATCACACCTTTTAAATTTATCCCATTAAACTTTTTCTATTTCTCCATGACTCACAACATTAGCGCCAACAGCGTTAGAGGAGGCTTCACAAGAGAATCGCAGCCATTCTACCGAACCAAATTCTCAAGCCAGAGAAATAATATATTAAAAAAATTTAAAAATGACTTACCCAAATTTTGAATAAAACCAGTATTAAATCAAAGTGGCTACTCTTCACTGAAACAGTATCTTTAAAATATGACTTAGCCAAATTCTAAGCATAAATAAATTATATTAAGACACTCATATTATCGTTTTTGCAGAATTGAGCAATAAAACAATATTAAAACCAAACAGACATCGCTTTGCGTAATTGAACAATAAAACAATATTAAAATTTATATATGTAACCGATATATAAACCGATATAAGTAAACCGATATCATAATCGAAACCAGAAACCGATATGTAAACTTATATATAACCGATACCAATATTTAAAATAAATGTTCAAAGGCAAGAGTTCCATTCCGTGAACTCAGATATCTATATTTACAATACAAACTAAAGGTAATCGCTCGCATTCCGTAACTCCATCGGAATCTATATTAAATAAATTAATTTGTCTTAAGATTGTTACCATTTTCTAATAATTCATATCGTATTAAAACTAAAAACTTTGTGAACAAATTGATCGGGAATGTATTCAAACAGTAACATAAGAGAAAAACAATTTAAAAGCAAAGTCAGAATCAAGCCATAGTGAATCGGGAATGATCGTTTCTCATATGCCGACACACAATCTCTTTAAGCACAAATTACTGCCCCGCAGCGTCGCTTCGAGTCTTCGCACATGTCTTCCGAGACGGCAACGATCTCCCACAAAGAAGACTTCTCGCATTATTCGAACCAAAATCAGGTATGATCCGCTCATGACCTGCTCGAAGGCTACCATGAAGCTCGCTCCTGGGTCATGATTGTTCGTACGCTGGCCTATGGAGAAGAAGACGCCCATTTACCAATACGCTTATCAAACGATCGACGCTTTGACTTCTAATGGTAACCCCGCAAACGATGCATTACGTTTCGTGTTTAAAACAAAAAATCATATATATACATCCTGAACCCGAACTCCATTTTGCCGGGCTGCCCACAAGTGTGGGGCGAACCAAGACGCAAGCACGCCCTCCCTTCACAAATCGCAAGGCTCTCGTGGCCCAAACCCAACTACAAGGTTAGCGATATATACCATTTAAGCCTCGCTCCCATCCGACATGACACAGCCTTTTCCAACAGCTGATGTTTTCGAGGCAATTTCTAATTCACTCATTTGATGCTCTTAAAGAACTCAATATATAATATTCATCTCCTCACAGAGAACACATTCCCACGCACCACCGAAGAGCTACGCACCACTGTAATTTATCTCAAAAGATACGAATCGATTACTGTCAAACCCATTTTTCCAATACCTACATGATTTGATTAGAAGTTTGATCTTACGAATCATTCCAATTTAGAAACACTTTAATTTCTTAGCACGATCACACACTTGTAATTTGTATATATATGTGAAATTAAAAAGTCACCACAACAAATACATGAACTAAATCTTGAAAGTAACTCAATTTGTTCATTGGTTTGCATTTTCTTTCGATTGATCATCAATCGGAAATTCCTCTTATCCACATTAAGCAACTTACCTGTCAACTTTAAGGTCACATAGAATTAATTAAGATACGTACGAGCTAGTCCGAACACCACAGATATTAAAAAAAGAAAAAAGAAAAAAAGAAAAATTATTGAACACGTGACCACCCAGCGGGGAGACACTTGTATATTCACATGCCGACGACCCACGCAAGAAAATTTCAGATAAATGTCGTAAAAAGAAAGGTTGATCTGATTCTCTTATATACTGAATGGGAAGGGCGGCACAAGTAAAACGCGTGTCTCAATCATCACAGGCGGGTAATGATGAGAAACACTGAATCACACAATTCACGTGGAGTTTTAGATTCAAATAGTTGGTTTGAAAAATATATATAATTAGTTTTTAATTCAAATTAATGTTCAAAATAACGTGTTTGGACTATATAAAATTAAAAGACAGTAAATATCATTATTTATAATAACGGTAATTGAAATTTTTATTATAATAATGATATTTGATAAAAAATTTAATTACTTTCTATTTATGACAAAAATATATGCTCCAAATGCATTATCGCATTAGTTTGAATTTTAAACTAATTTTATGTTTTTTTTTAAAATGAAGAATTCAATTTAAAACTCCCAAACGTAAACGCGTAGTGAGAGTGATGTTTGAAGAACACGCGGCAGAAATCCTAGTGTGAATGCTCACGTTAACGTGAAAGAAGGGGCAACGGACATATTCGTCTTCCCTTATGAGTTGAAGGACACGCGGATGTCCCCACTTGCCCTGTTCTTTTCCCCCATCTACTTCTTCCACCTCCTTTTTCTTTTCTAATTCAAACTTTTTAATGTTTTTTATAAGGAAAAATAAAAACTTCATACAAAACTTTCTTTTATATATATATATAAGTGATGATCCAACATATAGGTAAGGTAGTTAGAATTTTTTTTAACTTAATTGGGATTGCCTCGACCAGCTCAAGCTCGGTATCACAATTATATTCTATAATGTAGCTTTTTTCGTTGTGAATTTGATCCCAACTCGAATGATATTAAATTTATACGAGCACAGACATGAGCTGCTTTTTTCAAGTACAGACTTCAGTTCAAGACATTTTATAACTTAACCAAAAAAATAATACATATTAATCACTTTTCAATTATTAAGATAATAATCATATTTTAATTCACATTATGCATTTTTATAGTATACTTTTAGGATTTGCCCTTAATTTAGCTTAAGTAGTAATAGGTTGAAAATGGATTATTATAAATCCAATTAGGAATTCTTCCAAGAACAAGTTATTATAATGTAATATACAAATTAAATAAATAAATAAAAACCTATTTTCATGAACTTTTTTTGTCATAAATTTTAGTTCTTTTCTAGATTTTAGGGTGATAAAAAATATAAGAAAATAAAAATAGATAATACAAATAAATTATTTGCCCTTTGAGGTTTGGATAAAGGGGATAAGAGGATAGGAGGTCCAGAATAGAGCCCCTAATAATCCAATGTATGTAGATGTGAAAAAAGCGATAAATTATCTTAATTTTTATTTTAAATTCATAATATTTGTTTTAATGTAATAATGTAACGATTAAATCACTTGAGAATATATATTTTTTTTTTGCATATCATTTCTTGAAAGGGATTGTATTAAAAGAATATCTATGATTAAATTTTAAAATAATTTAATTGTCTATTTTTTAATATCCGAGAGTGTTTGACTCTAGAGTTTGACCAACCTTGAAGTGTCAGAAACTCTCTAGAATTCTACATTTTCTTTCCTCTTTTTTTTTTTTTTTTTTCTATTTAGAGATTCTTTCCTTATTTTCTAATCCATTGTCTTCGAAATAATAATTATTAATAGTAGTAATGAAAAATAAAAATAAAAACCTAACTGCTGACGCACCACCCAAAAGCATCTCCTCATTTCTTCATTGTTCCGTGAGTTAGGGCAATTCCAAATTCCCAACCTCAAATCCATTTTCTCTCTTTTTTAAAGTTTTCACGACCCATACCCACAACTTTATCTCTATATTATCATTATTATTATTATTTTAATATTTAACTTATTACTATTACTATTATTAATAAATTAATAAAAATTTATTGTAAATTTTTTGTGATTCGTAAAATACTAAATATGTGTCCAATTTATGTCATCCTCATAAATTACAATTTTATATTCCTTAAATTTTTTTTTTTTTTTAAGAAAGAAGCATAATTATAATTAATCTCTGAATAGGGACAGTGTATTTATTCTCATGCACCTCTCTTATTTTCTCGCTAACCAAACACATTCTCTGTTCTCTGTTCTCTGTTTTTTGTCTTCACCCTGTTCACACTGAGAAAATGTCTTCTATCCTTTCCTCACAAGGGGTAGTCTTAGCAACAGCCATGGCAGTATCCGGCATCCTCTTTCTAGCTTTTTCCCGGCAGAAAACTTTCCCGTCTCTCGAATTTTCCGGGAATCCGAATCCCCAGCCCCCCAAACAGATTCTACGTTCATGCTTATCCAACGGTGAGTGTTTTCTCATTTTCTTTCTTTTTCTTTCTTTTTCTCGGAATTGTGAATTCTGATATGTTTTTTTTTTATGGGGTGTGTAGATGAAAGGAAGAAGAGGGAGAGAAAGAAAAAGAGAGTTCAATTTGCAGAGAATGTGAAGGAGCCGAGCGGGAATGGAAAGGAATTCAGGAAGGAGAAGAGGAAGAAGTTCGCCGGAGTTCAGAGACCGTGTAGAAACGAAATTTCGGGAATTCCGAAAATGCCGGAGAATCAGGCCGCCCTCTACAGCGGAATTCTCCGGGATCGCGGCCACCGGATGGCCTGCTCCTACTGATTCCTGCAGATTTCGCCGCCGCCGGCGGCGGTTGTGGGGAAGGGGCTTAAATGGATGAAATCGCGAGAAACGGCGGCGGATTGTAAATATTATATCTGTACAAATTTGTGGCTGTTGATTAATGGAATTTTTCGGCAAATTTTCCCTTTTCCTTTTGCCAGGCGATAATGAGGTCTCCAGAGCTATCCGTTCTCATACGAAATACGTCCATATCAAACTAATCCTGATTCAAGTCAGGATTGATTATAAGAACAATAAAATTTATTATAAAATATAAATTATATTCATAAAATTCGAACTCGGACATCTTATCAATTTAAGAGAGATTTCAATCATTTATTTATATCTCAATTTCTTTTTTTTTAGCTTTGTCAGAAACTAATCTTTATTTCCAAAGTAATAAAATAAAATATGTTTCAAAATAATATTCAAACCATTGTTTTTTTATTATATCATCAAAAAATTTTAAAACAGTTAAAACTGTAATCATTAACTAAAATTTTAAACTTAAAGTTAAACCAACTACCGATTTTAAGTATTTTAAAAAATTTAAAATTATAGTAATCAATTATTGTTTTGAAGATATGGCAAAAAAGTACTGGTACACATTTTTTGTTATTTTTTTAAAGTTGTTTTGGGACATTACTCTTTTTTTATGACTTGATTAAAAAATATTTTGAAAATCTTATTTTATAAATTTGTGGTTGCATCAATTTTTTATTTAATTTTAATAAAAATACCTTTCTTATTTTCTTACAAAAATAATCTCTTCATACATAAAGTAAATACCTAAAATGGATAAAGCCATTTTTGTAAAAAATTGGAAAATATTAAATTCAAAAATTAGGATTATTTGTGTTCTTTTAACCATTTATTTTCTTCCATCCGCCCATTGGACTAATCCCATAGGTTCTTCAAGATAAGGATCCAATAAACTTCCAAGAAAATTGGAAGTAGTGATCATGGTGAAGAGATTTTCCCTTTGACTTAAATTTATTTGGATGCTAACTTCGATTCAAAATCTTTGATGAATTTCTTGGTTTCTTTTTTTTTTTTCTTAAACCCTGTTTAATTTGGATTATATTTGACCTTTGCCGTGATGGTTCTAGAATGGCCATGTTTAATTTTTAAAGCCATGAATAAATTTCAAAAACAAAAAAGAAAAGAAAAATCTCTCAACCATGCAAAATAAGAAAACATTTATTAACGATATCTAATTAAAATGTGTAGAATCAACCTGAATCCCTTACTAAAATTGGACTTAATTTTCACAATTTCCATGATCAAATGGGGGTGCGACAACATTTAGAGTTCATTTATGTTGATAGATGATGACAACTCATTACATCCATGAGGATTTGAATTATTTGTGTCATGAAAATATGATGGATCACATGACATGTTCATGTGTGTTTATCATTTATGTGTAGCATCATGAAGAAATTCTTATCATTTAAAATCAATATTTTTTAAACTAAACCATAAGGGTTTGCTTGGTTTTTTGTTTTTTAAAACTGTTCTAAAAAATAGTTTCTAAAAACATAAAAAAAAAAAAAAAATGGTTTTAGTGTTTTTTGGTTTTTTTTTTTTTTGTTTTTTAGAACATAAAAAATAGGAATGAAACAATTCCATGATTTCTATTTTCTTAACCTTTTGGGTTTTCTTATTTGTTTGAAAATTTTGTAAAATTAAGAAGTTGTTACGTTGATTTTTTTTTAAAGTCCAAAACCATAGTGGGTATGATCTTAATAATGTGCATATAATAAAATTTAAAATGGGGGACACGTGGCAAACGAAGGTGAAAACGCTTGGAAAGTGAAGTGTTCTTCTAGCATATGCTTCTATAAAAAGGATGACTGGGAGCAAGTCAACTTTTTGGTTATTTAAATAATTATAAAAAAGAAGGGTGGGGAATACACTAATTTTCTTTTTTATTTTTAAAATTTAAAATTATATACTTTATCTCCTCAATGATTGCATAAGCACCCAACCAACTTACATCTTTCTAATTAGTTTACAAGTTGTATAGTATATATTTTTTGACCATGACCATGCCTATGCATTTTTCCATTTTTGTGCAACCTTTTTTTAACATGTTCACTCGGAATTTTTATTATAATAAGTGGGGAGTGTGTTCTATTTCCATATTTAATTTTTACTTTTTCTTATTTGCTAGTCTAAGAAAAACCTAGAAAGTATTAGTTTAAACCATCTTAAAAATATTATGAAAAGTATAGACTTTGACCTAATTTATTATGTTATTAATTTATATAATATTTCATTTTTTATGATTTTTAGTTATTTCGTATTTATATTTTTATGGGTTTATTGTTAACTTGAATCATTAAAATCATTTTTTTTAAACACAAAATTTATTAGTACATATATTTTAAATTAATTTATATTTTCATAATGACAAAAAAATTAACATTTTCAATTGAACTATAAATGTGATAGAAACGTGTTTGTCTATAATGACACATAAGTCTTTACACTCGTCTTTTCACGAAGAAAACAAAATTTTAAAGGAAGACGAATTCTAATTCTTTTTCTTGGATGAATAGAAGAAGAGGAAGAGAAAATCCTTTGTAGTCTTCTAAAAAGTAAATACTGTTGCATTTGATTCTTAAAGGTCGAATCAACCCATTTAGGTACCCAATCCAATTCCAACACGTAATCTATAATAATGAAATGATTTAAGGAAAATCTTATAAGAAGACGTTCTTTGATTTCATGATTAACGTGACTTTTGTTTTTTTGCTTTGATAGAAAGTCACCAATATGATGGGCCGTTAGAAGAGGTTTGAGGATGGTAATAATCGGGGGAGCAATCGGTTTTTAAATGCAGATATATCGCCACCAAAAATCGGTTTTTCGATCGGCAGGAAGAAAAGTAAGAGGAATCGTCCGTCATCGATTTTTTGTGCATCGCGTATGGAGCGCGCGCGTTGTGCGGAATTTACGAAAAATATCGGTGGAAATATCGGTAAATATCGGTAAAATATCAGTAAATATCGGTGGAAGCATATCGTGTCAGCTATTTGACTCCAAAATTTTTATAAATGCATTAAGATCATCTGTCTATTTCTATTCGTCGTAGCGTCAGAAGTACCGTTTAAGCTACCGAATTATTTTTTTGCTTTTTGTGATTTGCTCTGATATTTTTGAAGATGCTTATTATGAATATTATCTTACGTAGATCTTGATCCATGTCAAAATAATGTAATGGAAGCGCATCGGTGCTTACGTTTTGGTTTTAAATTACTATTGTAATGTAATTTACCGATAAATTATAATGAATATTATTTTGATAAATTAATATATTTCTTGTTATGTAATAACATATAGTTCGACAAAAAGTATTTATTGAATTTGAAGTATTTTATTAATTTTATTTCACAGATAATTTTTGTGAGAAATATCAGCTGGAGTATTCTGGAATGTTTAGATATATCAGTAAAATCTGAAATCTTGATATATCAGAAGTAATTCTGGAGTATTTTGTTCATGAAGTAATAATTAAATTATTTAGTTTAAGAGGTATTTATCAGTCTTGCCAAAAGAAATATAACATGGATCTAGCAGTGGAATCTTCATATATAATGTTCAAAATCTCTTTTAAGGCATTTTGTGGGTCCGTCGCTATAAAAACCTATTTGCTTTTGGTATTTGTTTTTAAATATAACTTGTTCATAACTTAATTATTACTAATTTTTGAATTTTTTGGTTGAATTTAAAAATCAAAATATTTAGTTTGGTTTTTTTTCTTTTAAATAAGTTTTTTTCTTAAAGTTTTTTTTTAAAATATTTTGTCTATTAAGAAAAAACTAGATATTCAAATATGATAAAATAATATATTTTATGATCTAATTTTAACTCTCATAATTATGAATAAAAACAAATATTTTTATATTTTTATTTAAAAACTTATTTTCTCAAATTTTTTAGATAAAATTTAAAAGATTGATTTAAAAAAAAAAAAAAAAAACTAAATGCCTTATCATATTAAACATTATTAAGAACAAAACTTCTATTCAAAATTAAGACCATGTATTGGATTATGACATTTTAACAACTTTTATAGTATTACAAAGCCTATAAAAATGATGTAACCTCAATCATAACTTTTTGGGAGTTTTGATTCAACAAGACACATCAGAATTGTGAAATTATAATTAGGTGTAAAACATATATTTGTTGATGGGGAGGCAGTCAACAATATATGATATTTGTTGATTTCGTGTACGCAGATGTCATTTTTGTACTAGACCACGCACCCACACTATGTGACAACTTGGACCGTCGGTTCACATGCTTCCAATTTGAGCTGTGGTTTAAACTTTAGTGCAATAATTGCAGTACCATCGCCCAACTCTTTCCAATTTGAACTAATATATTTATTTACTACTCTCCAGAAATTGTATTTGTGTTAAAATTTAGTGAGTAATTTATTTATTTAAAATATAAAAATAGTTTATTTTATATATGCAATTTCTTATCTTGTTTTAATGAAACAAGTATATGGGCCAAAACAAAGTTCCAGAAAAAAGAGGAAACCGATTGCTTATCCGTTTGTTGAATTTGACTCCATGGTGGGACCTTTCGGCTTTCCGACAACTTGCTTCGATCTAGACACGGCGGCTCATGATCCAAATAGGCCTACCTCCCTTAGTCCTTGTTTACTGTTTTAAAAATCGGATCGGATGAGATCGATTAATTAGTTGATCAATGACTTTTTCAATCCGATTATTTACCTGATTACTGGTTCAACTCTTGAATTAAGAAACATAAGAGGTAGAAATTTTCTCGTTTATTCAAACTTTTCGAAACAAATGAAACACGTTTGGCCATTTAATAAAAACAAATTTCAAATAAAGAAAATGAATTCACTATTTTCAACATTTTATATACGAATCGAAAACTGCTATTGTTGCTTTCTCGTTCGAATTAAATCAAATACGATTTTGGCCTGACAAGATAAAACGAAAACAAAGTGGACATGCTATTTTCTTTTTTCTTCCTCTTTCTTGCCTTCCACTTCGATTTTCTTCTCATCGTGCCACGAAAACACTTGCATCACACAAGAACCTTCATTTTAAACACATTTTCATTGTTTATTAACTTCATTTTCAATAAAACTATTTTTACAAAACTAGATTTTCTTATTCTTTATTTTCAACAAAATCTGTGCTTATGAATTATTTTCGAAACGAAACTAAATATTGTAATACATCAAAATTTCATATTCTGAATTTTGGTAGAGTTAAAAATTTTCGTGAACTAAACGGGGCCTTACTTTTCCGATTTAATCACTAATTCATTTTTTAAAACATTACTTTATTTTATGTTTTCAATTACTTTTAATTTGTTAATGCGTTTAAAGTCACAATGGTTGCTTAAGCTTAAAATGGATAATATTAGTTGATTTTTTTATCCTTTACATAGGGCATCATCTATAGAAGAAAAACCTGTTGTCGTTATATAAATATGAACTCTTTTCGATTTTTTATAACTCAGATTTAAAAGCCATGGAGGAGATTCTTAACTCAAAATGTATAATATTTACGCGATTGGGTTTCTATTAATAATGGTATATAACCCGTCATAGAAAGTTTGTCTGGTCTACAAAAATGTATTTATCTATTTAGCGTGTTTATCATATCCTATATTAGATTAGGAAGAAAGGTTTTTTTGATGTTATATATATCGATTTCTTTTAACTCAGAAATACGCTTTTTTAAAAGTTTCATCGAAGCATAAAGACAATATTTATAAATAGCTACAACCACTACACTCCTTTTTCACCTTTTTTTTGTTTTTCAATAGCTTTTTTTAAAGCTTTTTATCAATATATTGATTTTTTTCTTACATCTATTTATTTTACGTTATAATGTTATAGAACTTTATTCTTATAATGACTCAAGCATGCGACCTCCCGTTCATCCTTTATTTCTTTACGACTTGAATTAGGAATCAAAGTAAAAATCGATCAAGGCAAACCAACTAAGCGATTTCATGCTTTTCTGATTTTATTGCCTGAATTAACTTAGTTAAGGTTGTTAATAAAAATGCAAGGGAAATAAATTTTGGATGAAAAGTGTGAGGAAATGAAATAAGAATAGAGTTAAATCTTATATATTATTTTTACTTATTACTTCCAACAAATTTTATTTTATTTTAACTCATTAATATAAAGATTAATAATCTGAAAATCGGTAAGTTTTAAAGTAATTTTTTTTAACGCTATGCTTGGTTCCTGAAAAAAATTGAGGGAAAATCAAATGAACGAAAATAGGAAGGGAAAGTAGAAGGTAAGAAAAAAAAAAAAATTTCATATTATATTTTTATTTGCTATTTTAAATCAATTTTATTTATTTTAACTCATCAATATAAATATTAAATAATTTAGAAATACTTAAATTTCTAAGTAATTTTATCAATATTTCATTTTTTTATTACATCATCAAACATAAGAAAAAGATTTTTCTAATCATTTTTTCTTTTCTTAGTACTTTCCATAAACCAAACAAAACCTAAATTTTTCATTGGACAACCAAATATAATAAAATCATTTTACTTAGGATTTTTTTGGAACCCAAAAAATATTAAGGAAAAAAAACAGAGATAAAAAGTTGGCAAAAATAAAAATTAAAGAAAAATAAAAAATAGGTTTAAACTTAATAAATTAATTATATATCTTTATTTAAACTCATTTGATTTGTTTCTTTCAATTATATAAGAATTAAAAATTAAAAATTAAAAAAATATATAAAATTTTGATTATATTTGATTTTCTTTCATATTTTCTGTTTTACTTATTATTTTATTTCTAAACTAAACACAATCATAATGTTTTTGTCCCCTCAACTTATTTTCTTCGTTCACCCTTCACAACCGGCTAATCGAGTCATTCCCTTAATATTTTAATATATATTATACAAATAAAAAATTATTAACAAAATTTATTAAAGTATAATTTTATAATTCTAGAACATTTACAATTTGATTGACATATGCGATATGCCAAACCAATATCCTCATTTTAGGTTTGCAGCTACAAAAACATTTATTTGTTTAATATAATATTGATCAAACCACACAGTTCAATTTTAGTATATCCGCTACCCGACCCGAAAATGGATCCGACCCATTTTACCTTTTCCCCAATCATTTAACAATCCATTTTCCAGAAATTCCAGAGAAGAGGGAAAGGACAACCCAAAAAAGGGCATAGAGAAAAGTTAGGCAATCGAAGAGAGACAGGGGAAGGCTATTGATTTCAGGGAGGAAAAGGGAAATCCCGTGGAAGATCTTCACAGGTCAGTAATTCTTGTGCCCTTTTCACAAAATGCCAATCATTCTCTGATTTTTTTCTTCTATTTTCTGACTGTTCTCCTTATTACTTTCCCTTTTCAGGGGTTTTTTTTTACGTTTCCTTCCTGGAATCAGCTTTCCTTGTTTCTACTTTACCGGAAAATCATTTTCCTAGGAGATCCGTACATTTTTGGATGGGGTAAGTATTCCGGCTTCCGGTAGATTTTTCCCTTTGGTTCCGCATATAGGAAATTTTCATTTTAATTTCTGGTCGGTTAAATGTAATGCAGCTACTTTGTTTGGATGGATTTGGATTTTTTGTTTTTTGTTTTCTTAATTTTTTCTGTCTTTTGCTTGCCTCTGTTCTCTTTGCAACCAAACAGAGGGCCAGAGGTTTGGGATTTAGAAAAGTTTCGGGGATGGATCCGTTTGTAAATATTAGTTTTATTGCGTTTTTTCTGTTTTAAGTTTGGTTTTATTTGAATTTAAGCTACATGGCTGGACTTGTAATTTAGCTGGAATGGTTGATTGTGCTGATTGGTTGTTGAAAAAAATATGGGAAACAAAAAGGAGAAATTAAATTTTGAATCTTAGTTTTTTTTTATACTATTTGGGACCTGCGAAAACGGTCAGTGATTTGGAATTCGGCCTTGAGAATGAAAACAAAAGTGGTATTTCCTCAACTTTCTGGCAACTGTTTGTATTGTAGCAGAAGGAGGTCAAAATCTTGACTAAGATGCATAAATGTGTTTTTTGAATTTATGTCATGTTAAATATGTTCTCTGTAATACCTTCTTGATGCTTGCATCCATTCTCCACCACCCACCCAAAAAAAAGGATGGCCTTGTTTTTGTTCTTGAAAAATATTTTCAATTCCCCCTTCTTTCATGTTGTTTTTCAAATGCCTTTTTTGTTGCCAATTTGCAATCCCTTCCCTTTAATCTTGTAGAAAAGCTGACGCAGCAGCAGTACCAGCTTGTTCCCAGCACTCTCTCCTCTTTTGATATTCTGTTGTGGTTCATTGGTTGTGCGTTGTGTTTATGGCATCTTATCTAATAAGTAGATTGAAGTTGGTTTCTATTACCACTTCTGTGGTGGATCTATTCTTTTATGAGTTTTTATATAGGTTTTTGTGAGTAGTATGGAATGCAAAGTTCGTGCATGCAGTTTCAGTTTGTGGACTAGAACTATTTAATTACTCTCTTTATGGTTAAATGATATTTGTAACAGAAGATATGTGAATTGTAACAGAGCAGTAGTTTTCTTGCATGCTATCGTGAGCCCAAACTGACTAAGTCGCTGAAATATCCTTCAAAAGATTTGAGGGTTCGAGGTCAGACTTCAACTAAACCGAGTAAATCAGAAGACTTCTGGACCACGAGCGCTTGTGACATGGACAACAGTGCTGTGCAGTCACAGGGAAGCATTTCATCAATTAGCACATCAAATCAGATTCTAGTTCCTCACGGTGCCACTGCTGGTGCTAGTGTTTCTTCTGAATTTGTAAACCATGGCAAGCTTTTGTCCCACTTGGATTTTGTCTGACTTTTTGATTTAGCAATGTACTTATATCTGATAAAGCTGTAACATCTGAGTGGTCGTTGTTTTCCTATTGGTTATTCATGTTTTCTTTGAGATTGTGTATTCTAAACCTAAATTTTCCTTGACTACGGATATTAATGTCTTGGTTTTTATTTTTGTGCAGGTCTTCTTCTTTGGAACCAAACTAGGCAGAATTGGATAAGGAATAAAAGGTCTGACAGCCGGGCGCAACAGATTCAAGAACCCAAAATAAAGTGAGTTTTCTGAACTAGTCAAACTAAAGAGAGCCTGTGTGCTGGACATGGGCATAGAACCCTTAGACCTACACACAATGCATGCTAGTTAACCTATCAGGTTTTCATCTAGGTGTTATTTTAGGCACAGCTGCCTTGTGCTGGCTTCCTTCAAATTTGCTGTACTGATGAGCACATGGCTTGGTTTAATAAGTGACAACTAATTTTTCAAATGCTTATTGTTTAGTACTCAAGAGACATGAGAAAAGGGAAAGTTTTACTGGGGAAAAGAAGCTTATTAGAAGCATGTGTTTGTTTTGTGTCGTATTAGGAAATAATAATGTATTTCCTTAGTAGTTGGACCATGAAAGATTTAGACCAAGACAGTCCCAACTACCTTGGAGAGAAGCCTATCTTCTCCATGATTTGGTGCGAGACAGTTGCATGATTTGTATAGCAATATATTAGGCGGTAATATTATATTTCCTCAGCCATTGGAATGGGAAAGATTAGACCAAGACAGTTTCTACTATTTTCCTTGTTGAGAGTTACTATTTGGTTAAAACATTTTTAAAACTTTCTTCTGAACATGATTATACAACCAAAGTGAGGTCTGTCTCATTCTTCTTCTTTCCTGGTTTTCCTTTTCCTTTTACTTCTCCCCTCCCACCCTCTCTGTGATAAATTATTTTTTCTCCCATTTTTTGGGTAAAAAGTCCAGAATGTTATTGACAATGAATGGAGAGGCTTCATCGTTTTTTTTTTTGGAATGCTTTTTATGTAGTGCTTGAAATGAGTCCAAATTGTGGAACCATTCACTGGATTCTTTGAAATGACCAAATTTTAAACTTACATTACCATTCCAAAGGCTATTCCTTTCTGATGACAATCATGAGGAAACAAAATGAACTGGTTCCAGAATAAAGCATTGTTTATTCATGAATTCGTTTCTTGTATCTTGTCAGCACTCATTGTCTCTCCATGGTTACACAATTCTGGCTTTGCAGTTGGAATGCAACCTATGACAGTTTACTTGGAAGCAACAAGCTGTTTCGCCAACCCATTCCTCTCCCTGTAAGCATCCTCACTGACAGTGACAGTAAGGTGCTTCCAATGAAACATTCCGGCTAACCGGACATTGATCTTAAATGTGACAGGAAATGGTAGATTTTCTGGTGGACATTTGGGAACAGGAAGGCTTGTACGATTGAGTACTCAAAGATAAACTGCATCATCACTGCATCGGCTGTTGTTGTAACACGGGTAACTGCCTCTGTCTGTCCACTGTAACATCATTTTTCTAATGCATGCCCTCTGGTTTTGAGTTCATAGGCCCTCCCAGACGTGTCTTTCAGTGTTATGTGTACAGCAGCGTTGGCTGCTTTTCTATCTCTGGGAAGGTTTTTGAAGGAATGTGATTTTAATAATATTTGTTGGCTATAATAATAAAAATTAAAAATTAAAAAACACTTCTGATGTTAGTAAATAATTAAAAGAACCTTAAATTAAATTATAAAAAGGAAAAATTATAATAAGCTACTATTTTTTCATGATTAAGATGAAGGTCAATGGAACTGTTAAATATTTACCTTGATTTTCATCAAAAGATAAACGTATTTGGGGATGTCTGATATTAATTAATTAATATTTACTTACAAAATAAAAATAAATAAAAAAACAAAAACAACTTTTATATTTACGTTCACTCGTATGCGGATGAGGAAATCTAACACTTATACCCTTTTAATGCCTCTAAACAATTAACGGCACGTGCAAAACCGACATTTTGGGGAAATTAATTTTTATTATTATTATTTCTAATATATAATATTCATCCTTATCATTATGGAGCTCATTATTGATTGAGGATCTCTCAAGTCAAATGTGGAGATAAATTATAAAATAAAAATAAAAATAAAAACTCAAGCTTTTAATCCTCTAATTGTGGGCAATGCCACGTTTTTCTAAATGAGAATTTTGTTGCACATGCTAAGAATATTGTTCTTCTCACCCAGTGCTCTAACGCAGCTAATATTATAAATTAATGAATTGTCATTCACCTTGAATATAAGAAGTCATAAAGGGGTTTTTTTTTTTTAAATTTATAACCATGGGTGTTTGGATCAACTTGATTAATCCTATAGGACCTCGAAATTAATATTTGGATGAACTTCTAATGGTCTTCCTGACTTGACCTGATGAACATTAAAGAGCAAATTCAAGGGGTCAATTGAGCTAATAGGACGATCTCAACAGTATGAGCTCTTTGCCTGGTAATCAGTCATTTCTCTTCTATACCAAATCAATTTATGAGACGAATATCGTATTATAATTAAATGAACCAGAAAAAGAAAATGATACCCATAAATCAAAACCAGTATATCATTTGATTGTTGGTCTGTCCATAATAATTGAAGTCCAACGAGAAGCAAATTTTATTGGCAATGTGGATTTGTCCATTTATAGGTAGGGGTAGATGAGGTGAACAATTTGAAATGAAAAGGCATATATGTTATCCAATGCTCACACAGGGACTTATAAACTTATAATAATGAAAAAGATAATTTGGATCCGAAAATTGATCAAATGGGGAATATTGGTGTTGGCAATTCATTTAATTAATGAAATCTAAGGCTGTGTTTGATTTCTGAAAAATGTTATAAAAATCAAGGGAAATATAATAGAGGAAAATTGAAAGAAAAGAAAAAGTGAAGGAAAATAAAAATAGAATCAATATAAATAGTATTTTTATTTACTAATTCAAACAAATGTTATTTATTTCAACTCATCAATATAAATATTAAATAATTTAATAATTTTTAAGTTTATAAGGTGACGTTTATATTTTTTTACCTTTATGTTGAATATAATTTTTGCCTTAACGCTATTTCGGTTTCCGTCCGTCCTGCTTTTAATGCGACGAGCCAAGAATCAGAATCGGCTTAAGAGGCTCTTGACTTATTTTCTCAAATTTCCAGACCTGTCGTAGATGCAGTTATTCCCTCCCTCGTCCTATCCCGATTATATATTTTAAAAATATTTTTATTATTTTATTTTATACTTTAATATAAACAATAATACAATTAATGTTTTTTAATAAATAATTTATAGTACCCATTATATTTTTATTTTTTATGAAATTTATTAATTTTAATATAATAAATATAAAATATAAAATATAAAAATATTAAAAATAAAAACAAAAATCAAATGTAAACGATGCAGGTTTAGGAATTTTTCCATCACTGCCAACCCACACCGCCCTGTCCCGCCCCGTTTAATTTTTTAAATGGGACAAATTTGAGAATTGAAAAAAAAATAAATGAGTCGGGTCGGAATGAGACCGCCTTGTCCCAAACCCCCGTTATCATCCCTAATACGACCGTTTCAGCCTTTTCCTTTGTCAAGAACGTACGAAGTTTTTTTTGTTTTGGTAAAATATGACTTTTTCTGAATAAAAAAAGTCAAATATTTTCATTTTTCCTGTTCATAACTTTTTAAAAAAATTTCAACAATAAATCAGCGAAATTAAAACAAACTATCAATGTTTAGCATTCAACCAAAAACAAACGTCTTTAAGTAATTTGGTCATATTTGATTTTCCTTAAAAACTTTCTTTCAACACAACCTAAAGAAGGTCTAGTTCAGTTCCACAAAAAGAATGGATGATGAGTTACATGAAGTGCATCTAAGGTTCCACATCGTTAAACGGCGATCATAAAGCACAAGACGGTGTTAACATCCACCGGTGATGACGCCGGCAGGCTCAAAGCAAACCATAATGACAGCCTTTGGTATAGTCCAAAGTGGACGATGCCTTTCGAGAGAAGTTCAAAAGCAAAAGCATAATGACAGCCTTTGGTCTAATCCGAAGTGGACAATATCATACCAATACGAAGAGACGAGTCCATAAAATTTCCCAACAAATTACTAAGTGGATAAAGGAAAACAAAAACCACAATCATCACCTATAAATTACCCAAAGCAAATCTATAGGATGCTGCTCATGTTCAAGGGTCAGATTGAGTTAGAAGGATCATACAAATTCATAGTTGAAGTATAATGAAATAAAATATCTAATGTGAGTTAACATCATTTACATTTATTCAGTGCATATAGCCAGCCATGTATGCCCTTTGATCCTTTTTTCTTCACAGCTTTTTCATATGTAATGTGAGTTAACATCATATATTTGGAAGGGTGAATGGTTTTCCTGGTTACAACCATTTCTGGAACAGATCTTAAAACTGATATAAACTATTCAGCATCCTAAAAAGCTTTGATCAATAGAGAAAAATTAGATTGAAAAAAAATTGAGAACTCAGACACTTGATTGAATAATAAAAAATTTAAATTTAAAAAATAAAAAGAAAATTTAGACATTACAATAGAAAAAGTTGAAAATTTGAGACATCATCTATGTAATTAATCGTTTTATTATAATGTTTGCTACGTAAAAAAATTAGCTAAAATGAGTTTATTTAATGCTTAATAGTTAATAGCACCCTTATTAAAAAAAAAAAGTTAATAACACCCTTTATTCAAAATAAAAAAAAAAATTAATAGCACCAATTAGATAATGTAATTTCTTTTTTTTTTATAAATACATAATTTAATCCCCACTGAGACATGAACCTGCCCCCTCCTTTTTCTATGCCCACGGCTAATTCTTAACCATTAAGATATGCCTTATTAGCATGTAACTATTCTTATATATTATCGAGGAAAACAAATAAAAGAATCTATTTTGAATCCCTTTTAAAAAAATTAAAATCACTTTGCATCATGAAGTATAAAATAAAATATATATTTTATTATCATTATCATATATTATAATTCTTTAACTTTTATTCATTTTTACATATAATGTAGTAATATGCTATTACAAAAATTGGATCTTAGGTTTTTTTATATACTCATCTCATCTCTTTACCACTTTAAGTCAAGTCTCAAGAACCATAAATTATAAAATTTAAAATATATTTTTTATAAAATAAAATAAAATAAGATGTTATCAAATATTATCTTTCTTTTGACACACACCTTACATCATCATAGTCATAAACACTATTATTACATAAAAAGTAATACTTAATTTCCCTTTTTTATAATTATGATGATAGAAATGCCCATCTTGCCTGGTTCGTAAAACCTGTTTCAATTAGGCACATAATATCTTAAAATTAAAAAATATATAAATGAAAAAAGACGATGAAAAAGAGAAGCTTCAAGAGAAGACGTGGCATCCGATGCCTTTCACTCTGGAACACTCTTCTCATGCAAATGTCTTTTAGAAACACCCAGAACTCTCCATTAGTACATACACCTTCCTAGACTTTTCCCGAGAAACTTTAGGAGACTTCTAGTTCTCCCCCCTCCTTAAATTCTGCCCCAAATCTTCACTCAATCAGTCAAGAAATCATCAGAAAAGAGATCAATCATCTTCGAAATTCAAAACCCCATCATCAATAATGGCGTTGGCTCGTTTGGCTTTGAGGAGTGTGCAGCAGAGGGTCTCTTCTTCTCCATGTTCTTCTTCTTCTGCCTCTTCTTTGCTGAGCTCTAGAGGTCTGATTGGACAGAGGCGGCCGCCGGAGATTGTGAGGAGGTTTTCGGCAACGCCTGAGACTGCTTCCAGTGAGAAAACAGAGGTTGCTGTGACGGAAGGTGAAAGAAAGTCCAAGCTGTTTCCCAGCCCCAGGAAGCAGAGGAGCAGGAGGAGTCTTTGGAGGAACAGTAGAAATGACTTTGTCCCTTCTCTTCATGGTACTTAATTCAACCATTCTCTTATAGCTAATTCTTTCTTACAACTTTGAGTTAAGTTCTTATAAGGGTTTAAGCTTTCAGAAAAAAAATATATATATTTGACCGGAGCTCATAGGTTGGAGTCATTTTCATTTCTTTTTTTGATAAGTAGTAAACTAGGACTCGACCCTGGCTCCCTACCTCCTTATACGTGGTTTGTTTAGCAGAAATAGTTTAATAACACTTGGAAGATACTAAGATTAGAACCCTTCACTTTGATATGCCCCTAAAATGGTGGAGTAATGAACCAATTAGGCTACTAACCCTTCTTCATTATCAAATGCCCCCTCTGAGCATAAAATCCACGAAGTCAAAAATTGATGAAGGATTGGATTTCTGAAATTCAGTATTTGAAGTTGTTTTAGTCAAATCACGCCAACTAATTCTCCTATATATCTCCTTATCAGATTTGTTCCCTTCAGGGTTAGGAAACGCCCTGATGCAAGCAACCCAACACATGAACAAGCTGTTTGAGAATTTAGCACCTTCACGGGTGATAGGCCGAATGAAAGAGCAAGACCAATGCTACAAACTCCGGTTCGAAATGCCCGGACTGGCCAAAGAGGATCTGAAGATCACTGTTGAAGATGGGTTTTGTTCATAAAGGGAGAGCATAAAGAAGAGGAAGAAGAAACCTCTGATGATGACCATTACTGGTCTGCTACAAGCTTTGGGTACTATGATACTAGCCTCTTGTTGCCAACTGATGCTAAAGTTGATGAAATCAAAGCTGAGCTGAAGGATGGTGTTCTTAATGTCACTATTCCCAGGACTGAAAAGAAGATCAAGGATGTGAAGGAAGTTCTGATTCAGTAATCCACTGGTTCTGTTCTTACACTTCTGAGATGGTGGAATATTGTGAGTTTTTGGAATGGGAATGTTGATAATGTAACAAAGTAAGAGATTCAGAAACTTATGGGTGGGTGTTTCGTTTGAAGTTGAAATAAAGTTTGTTGGGTTTGGACTTTCACTACTGTATAGGGTGTTGATGTCTGTTGATTTTATTTGTTTGATTTCAGTGAATGGAATTGTGTTTTTCCATTAAGAGTATTCATTCATCCTACTCTTATTTATTTAATGGGGTTCCTTTTTTTTAAGGGAAATTTTTTATTATTCGGATCAAATTTGGGACACGTTGGTTTAATTTAATTTCCATCCTCATACCCCACTTTGCTTACCAACACTAATACTAATACTCTATTTGAAACTGGGAAAGTACTGCATAAAGAAAAAATATATATATATTAAAGGAAATGCAGATTGGACATCTAAAAAGTAAAATACTAAAAAAAAAAATTGTTTTCTCTTGTTTGGAATCAACCTTGGAAAATATTATATAAAATAAAATATAATCAAAATTTCTTAAAACTTTACATATTTTTAAATTTCTTAGTTGGGAACAAATAAAATAACTTTGAATACATATATAATTAATCTACTAAATTTAAACGTGTTTTTTATTTTCCTTTAAAATTTATTTTCTTCTTATTTTCTTTTCTTAATATTTTTCGGGTTCCAAACGGAACCTAAATGAAGTAGAAGCTTTTGTTATGTTTAGTTTATGTTTTTTAAAGTTGTTATTTGAGAATAGTTTTTTGAAAACATAAAAAATCATCATTTTGATTGAAACCGTTCTTCTCTAAATTTGGTGTTTTATCTGTTTTTTGTATTTTTCGAAATAAAAAAATGAGAATCAAACATGTTTATGTTATAAAGAATGAATAAAAGAAAAAAGAAACTAAGAGAAGAAAGAGAACTCTAAAGGTCATTTTTCTCCTTATCTTTCATTATCAGGGATCCCATATATATAAAGGTCTTCATTTATAGAGTAATAAGAGCATCCACAGCAGTCAGCCAAACCGGGGAGCCAAAGCCATTTTTGGCTGTTAAACCGAAAAAATGATGCTCCAGCAGTCAGCCAAAACATGAGCCAAAATTTGGCGTGGGAACAGTGATCAGCCAAAATTGCAAGTATATGGCTGATCACTGCTCATCAGCAAAACTGTCCAAAAACCCATTCTACCCTCAATATAACCGTTGGGAGCCAAAAATTACACCCGTGAACAAACAGCTTTTGATGAACCAAATCCAGTTTGATATGAAAATTACGAGAATCCCTTGACCCAAAAGGACTGAATTCGTGAACCACAATTTTTGAACTCCCCAGAATTGAAACAAAATTCTATAACAACAAATGGAAACGATTTCCAGATATGAGGAAATCCAAAACTGTAACCAGAAAGGGAAGAATTCGAAGGAAAGCCAACCGGTTGGTACCAAGCCTGCGCGATCTCTTCTCCCCCCCTGCCGGCGCGATCTCTTCCCCGGCCGTCGCTGGAACCCCGGCGCTGATCTCTCCCTGCCGGCGCGATCTCTTCTCCCCGGCCGTCGCCAATTTCCCGGCGCTGATCTCTCCTCGGCGATCTCTTCCCCACTCCCGGCGATCTCTCTCCCCACCCTTTTCGTGAATAAATGAAAAGCCCTCGTTTTGAATAAAGGAAAATAAAATGTTATATATTATAAAATTGAAAAAATAAATAACTTAATTATTATAAATCTATTTGTAAGAAGTACATATTTTTATAAATCTATTTGCAACCAAACTGTTGGTATGATCTTTCCTCTAATTGTTACAAAAATAAATAACTTCTCATTATTTTTTATAAAAAGCACAAAAATTTTTAAAAGTAATTAATATTTATAACCCAAAAATTCTAACTATTGAAATTATTAATTCAAAATATTTATATTTAATTTTTATTGAATGAATTAAATATTTATGGTCATTTTTATTTCTAAGTGAATCTTTATATTTATTTTAAATTTTAATTAAATATTTATTTATTTTTTAAATCAATTTTATAAATAGATTTAGCGATATAAACGAACGGGTTACATGTACGAATTATTAAGGAAGAGAAACAGAATCGTAATAGATAAGATTGGGATTAACTTAGACAAGCCATCGCTGAGATGTTTTAATTAAAACTTTACCTAAATCTCAAAGATCGGAAACAAAAACGCTAACGCTTTTTTTTGGCCACCATTGCATGTCTAAGTACATCCATAATGATTTACTCAAGAATGTAATATTCACATTTCAACGACCATTTATAAGACTCATTGAACGACTCATTACTGATGGCTAATAATTATCTCATTAAAAACCTCATTCATAAAAAACTTGCAACTGGGAAAAACCCTGACGAAGGGAAAAAGTGTAAGATACTAACATCTTAATACCTCCCTCGAGAAATGCATAATACTTAATTTTGAAGATCTTTTACCCGACGCATACCAATCTAGTGTACAAGTTTCATGAATGTCGTACTGGGTAGGGCTTTTGTAAATAAATCTGTTAAATTATCACTGGACCTTATCTGTTGCACATTGATTTCACCAATTCTTGGCGAAATTCATGAAGATGTACAATTTTGAATAAATGTGCTTAGTTCGACATTTTAATATATCTCGCTTTCACTTCAAGAATACACACAACAACATTATCTTCATATAAACGCATCTCTCTCTTCTCTTCTTCTCTTCTTCTCTTCTTCTCTTCTTCTTCTCTTTCTTCTCTCTTCTCTCTCTCTTCTCTTCTTCTCTTCTCTTCTTCTTCTTCTTCTTCTCTCTCTCTCTCTTTCTCTCTCTCTCCTCTCAAAGACAATTCACATGATTTATGACAAAGCCAGACACATTCTCAAATCAAACACATTCTCTATTGGGCCATTTACTTACAAGTATTTCTAATGGTCGGAGGAGGTATTACCATTGTTTGTTTTATCGACATCCTGCAGATATACAAAGATTTCCAAAAGTAAACATATATCCTATCTCGTGGATCGAAGCTTGTGAGGTCCGAAAGCATAAATTCTACATCCGCATAACTAAAATCGCGGTTCCAATGTTTTTGGAATAAAATAATCCCATGTCACATGTCCCACAAGATATCTTAATACTACGTTTAATCTCGCTCTAAAGGCCTTTAGTTGGAGCTTAACTATATCTTGCTAGTAAATTAATTGAGAAAGCAATGTCTGGTTGAGTATAATTTTGCAAGATATAAGGAGTGTACCACTGTATCAGATACTTGCACTTCTCGCGACCAAACAATTCTTCATTTCTCAGTCGAACCGATCTTTGCTCACTTCAAAACCACCTAACAACCACGGCGGAACTAAGGAGTATGATTTATCCATATGAAAGCGCTCTCAGACTTTCCCCAGATATGTTGATTAAATTGACACACAATCTATCTCGAACAATGCTCGATCCGCAATGACAATAGTTCATTTTTCCAATATCTTTCATTTCAAATTCTTTCTTTGGTTAGCCAATCGTTTTCACGAAATCTTCAAGAAATTCCAATCAAATTCAAATCATCCACATATACCTAATAATCAAGTAAGTCCAGCTTGCTATTTTCGATAAAACGACGGGCAAATTAAATTATTCATATATCCTTCTTTCGGAGCAACATCGCTTAATCGACAGTAATAAGAGTTCACCATACCATTTTAATCCATGGCAAGATCGTTGTAATCGATCATCACACGCCCGTGGTTTTGAATTCATTACTCTGCACTTGAATCCTTCATGGATTTTCATATACATTGAAGAGATCAATGTATCCATATAAATACGCTACGACTACATCCATCAGCCGCATATCAAGTCCTTCGGAGACCACTAAATATATTAAATAACGAAATGTAGTTGCATCAATTACGGGAGAATTTGTCTCCTCATAATCAAATCCATGCCTTTGTGAGAAGCCTTGGGCCACAAAGCGTGCTTTATATCGCACGATTTCCTTTTGCTTATTTCGCTTTTATACAAAGATTCATCGATATCCAACATGTTTTATATCTTTAGGTGTTTAAACTATGGTCGAAATACCTCTCGTTTAGCCAGTGATTTTAACTCTATTTGAATTGCTTCTTTCCATTTTAACCAATCATTTCGACGTCGACATTCATTCATATTTTGTGGCTCTTGATCTTCATCATTGCTTATGATGTTCATGTTGTATTTTTAATTTTATGGATTAGTATTAATCAATTATTAAGATTTGTTTATTGGATTATTAAATATCAATTATGTAATATTATTACGTAACTGACCAATTAATACGTAACTGACGTATTAATACGTAACTGACCAATTAATACGTAACTGACGTATTGATGCACTTGACCAATTAATACGTAAATCGACATTGATAGTCTGGGCGATGGCTGACTATCTACGAAAGATTCACGGCGGTGTCCCTACTTCTCATCCGATATGAGCCTCTACCCCCCATCCAAAGGAGATTATGTTTTGTTTCGCATACGATAAGAGAATACCATCTCCTCTCTCTCTCTCGCTTTCAACAAATGTCACTTCCTCGGTAGTCTATGGACTTCTACTTCGCGCTGCGCACACGTTTTGAGTCCCAATTTCAGATATGTGTGTATGAACATGCTATATTGCGTATCTACATAAGTTTTTTCCAACAATTGGTATCAGAGCCGAATTAGATAACGAATTATGGTTGTTCATCTTTATGAACCCTAATCATTTGTGTTGATTGATAGGGTTTTGTTAATCTCACATATGAGTCTCTATTTTGGATTATGCAATCAAGTATTATCCTGCACTAACAACTATAATATTATTTTCGTATAATTATGATCTTGCCTATCGTGGAGCATAATTATGCAAAACATTTGTAAGAATTAAATAATTCTAAAATTCTTTAGAATTTTAAATGAATTCATACTTAATGTTTGCACTAAAATACTTATACCCCACTCAGATGTTGTTATTATAAAATTTGTTATTAATGCAAGGTACTATTTGTTCTAAACTTACGCTAAATTATGTTTCGAGTAATTCTATCTAATATTATAATTTTTTGGTGACATGAGATCATGTACATTGTATACTTATATTTCTTTTATTGTGATTCGTGTCCCTTAGGCAGATCATGATAAATAAGAAATCGTTTAATAGACATACTGGGCCGTAATGTAAGGAATCATTTATTTGTGACCGCATGGTAATATTATGTTACGTCATATTAATGTTTCCTCTCTACTCGTGTCACCCTCATCACTATGCAACTCGACTTCCATTAAAACTCGAATGGACCAATTATGAGGATTGGAAAGAGTCTCTGGTTGCTAGTAGTTGTGTTAAACTTTTGAATGAGACAAAACAGGTGCTGAATACTCATTTTGATATGAAAGACCTTGGTGATGCTTTTTTGTCCTAGGCATCCAGATTCATCGTGATAGGTCTAAAGGCATTCTTGGATTGTCTCAAAGAGGATATATTGAAAAGTCCTGCCCATGGTAACATGCATTCTGTTCCTCATGTGCCGCAGACCCATTCCTGGTAAGGGTGATAAGCTCTCTAAATCTCAATGTCCTCAGAATGAAAATGAGAGAGTTGAAATGGAAAAGATCCCATATGCTTCTGCTGTTGGCAGCTTGATGTATGCCCAAGTTTGTATTAAGTCCGTTATTGGCACTAACATTAATGCTTTGAGGAGATACTTGAGCAATCGGGTTTGAATAATTGGAAACCGTAAAAGGTCATGTAGAGTACTTGTAAGGTGCAAGGGGTATATGTTGACTATAAAAAGAATTTGTTTCTTGGAAAATTAGCACAGCACCATTCCTGTTATGGAAGCAGTATGTCACTTGTTGAGGCTACTTATCCAAGCCATGTAATTTAAAGAAATTGTTTTTGGCTTTCGTATTGTTGAGGCGTCTCCCAATACGCTTGTTATATATTGTGACAAATGCAATTCTATTTGTGCATTTCTCTCAAAACAACGAGTCTTCTTTGCTGAAGCACTTTGATATAAAATAAACGTTTGTCGGAGAAAGTTCGAATTTGAGACTTAGTTGAATATCTTTGCTATAGAACATATGTTAGCAGATCCACTAACCAAAGGCTTACCTATAGGAGTTTATCAACGTCATGTAACTCATATGGGTTTGGTTAAGTCTTTTGATATTTGGGTTAGTGAGATTCTGAATTTATGCATTTATTTGCTTTGTAATTGTTTGAGGTATGTATTGAATGACATATCGATAATATCCTCATATCTCACAACGACATCATTGAGATGCTTGGACCATTGATTGAGAAATGCATATTTTGTTTTTGTTATTCATCTGGTCTACATTCGTAATCTCTTTCACATGAAATATGAGGCTTTGTTGATGTGTATAGCGTTTTTACTTATCGGATAAGATATTCTACACTACGTTGGAAGGCTTTATATATATATATATATATATATATATATATATATTTTATTATTAGTTGTTATATTGCTTTAGTCGTAATTGATATTTTATCATAGTTATAATAATCCTTATTCCTAATAATTGACTAATGCTATCCAAGTGGGAGAATGTTGTATTTTAATTTTATGGATTAGTATTAGTAATTATTAAAAGATTTGTTTATTGGATTATTAAATATCAAATTATGTAATATTATTACGTAATTGACGATTAATACGTAGCGACGTGCGTGGCGACCAGATTAATACGTGGCGGCGTATTGATGCACTTGACCCAGTGTCGTGGCGGCGTGTTGATAGTCTATGATGGGAGCGGACGCTATCTGTGGTATCTATTATAAGAGAGGATTCATACTCTCATCGATATGAGCACTCTCGACTTCCGTCAGAGTGGAGATTATGTTTTTGTTTGGCATATCGAGATAAGCGAGTCATTTCCTCTCTCTCTCAGTTTTCAACAACAGTCACTTTCTGAAGAAACTATGGATCCTACTTTGGTGCAGAATTTTACGTTTTGAGTCCCAATTTCAGATATGTGTGTATGAACATGCTATATTGCATATCTACATAAGTTTTTTTTCCAACAGTTCATAGCCATTTGGAAAGAAAAAGCATCATCTATAAGGGTAGTATTCCGATCCCATATTTTACCCTTATGTATATAATTAATAGATTTCTCTTTATTGTTATGTATCGGTACAATCTCATAAGATAACTGTTCAATTAATGCCTTTGCAGGGGTTATTAGTTCATCATTTAATCCTTTCACATTTGTATGCTCTTGATCATTAAATCCTTTCACATTTGTATGCTCTTCAGGAGCATGCTCTTTAGGAGCATTGAATTTAACACTTTTTCCTTTTCTAGGAATTGTATTTTTTTTTGAGCCCGATAGATTGATCCACGTTTTAATTTGTGGCTTAGGCTCATTGGTAAGTGCTATATTTCAATTTTCCCATTGGAATTTCAATCCATCTTTGGGATATTTGCAAGCGGTATATGTGATTTTGTAACGCTGTTGAATCCAATAAATGCATCAAACAGCTCGATTTGCAAGATTTTGTAAATGAATCATCACCGACCTCTAATTCAGATTGCTTTATGGGGGTCGAGATGAAAAAGATAGTTAGTCATTGCTAATTTCGTCATTAACATGGAATTGGCTTTCCTCCCCCTAATGGAGGGAAAACATTTTCATTAAAATGACAATCTACAAATTGAGCAATAAAAACCTCACATGTGAGAGGCCCAATATAGTTAATAATAGATGAAGATTGAAAACCAACAC
Organism: Tetrastigma voinierianum; assembly: GCA_016808115.1. NCBI lineage: Eukaryota > Viridiplantae > Streptophyta > Magnoliopsida > Vitales > Vitaceae > Tetrastigma > Tetrastigma voinierianum. The sequence goes on along the minus strand of JAEQBH010000743.1, from coordinate 82,193 downwards.
AAATACCAAGACGACGTTGAGAACCTAGTTTAGTTAGTGAGAATTGAGATCACGAGGAAAAACCATAAATAGCACAACCAAAAACACGTAAATGTGAAATATTAGGTTGATAACCTATAACACATTGTAATAGAGGATAAATCTTGATTGGTAGTAAGACGATAAGCGAATTAAATTAGCGATGAATAATAGGATGCCCTATGCGATAAAGGCATTTGATGTTCAAAAGTAGGTGCGATTAATTACGGACTTTCATAAGGATTGTTAGGCCATTACAGTATGAATATGAGCAATTGAGTATTGAACATCTACTCCGATGGACATACAATCAAGAAAGGAAGCGAGATGAGAGTCACCGGCATTATCAAGGCAATTTGTCGCGATAGGATGATCGAGAATAGTGCCCTTAAGTCAGATTATCTCTAGGCTAGTAATCGGCAATCAGCATTAGGGTAGAAGGCATATACAAGACCATCTAGTGGGCGCATCGATTAAAACCATAAAATATGAAAAGGTCCTTAGGTGGTGAACAAGCATAAAATATCCCCTTGAATACGTTAAGAAATGCGGGAAGATTAGACCTTGAATCTTTTTGTAAAAAGATGGTCTAATAATTAGTACCTTGAAGAACAAGCGGTACAACTAAAATCATGATATTTTAAATTTGTCTACTCGTTAATGGATGCCGTTAAATTTTGAACTATAGTGCATCATTAAAGAAAGTCAGGTGTCAGAGCGCAGTTCATACTTGTTAGTAGAAATGCTTTAGGTCATTGAACCACGGTTCATGACAGCATAAGATTCAAGAAATCTAATAGTTGTTTGATATAATCCATATGATGAAGAAATCAATTGTTCAAAGATTTGTTTTTGCTCGGTAATGAGTAAATACTCATTTCCATTATGATTCAAAGTTTCAATGTGATATCCATTTTGGCAAATATCCTTGAAACTAAGTAAATTTCAATTAGATTTATTAGAATAAAGGGCATCATCGAATTTGAAACTTTGTCATTAGGTAAAACAATAGTAGCTCTTAGGAGCCTTTAATTAGGTCAAGGATCTGGGAATAATTTAACATTAAATAGAACTAAAGTTCAGTTTGAAAAGTATTTCTTATCACGTAAAATTGTGTGAGTTGTGGCACAATCAACAAAACATGTATCTCCAAGAGAATAATTCATATATCTTCAAAAGAAATACAAAAATTTAAATGGCGCTCAATTTGTATTAAATATGTAATAAAGTAACATAATAAGTATATATGTTAATCATAGCACACATTGCCCATCACCAATCAAATGGTCAATTTTTCCACTTGGATCTTCAAAGAATTAAGAGATATCAAAATGAGTTAAAGGTATTACACCATCATTATCAATGAAATTGTCATCAACTTGATAAGGATCATCAGGATCTATTGTCCTTTGACCATTAATAATGTTGGTCTCAATTTGGGTACCTTTTCCTTTGATGGAGGCTTGATAAAGGTCAATCAAATGCTTGGTCGTACATGAGATCGTAACGACCTTTCGTCCACATGCAGCATTCGGTCTCGCCGACCCGCTTTTGTTATGTGGCTCAGTTGCCTTTCTCGGTAATATTTCTAAATGATTCAGTTTCTGGTTATTGGAGTTGTTTTTCTTATTATGAGGTTGATTATAATCACCTTGATTCCAAGAAATATGGCGACCACAACTACGGCCTTGTCCATAAAAATATACACGCCCACGCCCATGTCCACGTCTATTAGTTTGAATTGTGGCATTAGCTTAGGTCAATGATATAGATCTGGTAGGGCGAGATTGGTGATTTTTTAATAACAATTAATTATTCTTTTCAGCTACAAAGATAGATGCAATTAACTCATAGTATTTGGTAAAACGACGCACTCTATATTGCTACTGCATGAACATATTAGATACGTGAAAAGTGGTATATATTTTCTTAGGCATGTCCTCATCCGAGACCTTTTCTCCACATAATTTTATCTGATAGCTAATTTTGAACAAAATTTGAATTATAAAAGGTATTTGTCGATTTAAAATCTTGTAGTCGTAAATGAATCCAATCATAATGAGCCCTTTGAATTATTAAGGTCTTTTGATGGTCATACTTTCTTTCAAACTTTTCCAGAGAATCAATGGATCATTGATAGTAAGATATTCACTTTTGAGGCCTTCATCAATGCAATGGCAAAGGAATATTAAAGTTTTAGCACGATCCTGTTGGGATGCGGTATTTCATTATTTGATAGTATTTAGATTCGTAGCGTCAGAGTGGATTTATTGTCGATATCTGAAGATAAATAATAATTCAGCTCGAAATATCAAGGAGTAGCAAATTCAAAAGCTTGGTGATAGTCATTTTCAAAATACCTTCTTGGTTTGTGACTTTGTCTGTACGAGGCTCGTGTTGATAGCAGTATTTATAAAGAATGAAGAAAGGAAAAGAGAAACTGAGAGAAGAAAGAGAGAACTCTAAAAGTCTTTTTTCTCTTAATCTTTCATTATTATGGATCTCATATATATAGAGGTCTTCATTAATACAATAATAAGTACATCTATAATGATTTACAGGTAAAATGTGTGGTCATTCACATTTCTCAATGAATTATTTATAATGGTTTCCCATTTTTTTTCTTATTTTTCAAAAAAAAAAAAAAAAACAGGTTTTAGCTATATCAGCCCGGCGTAAGCATCTGGCGTTGATCAAAGGCCCAGTGGCCCAGCCCATGAGTGTTGGAATTGGGGAAGTTTGTTTTTAATAAGCTCCAGGACCCATTCTTGCAGGGCTGGTTCCATTTTTACTTTTTAACCCCAAATGTGAGCCGTTATTTATTATCAGTTTTTGGGGGCCCATTTTCTGCCACTGGACAGCTTTGGAGGCCCATCATAGTATTATTTATTTCGCATGTAGACAGAAGGGTTGAAAGGAGTAGCACCGTGAAAACATTTTTATGTTTTAGGGTTTTGTTTTTAAAAATGCGATAGATTTTGAATGCTCTCTTATTATATTTATTTATTTGACTTACTATATCAACTTTACAAAATAAAAAACCATTTAATAAATCAAAATATAATCGTATTAACACAATAAAAGTAAAATAATTATAACTATTTGCAAGCAAATTCATATATTAAGAATGACAACAATATCTTTTGGTCAAATAATGTCATTATCATTTGTTTAACAAGTTTATTTTTTATAACTTAATTACATTTAATTTATTGACTTAAAATTTATCATTTAATTCTTCATTTGATAAAATCAGCTTAAAATTTATTCTAAATAACCAAAGTAATATATGTATTAAATAATAGTTACTATAAGAAGACTGGATAAGTATATAAGTCACAGAGCGGCAATCGTATACAGCTGTGTGTGAAAGCATTCGATGTTTTAAAAGGCGGAATGGAGGAGGTGCGGTTCGATACCGATAAAGGCAATTTGCTAGATTTGTAACTAAATGTTTAGCTATAAAAAAAAAAACTATATAAGCCCTAGATTAGTGAAAAAAGTGTACACATAATTAAGATAAATGAGAATGCATATGCGTTTAAATTATATACTTAAAAGTTATTTATTATTTTTGTTTGGCTTTCACCCACACGGTTAATCATGAACTCGGCTTTGATATCAATTGTTGGGAAACATCATGTACCATTTCCTATCCACATTGATATGATACTATCTACTTTGGGCCTAAGCCCTTATGGTTTTGTTTTTGGGCTTTTCCCCTAAAGGCTTTAAAAATAAGAACATTTGTTACTTTGGGGAAGAAGGTCTTCTTCTTTGTCTAACTTTGCATGGGAGTATTCAGTCTCAACATCCATGACGACTATTCTTTAAAAAGGGGGAGGAAACCCTAGCCACACATTGACGACTCTAGAAATAGGGAAGAGATTAAAATGTTAATGTGCAGCTAGGGTTTCCTCCCTCTGAGATAGTCGTCATGGAGTGAACAAATACTCTATGCAAGAAATCGAATGAAAGGGCAGCTAACTCACCTAAGTAATAAAAGAATCAAGGAGGAAGTGGACATTCCCTCTCATTCCAAGAAGGAACAAGCCCATCTCTCTTTCCGGGACAAACTAATGAGATTGCAAACTAACAATGCTGAGAAAGTTACAAATGATTAGTTCTCGGATGATAAAGAGGATGAACTCGAAAAAATGAGGGTCCTTGTTTCCCAAAGCTATGACTTTCAAAGGAGGAGAAAGGTAGAATCAAGAAACCATGGAGACAAACGTTGATTATAAAACTTCTTGGATTGATCTGGATACAAAACCTTGTTTCAAAGAATTATTTCATTGTGGAAACCGAAAGCAGCAATAGACCTAACGACGATGGATAATGGGTTTTTCGTGGTTAAGTTTGCTACAATAGAGGACTATGATTTCGAAAAATACAACGGATCGTGGATGATCTTCAATCACCACCTCATCGTCCAACTATGGAAGCTGAACTTCGACCTTGAGCAGAACGACCTGAAAAACATCCTTGTTTGGGTGAGGATTCCCTATCTACCATAGAGTATTATGACATGAGCTTTCTCATGAAAGTTGGAGAGAAGATAGGTAAGCCTATTAAAATTGATGAAGCCACATCCTTGGTCTTAAGGGATCATTTTGCCCGTATGTGGGTGGAAATTGATTTAGAAAAGTCATTGATCTCTAAGTTTCAACTCATGCGCAAGGTAAAGAAAATTGAATATGAAGGCATTCACTTAGTGTGTTTTAGTTGTGACAAATTCAATCACCGGAAGGATGAATGCCCTTCGAAGTAGGCAACAACACCATCGGAACCGGAAAGAAGCAGGATGGTGACAAGGGGACGACAACCTTAGTAATGATCAAGGAAATGTTCAAAAAAGGAATTAAGATCCCCCCATTAACCTGGAAGTTATTGACAATTATGGGCCATGGATGTTAGCACCGAGTAGAGTTTGTCGTCATCAAAGTAGTTAGTATCATGGGGAAGATGTGGGAGAGAGGTATGGGAAAGGCAAAAGCCGGTGGTTACCGAGCCTTTATGAAAATCGGACTTGAAATAAAAGGTATCACGTTTGAGTGCAATCAAGCCAATAAATGAGGAAGAGACCATAAGATCTAAGTGTGGGAAGGGAAGGTAGATGAATCTTATAAGGAGGGGAAAATACCCATGTCGTAGTACGTAATAATGAATAAAGGAAAAAGACACAATGTTCAAGTGCGAGGTCGGATGGGGGCCAGGTAGAACATCTTGACCACTGATAAAAACATCAGTGTATAGCGTGATTAACGGGAGGGAAGAAGGAAAGGCAATATTGTCAAGCGAGGAGAAAGCATGAAGGCGGACTTTCAAACCAATAGGCGTGGTGAGACGAAACGTTGAGTTGTAATGGGTAATACAAAGATTCAAATAATATGAAGAGAAAAGGTGGATCACTTCCTAGAATTCTTGAACCTGCACAGCAACCGAGTGGAAAATAAGAATCTATTTGAGGAACATTATCAGGACTCGCCGTTAGACCAAGATATGAAACACATGATAGAGGGATCTAGGTGTTCTTGATTGAAGAGCAAGCAATGGCCAAGAGAATTGTAAGCTATAGTATTTTAAGCTTGTAATTGGCAACCCTCCCCCCTTGAACAAAAAAAAAAGTTGTTTATTATTTCAAATCGTTTTAATTTTAACTATACTATTAAATATATATAAGTTATTTATTAATTTAAATTACATTATTGATTCACTTCAAGTATCAAGCAAATAACCATTTAATCCATTCCAAATAATTATTCAAACTGCTTACATTTGGCTTTTTTTAAATTAAAAATAAATAGAAAATTAAAAACAATTTACATGAAGATTATCCAAAGCGTGTGAAGAAAAGAAAATCTTTATGAGTTGTGTGATGCTTATCCTAAGTTCATAATGTCCCTCATAAGACTAAAAAGTGGATTCGGTGGATTTTTCAAATTATTAAAAAATTTAAATTAAATTTTAATGATTCAAGGATTAATAATATAAGTGTTTTAGGATAAGTTATTAAAGACTCTAATGAAATTATTAAAATGACAAAAAGTACATGTTTAGGTAACATTTCTATGATTACTGTATAATGAAGAGCTTTAAAAGATGATGTTTTAATTATAATATATAATGGTTTTATAGGGATTTCAAAATAATTATAAATTATTATAATTAATAAGTAGTTAACTTAGTTTAATTATTCTTTTAATTAAGGATGTTTGTAGACTTTTTCAAAATTTAAATATTTATAGTTGTTGTCTCATTTATTAAGAAGCAAATCGGGGTGTTTAGCCAAGAAAAGTATTTGTAATACCCCTTCAAACATTTGCTGGTCTAGTTTTTCCTATAAATGTTAGAAATTTTGGTTCTTAACATTGAGGTGAATTCTTTACAAAAAAAACAAAAAGATTCCGGTGAATTATCTTTTAATCCAATTCAATTCGTAAGTTTATAGTCTTATTATTTCATTAAAAAAGAAAAAAAAAGAAAAACATTGAGTTAACTAAGGGTCCAAAGGGGGACGCGGTTTCTGACATTGAAAAGACAAAACTGACACATGTCGGTTTCAGGATAATGATTTTTAACAGTTACGGTAAAATTCACACACTGCGGTAAAAAAAAAGTAAGAAGAAAACAGTAAAAGGAAAGTCAAGTCGTTTTCAGATAAAAATTTTGGGGAAAGGCCAGTTATAAAAGACAGAAGGCAGGAAGCATTGAATGACGTTTGATTAGATGACCGACATGGTACGTACGGAGAATGACAAGAAATCGGAACCGTTCTCACGTCGTTATCGGGGAAAAGAGGAACCGTCAGATGGGCATAAGATTCGGTGGTGCGGACGGGATATTCTACCCTTCTTTAATCGCATTGCCGTCCGATTCTTTTTATGATTTCAATCAGGTGCTTACACGTACAACTCCTCCTGCCGTCGCTTTTATGTGCGTGCCTCATTTTTGGTCCTATTTTGATTTGGAATAATCTTATTGAAGACATAAAAAAAAAATATAAATTATAAAAAATAATTATGTTTCATACTAATTATTAAAATTTGTGTCGGACGGATCGGTCGGGCTGGAGTTGAATAGCGATTAAATTTAGACCAAAATCGGGCGAATAAAATTAGGTACCGGATTTTTCGGGCCAAAATTTTATGACCAATCTCGCCCTGCAGGAATTTGGTTGGATGCAGAATAGTGCACTGAAGCGAAAATTCGGACGGGTCAGTCGAGATTCGAGCAATGCAGGGTCGGCGAGGTGACAGATTTTTCGGTCCAATAGTGTAATTAGAACTTGAAACCTGGTCGGGTGAGCCGATTTGGCAAATCGGGACAGACCAATTCTGCACCTCTCTTGATGATTAAATATAATATATCAAAAATATCTTTCTAATTAAACAAATTCAAACTTTTAGTATTGTTGATTATAATAGTCCATACCTAAGACTATTAAGATAATTATTATAATTTATTAAAATATTTCCTTAATTTAAGTTTTTTAAGGTGAGACACTACCTTAGCATACTTAAGATGTTATCTTAAAAAATTATAGATATTATTTTAATAGTTTTAAGTATTATTATAATGAACAATTCTCGAATATTAAGTTTATTTGGTTATATTATATCCCATCACTATTTTCATACTTAAAATATAATTATTTTCTATTAACTCATATTAAATAATTTATTTTTCATTTTTTATTCTTTCTTTATCATTATTGTCAAATCAATAAACTGAAACTCAGGTTTCCCTTTTCTAGATAGTGGGTCCTACTCATCTGGCCATCCACTCCTTTGACCAAAATCTATATGGAAATATATGACAATAATTTAATTTAAATTATCAATCAAATAATCCTTTATTAGTTTTATTGTACTTCAAATTACTTAATTTAATTCACTACCTTTAAATTTTGTTTAAATATATTTAATAAAGATATTAGTTATATAAACACCTACATATACGGGTGATGTAACACTCAGAAATTTGTATAGGTATAAGTTAAGAAAAATAATAATGACAGAAATTTGTATAGATATAAGTTACGGAAAATAATAATGACAGGAATTTGTATAGCTATAAATTAGGGAAAATAATAATGACATGAATTTTTATAGACATATGTTATGAAAATAATAATGGTAATTCAATTAATAATTAATTAATTACTTTAATGAAAGGACGTTATGAAAATAATAATGGTAATTACTTTAATGAAAGGACGTTATGAAAATAATAATGGTAATTCAATTAGTAATTAATTAATTAATTTAATGAAAGAGGGGTAAAAATGTAATTTTCCTAATAGATATCAGGGTATAAGTGGAGTAAGATAAGAAAATGCTTTTATTCTTGCTGAGATTCTGCAGCGGGTAAATTAGGAGGACTTACGAACTTTGGGATGCAGGGTTTGAAGAGCAAGGAATTCTACAGGTAAAGATACTTCTCGTTTTATTTTTTAAGATTTAACGATGTAGATTCTTTAATTTTAACAGTTTAAATGAATACTGAAGAAATGATTTAGATTTATTTCTAGTTAACACAAAAAGAAATAAAATAAAATTGGTGGTGTCGTATTGGATTATTTTGAGTATGAGAATGAAAAAGTATTTAAGGATAATTTTTGAAAGAAAATAATGATAAACAAATAGGATAAATTTGAAAATGTGGAATTTTGTATAAATATTTGTATTTGATAAGTATTTAAAGATATATGTATTTTGGCAAGTAAATATTTTATAAAGAATTGAGATTTTATTAGATAAGGAATATGATTAGAATAGTGTTAGCAATTATAGGAAATAAGATCCGTTAATAATACTTGTTGTCAAGTTTGATAATTGTTAGAGTAAAAGGCTATATGTGTATTGTGTAATAATATAATTTGTAAAATAGTATTAATATTATTTCTTTTATAGTAAAAGATTTAGTTCGGATTAAGAGCATAAAATAAATAAATTATTAAATAAGATCCGAAGAAATATAGGTTTATAAAATTTGTAAAACTACCTAATTCAAATAGTTATAATTTAAAAAGTTGTCCAATATGTTTGAGGTGAAACAAAAAAATAATATAATTGTTAAGAATATCCAAAATTAGAAAAGTTTTAGAATAAATAAGTAATGATGATGATCTCTTGTATTATTTAGAATGTTCGTGAAGTGCTTGGATGCATTTCTTCGAAAACTTGAGTCTCCTTTGGAATTAAGAGTTCTAATACACCTTTTCGAAAAATTATTTTTATATATATGCGTGTAAGGGATATTAATGTGATTTAAAAAAAAAAAAATTGTTTGTTTTACTTCATTTGAGGATGAAAAATTGTTTTTAAATGAATTATATATAATGTTGGTTTATGAAAAGTTTTACTTGTTTTATTTATTTGATTATCATGGATAAAAAAAGTAGTTTAATGATTGTACTTTTGAGATTTGTTTTGTTCTGAGAAAGAAAATGCGGGAATATGATGTTTTGTAATTCAAACTTTTGAATGAAATATTTGGCTACTTGTTGGATTCGATCACCATCAGCCAGGAATAATAGTTTAATGGCTATTTGGCCTTGTCGGCGGGATATAATAGTTGACCTTTATTTTTCTTGGTGGGGAATGTGGTGATTTGATCCCCGACCTCTAGGGGTTTCGGTTGAGGTTCTTAATCTTAGTAGTATTTGATTCCGTCAGCGCAAGAGAACAGTTGAAACTAACCACCCCATTTGAAAGTCCCATAGGCTAGAGCGTTTGATGTTGATTCTGGAGAAAAATATATTTGAAATGTATTTGATTTTGGATTTGATATGAAAGTGTTTGAATTGAAATTTGATATGAAATTGTTTGGATGCATTTGATATGAAATAGTTTGAAATGGATGTGAGAATGTTTTAAAGTATATTTTGTTAATGTTCAAACATTTTTGAATCAAAAAGTTTTGATGAAAAGCTTGTCTCCTATTTGTTATATGATTGAAAAGCTTTTATCAGTGAAAATGTATTGAAGTATTTCTTATTGGGCTTTGAGCTCACCCTTTATTCTTTTTAAAATTTTCAGGTACCCTTAGTTCGGGTAGTGGCCAGTTAGGACGGAAATTGGTTTATTAGAATGTTGTTAAACTTCTCTTGGGACATTATTTAGATGTTAAAAGTTTAGTTATGTTTGGAATATTGTTGAGTTTGAAGTTATTTGGATAAGTATCGCAGGTTTGATGTATTGGTTTCTTAAAGTTGATATTCGATGATTTAGAAAGTTCTTGCATTTACTCTAAACAAGTGTTTGGTAATTGAATGAAAATCCGATTACGAAGGTTAGTGTGGATTCAGCCTTTGAGCACTTGATTTGAAAGCTTGAGGGTGTGAATTGACAGTCATGCCCCTAAGGTGGGTTCCGGGGCGTAACAGGTGAACCTAAAATGAGACTTAGGAGTGGCAAATGCTCCCTGTATTTTTGGAAAAAAAAAAAAAAATATATATATATATATATATATAGACAAACTCAATTATCATTACGCTAACCAATAAATTCATGCTCCACCCTTTGAATTTAACTATCCCCTCTATTACTATTATGCTAACCAATAGCATGACTTCGATTTCTTTCTTTGAGATCAAATAGGCGGGCTTAGATACTAAATTTAGACACCTAAAATAGATGTTTCAAATGCTCGTAGTTTAAGATCATTTATTTTATTGATTTAGTGATGATACCTATAACAACTAATGATCTTTCACGACAGATACAATGTCTTTTAACATAATTTATTAGTTGTATCTAAATTTCGAGCTATATATAATATAGATAATATTTATTGTTGTAACAAGTCCCTATTATGCACAATTCTAATATGAATCTTGAGTAATTGTCTAATAGGCTCATCAATGTATACTTCTTGTGAATCTTAGGTAATTGTCTAATGAGTTCATCAATCTATACTTTGTGTTCTTAAGGGTTGAATTCATTTTAAAAATATGCTATTCAAATTCTTTTTTGTCTTGCATTCTCCTATCTATATTTTACATGAGATTGCACACCCATTCATGAAAAATGACTTTTGGAGCATCTTCTACCGCAATTCTCCATTTTTTTTATTCAAATTGGTATATTTTCTATATTTGGGGTATTGACCCTACTTTTTCACTTAAGCAGCTTGATTTTAAATTAAATGCTTAGTCGATATTTACATCCTTAGATGTTATAAAAAAGAGAGAATGATACTTTTTTTTTTTTTAATTCACTTTTTCACATTTTATTATTGTAAAATAAAAAATGGGTGAATAGTGTTTTAATGTACACATTTTCAAATATAGAGATATAGATAATGAATCTCCATATTTTTAAATGTAAATGAAGAATGATTGGAACATGGTTTTTGGTTATAATCTCGAGAACGGGTAATGATTGAATATGTTCTAATAACTAAAGCAGATGAGTGATGGCTTTTCGATCACTATATGCTTGGAATGGCGAAGGATCGAAGAGTGAAGTTATGGCTTTAGGTAGAAGAGGAATAATGCAAATTAAATCCTTTACTTGGTGCATTAAATCCTTAACATGGTATCTAAAAGGATTTTAAAAAATAATTATATAAAAAACAAACATATTTTATAATAAATAAATGAATGTTATAATTTTTTTATCAAGAAACATTTAAAAAAAAATTATTTCTACATGTATAGTTGAGTTTTGTACTAGCAAAAAAAAATTATGACTTTGATTTAAGAAAATAGAAAGCACTTTGTGTTAGATTTGAGGGGATAAAAACCATGCTGCTTATAGTTATTTATTTCCTTTTAAGTTAAGGAATTTGAACCATATAATATCGATAGGGTTGGAGAAGCAATGAGAAATTCAAATGGTTAATGAAATTATCAATGAGCATCAACGATGTAGAACAAAAATAATAACTTAATCTCGGATCAGTATCTTTGTCTAGAAATTGATATAGGCAGTACAAAAAAAATAATAAAATTAAAAAAAAAGCGAACAAATAAATAGAATGAAGTTTTCGAGTTTTTCAATATTATATCAAGTCTACTAAAAACAATAACATAAGGTGTTATTTATAGGCAACTAACGAGAAAATCTAACGAGATAAATCCAAAAATGTCCTGTGATAAATCCCAAAAAAATCATAACGAGATAATAAAAAAAGTACTAGCGGATAAATCCGAAATCTGATTAAATAAATAACTAATAGTAATAAAATTCATCATTGGACTTGGGTTTCCTATCTCGTTTAGGCCTAGATATGGGCCTACTCCGTGCACAATTATTCCCTCAGGGTTAGAAAACTTCATTCAGAAGAGTGAAAGGAAAGGTAGCATTCCAACAACAAAGGATCCAAATGACAAAGAACATCTTCCTATATCCAAGTAGCATCAAAATCAAGACGATCAAGCCATTTGACAAGGAACCAACGAAAACCATCATTTCTAGAAGTTACAAGCTCATCATCAAGGATAATATCCATCATCTTCTTAGAATACTCTAACGAAGGCACAGTGAGTAGACTTTTGCTAGTTTCACCTGCAAACATATTAAAAGACAAAGTAGAAGGCTCAAAAGTGCCTTGGTAAGGTAGTAAATCCTCTATATTGAAAACATGGCTAATATCCATGTCATTAGGCAAATCAAGAAGATATGTATTAGATCCCATTTTACGAATGATAGAATAAGGGCCCATGGCTCTTGCATAAAGTTTTTTTGAAAACGTTTTTTGAATTCTTTCAAGACGAATGCGAACAATGACATAGTCACCAACGTTAAATTCCTTAGATTTATGATGCGCGTCCATTGTGGGTTTATCGCTCATCATTACTTAGAGAAATCTTTCGCCTAATCTTAGCATGTAAGTCGTGGATGTGTTTTGCAAAGTTTTCTACAGGTTCAGACACACGCATATGAGGTGGTAAAGAAACATCGACAATCGAAGAATCAAATAGAACTTCTTTTGCCACTAATGCTAAACACATACCAATCCTAATTCCCTCTTTCTCAAACTTCTTACATTTTAAAATATGCAAATTTTGTTATGGAAGTTTAGAGATGTCACGTTTACTATTGCAACCTTTAGGCTTAGCAGGTATCAAAATAATGTTGTTACCCTTATACTTAAATGAATAAATGTTATATTTACCAAATTTGGTAACATTAAGATCATAAAACCAAGGCGACCTAAAAGAACATGGGTAACATCTGTGGGTAGCACATTCTGATAGATTTCATCCTTATAATCCTGATTTGAATGAAATTTGAAGCCTTTTGAGGCGACGAGCAAAGTATGGTCATTCACCCAAGAAGTTACTCTAAAAGGATTTGGATGTGGTTCTACTTTCAGGTTTAACAATTTAACAACATCCTTAGAAACCACATTCATTGAACTACCCCTATCAATCACTAACTTACATTTCTTATCTCCACTTTGTATGACTGTGTGAAAATTACTAGTACGCTTCCAATGATCTTTATCTACAATTGTGGATAGCACACATCGAACCACACCAACACACGCTTCATCATCACAATCTTCATGAAGATCATCTTCATCCTGCAAAGAATAATCTAAGAGATTGACAATTTGGTCTTCCTCGTCACTCGAACTACTTTGTTCAACATCTAATGCCGATGCGTTGGGGATAACGAGGACCTGATATGACCCTTGTGATGACACTTGACAGTTGTAGATGAATTACTGGCCCTAGACTTCGATAGGAAGCAATAGGAAGAGGGGATTCGTAAACTAGACTCTTGGCTCCTAATGTTATTGGGCCACGATGTGCAAATCGATGACATGGATTGTGACTTAGGCGACTTGTGTGTGCGAGGAGAATACGATGAACTACTCCTTCTAAGGCTTTTGGTATGCATCTCTCTACGTTAGAGGCATGTAATTTATCCATCATTTGAATGTCAAACCTCGGACCATTAGCAAGCGGGCATAGGCAGAAGCGATCCTGACATGGAACTCACTACACCTAAGTCTAGCTTCCCTCAGGAATTTAACCAAAATATTCAGCTACACTAAGAGTCATTTGTTTTTAGATTAATCATGTTGGAGAGCAAATGGACTCTTATACGGTGAAAGAATGTAATTTTTCTTGCAACTTTGGCATAGCGGCCCATTGGGTGATGGATGGATTTCGCAGGACGGTATGTCTTGCAACACGTGCAGAATACATTTTAATTGAATTGGTTAATTTCATTTTAGCAAATCGAACTCGTTCACTATCAATCATTTCATACCAATCAAAATATTCCTCAATAGCAACTAACCAATCAAAGAAAGCATTTGGATCCATTCTACCATCAAATTCGAGAACCAACCTTGACACTACGTGATGTCCCTTTGAGGTTATCTAACACGTAGTATGATCTCATCGATTACCGGTAACCACAGCGAGGTATCGCTGCAGAAATTTCAGTATCGTGAGAGGCGACATCTTCTTTCCATGATTTAGTGGGTAATTTTGCCTTGGTGGTTGGTAATCTAAAGGAAGTTGACGTGTAAGGTTGAAACGGATCACCTAGGTTGAGCGAAGGGTCTCCTATTCTGCGGGTAACCTTGTGTGAGGTTGAAGCGATTGGATTGCTGCGAGTTCATTTTACCGGTTATTAAATTATGCCAGATTTGTGGTCGCGGGACTTGAGCCACTAATGTGTGGTAACCCTGGCGGTGTGTTCGCAGTTTCATCAACATATTCACCTATCTCTTATTTACGGATGTTTTAAAAGCAAATTATTTTTTATTTATTGCATGAGTTTGTTGTTCGAGGGCGGATTGACGTTAGTCGATTATTGCACGTGAATTTAAATTACTTACGATCACGATGGCGAGATCAAATTGAGTTTTATTTGCATCATGGTGACGGGTAATATAGACTAAACTATCATTTAGATCTTGAGATAAAACTTGTAGTCTTAATTCAAAATTATTAAGTCTCTCCGTTGGATCTTTTGTGTTAGGTGAAGAGAAGGAGAATGCAACACTTATCACTTTGTTGGTACGACATCTTTGAGATAGAATCCTAAAAGTTTCTTGAGTAAATAAATTTATAAACTATATGCTAATGCAACAAACACAAATCTAAAAAATGTAATGCGATTATATATCACAGATTGCACGAGTCACGAAAGAATAATGAAAAAACAATTTTTTTTTTTTATACATTTTATGCTCTATCAAATAAACTAGAATCTAAAACAATCAAATATAATATATTTAAATATTACGAATATTAATTGAGATTTCAAAGTGAAAAATATACCATGTTGAAGAACCTTTAGAACGTCTACAAATTTCTTAGCAAGGTTGCAAGGGAATCAAATAAAGTGTGCAATTCTTTGATGAGACCAAAGAATATGCCTTGGAGGAGGCCAAGAATATGCCTCCAAGACAGCCAATTGTAGCGGAGGAAATCCCTTTGTCTTGTTGCTGCTAACTGTGAAGTAAATATTTTAACTCTGCTTGTAAATGGCACCAAGAATGGAGCTTGTTTCAGTATAGTATATGATGGGTGTTTTCTATCACAGCATGAGAAATAGAATAGTCATTGACAGCATCAGCATGAAAGAAACTGGGAGGTGCAAATTGCCGCCTATTGTTCCAATCTTGCAACTGAGAGAGAAGCTCAGCAATTACAATGCTAACCCTCTGTTGAGTATTCAAGATGTGTCGTTTGCCATTGCGGTGGTCTTGGGTGGTATTTCGTTGATGGTACTGATCTTTATTAGAGGGGCCAGGCACGGGAAATTCTGACGACGATCACGGCTTCGAATTCTCTGCTCTGTACGCTTCCGATGCGTGTGGAAGACAGCAAGGAGAGATTGCTAAACTTTGGTATTTTTTAGGAAAGGAGAATGATGAGGTTTTGGAATTTAGGGTTCTGATTTGAGAAATTCGAAAAATCTAGAGGAAAGAGAAAATAACTTGGGGCTAGGCGAGAATCCGAGTCGGAGAAACGTAAATAAAAAAGAATAATAATTTGATCTGGATCAGTTGAAGCTACGTCTGCGAGTGATGTAATCTGAAATAATAAACGTCTTGGAATCGAGAGATTATGTTGTCTTAAATTGATATAATTCGGCTACGAAAAATAATGGAAATTAAACAAGCGAACAAATAAATAGAATGAAGTTTCGAGTTTTCAAATATTATATCGAGTGCTTAAAAGCAAATAACGTAAGGTGTTATTTATAGGCATTATGAAGAAAATCTAACGAGATAAATCAAAAATAATACTTGAGATAAATGCAAAAATAACAATAGATAAATAAAAAAGTCTTATGGATAAAATCCAATACGATTAAATAAATAACTAGCTAGTAATAAAATTTATCATTAGGATAGGTTTTCTATCTCGATTAGGCTACGTATGGGCTGATACATGCTTGTCGATGAGCAATGGTTGTGGTTGGGCGGGGCATTGGGAAGAGACTCGAGGTTCGAGTTTACATGATAACGTAATTTATCGCGTTGTAATGTAAGTAAATAAATATATAAACAAAAATATAGTTAATGAAGTGGTAATGAAGTGTCGTAATTTACACAATGGACATGGAGTTAACCATTGATAATATCTTGGGAACTTATGTTTCACCGTATTGATTTGAGAAAATTTGTAAAGATGGCATAAAAATTACAAAAATATATGATTTAGTATGATTTCATAGAAAATAAATGTGTCTCATATATGGTTATACCTAGGTAATACCTTAAACCAACTTTCTTTTATTTTGAATATATTTAAATTTAAATATCATATGCTTTTAATAAAAATTAAAATATCAATATATTTATATTTATATTTTAAACTTGATAATATAAGAAATAAAAATTATTGAGTTAAATTATATATATATATATATATATATATGTGTGTGTGTGTGTGTGTGTGTGTCATTTTAATAATAAATAAATTATACCTTTATGACATCCACCGGTTGATCATGATCCGATCATTGAATCGTGAATCGATAACTTTTTTGATTCAATTATTAGTCCGATTTTTTAAAATATTGTCTATGCTTAATCATGTATTTTGTATTCTTTATGCAATTTTTATAATTATTCTTAAATCAATGTGAGGAAAAACAAAGTTTCTCTAATATTTTTATTATTTTTTTATTACACTTTAATTTCAAGGTAATAAACTGTCCATACCAAGATTGGAACTAGGACCTTGTCCCTATACCTTGCACCTGTTTGAAATAGTGAACTACCTACCACTTAGTTAGGCATGATGACCAAGTCTTTAATAACTTAAAATTAAGAAACAATTGATGTAAAAAATTGATATTTTTTTCTAAATCACTTATATGGATCATAGTGCTTTGATGACTTATACAGATTATGGTGCTTTGATGATAATAGTTTATGTGCTTTTATTTAAAATATTTTTAAAAGAATCACCGATGAGTTATTTATCTAAAAAATATTATTTAATTGGTTGTAAGGGAGCTATTAGAAATTTTCTTGAATTGAATTAATTCTGAACTTTCTCATTTGAGGTTTTTTTTTAAATTTCGACATATTTTAGTATTAGTCATATGGTTGTCTTAAGATTGATCTACTGAGCTTAAGTATGAACTATTAATATTTGAGAAACTATCAATGACTTAAATAATTAGTAAAACTTGTTTGATGGTATTTACTACTCGTATAATTATAATTAGAGGTGATAATTCAAGTCTGACTTGTTGGGATAGCCCGATCCACCCGGAATTAGGGTCGGGCTAGGTTGTAAATTTATAGACTCGAAAAAACTGGACCCAGCCCGACAACCAATTTTTTAGTTTTATAAAACAATTTGGCTCGACACGCCTGGGATTTAGGGTCGAGCCGAACCTCTTTATTTTTTGGCCGAAAATCCGGACCAAATTTGGTCCGGCCCAATGTCTACCCGACCTAGCCTAATCCCTAAACCGAGATAGCCATTCAATTATAGTCATGGAAAGAGAATATAGTAGCTTATGTTTTTTTCTTTTAGAGTTTTGCTTTCTTTGCTTTTAGACTTCAAATTAAATTTTTTTTTTGAACTTTTGTAGTATTATTGGGAAATTTTTAAATTTTTAGCTAATAAAAAAAATCAAAATATTTTATTTTCTCATTATATTTTTTATTTATTAAATCAAGAGTATGAGAAATTTTTTTTTTTATGATTCAATTGAAACTTTCAAAATTCGTTCTCATGTTAATGCTAATTAAATAAAAACATACTTAATTTTAAATTTGATTTGCAAAGTTTATTTTCTCAAATTTAGATATAAATTAAAAAAAATTGATTTCTTTCAATCCATAAATAGGATCATTATTTTTATTTAAGAACTAATTTTTCTTAAAATTTGGATAAAATATATATTTTTTTATAGATTATATATATGAATTTAACATATACATTGAGAATGAAGCTGTAAAGATGAAAAGTGGCACTACTCTATTAAGGTTATTAATTATGTCTTACTATTTTTCAACAATATAATTTTTTTTTATTCTAAAAATAATAATATAATTAGTTAAGTTTTTTTAAAGTGTCATGTGATTCAAAAAAAAAAAAAAGTTATCAAACTGCCTTTGAAAGCTTGGTTCAAATGTTAAAGGAATGAGATTCTAATTCGAATCCTCGTATCAATGTTAAAAAAAAAAAGTGATGGCCCATGGAGTAGACTTATATTTAAGCCTAAATGAGATAGGAATCCCAAGTACAATGATGAAGTTTATTATTATTAGTTATTTATTTAATTATATTTTTGGATTTATCAGTTAGTAACAGATTTATATGTTAAGATTTTTGGATTTATCAGTGAGATTTTTGTTGATCTTTATAAATAGTGCTATATTATTGTTTTTAGGAAACTTGATATGATATTGAAAAACCTTGAGAACTTCATTTTATTTATTTTATTCGCTTTATTTTAATTTTATTATTTTTCGTAGCAGAGCTATATCAATTTGGTATCACAGAATAATTTTGATCCGATATCAAATTATTATTTTTATCCTACATAAAAAAGGTTCAGTTATAAAAAATTTATTCTTAATAAAAGCGAGTTTTATACTCTTAAATAATTATTTTATCTTTTGATGAGAACTATCTTTTTATAGCTAAAAAAAATGAAAATGGGAGGTTGGTTTAGGAGGCAAAATTGGTGCAGTTTCCAAAGAAAATTAATAGTTTTTTTTTTTTAATAAAGAGAAAATTAATAGTTGAAACTTGAAATTGTGCTGATTTTGAGAAATTGGAGCAGGGGGTTGGGATGGGACCCTTTAAAAGTCCAAAAGAAGGCTGAAAAAGATGATACAATCCCTCCATTTTCAACATCTCCCCCACCACCCCAAAAAAAAGAAAAAAAAAGAAAACCATGTCAGATAACTTTGACCTACACAATCCCCCCATCCCTCTCTCCAATAATTTAATGTCACAAGAAAAATTGTAACATTTCATCTTGGCACCTTCTATACCACTGCCTTTATTTGATTTTAATAATAACTAACATGATTCGTTTATCTACCCAAATTCTATAAGTTCAAATAAAAAAAATGAAAAAAATAATTGATAGTCTAACGTGATATAAAAATTTTCAACCAAATATCTACGTGCCTTAATAATAACATTTTTATGGTAAGTTCTACTGCAATGATTAAGAATTAGATAAGACATAAAGAAAAATTGGGTTCAAATTTGTTTGATAACAGAATATTACAGTTTTGTAATGTAAAATGAATAAATGTTAAAATAATAATAATAATAACATTTTTATGTATTTCAAGAAACAATTAAAATTGATAAGCATTTATTAAAATAATCATAAATGTATGTAATTTTTTTATTAATCTTTTTTTGTTACAAAAAGTATGTGTCAAGATTTGCAAATAAAGACAAATAAATTATAAAGAATGAGGATTACATGATTATAATATGTTAGAAAAAAATTATTTATTTTTATGTAGATGTATTATCTTAACTAATTATAATATTATCTTAATCAATTATTTAAGATAGTACTTCAAGTAATTAAAATTATATATTTGTTTGAAAGCCAATTATTTTTTCTAATATATTTTAAATTATATATTTTTTATTCTTCATATTTTATTTGTTTTTATTTTCAAATTCACAGTGTATACATACTTTTTCTTTTCTTTTTTTCTTTTTGTTTAGAAAATGAAATGTGACGTCCTTAGTCAATGAAAAAAACGGCTTCTCCATGAATAATCATATTCTTTCAAACTTCACTTTCTTCCTTCTTTATTTTCATACTTTTGTCGTATAAATTCTCTGAAAAAGTTCGATTAATTTGAATAAAGGCGAGAGGTAGAAAGTGAAGAAGGGTAAAACAATGGACACGAGTTAAAATTGAAAGAAAAAAAAAAAAACACAGATCGATCGCAGTTGAAACTTGAAAAGTACATTAGTTCAGAATCAGAATGAATTTAGAGGACACGTCGTAGTCTACACTTGCATTTGGTTTGATTATATTTGTTTTTTTTTTAAAGATTTTTATTGTATTTATAAGAAAGAAAACGTGGGTGTTTGTTATGTAAGAGAATTATGAATGTGTAGTTTAATTTATTATTTATTATTAATTTTTTTTATAATTATTTACTTATCTGTTCATGGATTTGGGACCTTTTCTTATATTTTTCTTTTACCACTTGGTAAGATCTCAAGAGCTATTATTTATATTTTTAAAGGATTGTGAAACCTTTTATATATAAATTTAATTATATGTTTGCAACATGCATAACAAACATTTTCTAATTTAGAAATTGTAAAATGTAAAAATGACTACGAAATGTACACTTATAGCAAAAACAAAGTAATAGTTTTCTTACAATGAAATGGAAAATTATTGCCATTAGCCATACAAAGTTGGGTTGAACTTAAGTCCCATTTGGTAGTGACTGTTTGAAATGCTTTGGATTTCAAAGTATTTTCTGATAAAAATTAAGTATTTTCTAAAATTATGAAAACACTTTCAAAATATAAAAAAATATTTATAATGTTTTTTGATAAATATTTAATGGGTGATTTTATTAAAAATACTTTTCAATAAAACAATTTTATTAAAAATAATTCGAGTAAAAATATTGTGGGACACCCTATTACTCATACTAGTACATGATTAAACCAATGTCTTGACCATTGATTATCATTAAAGTTATTTTAGATCAACCCTAACAACACAATCATTTTTATGATTTTTTTTTTAGAATGTTGGTAAATGGTAGATGATTTAATGCACGAAAATTTTTATATCTGACTTAAAATATATTCTTTTTATTTTCTGAAAAAAGTTAGTAATTTTGATATAAATATAAGTAAGTTTTAAAAAGATACTTTTATTTGATTTTTATATGAAGTTTTATCAGATTTGAATGCAAAAGTTATTACTTTTTTTAATTGGTAGACCTTTGTAATATTCTTATCTTACAGGGATTTGATCCTAAAACCTCTCATAATCTTATTTTATCGTTTACAACTTTGAAGGGTGGCTCAATTTTATTTTTTAATTTTTTTGACAATCAAACACTTAGTTAAAATATAGTAAACTGTTCTCACTGGGAGTCGAATTCGTGTTCTCTCCCTTTCCTATGCTCTATATTTTTGAAACATTAAGTACTTTATCATATAAACTAAACATGATGAACTCAAGGGTAGCTCAATTGGTATAACATATTGGGATGAGGTAATCCAACGATTATTAATTCAAGTTCCCTCAGGGTTTTTAAAGATTTATACGATTATTAACTTCAGGATTTTAATGTCCCATAGAATTAGTTAGGGTGAACGCAAATTGATTTGAACATCCATGATTACAAAAAAAAAAAAAACTCATTGGGCTAGACCCTCACAATGTATTATTAGTTATAGAGGAGGGTAGAAGAGGGGGGGATGGAGTTGGGCAGGAGGATAATGGGATGATTCTATTTCTAAAAGGAGTGTGAGAAGGATGGTCAAGTCATGCTCATAGTCATAGTTCATCAACTGGTCACCTCACTCACCCACTAAATACCTAAAGTCAATTGCACCAGTTTCCCAAAAAGACTTGGCCCCAAGTATTACATTAATTTTTCTACTGTAGGTATCTGCTCCATAGACATGTCCTTCTTCTGCCTCAATACTTGTCCCCATTTCCCCCACCCCCCACCCCCATTCATTCTATCCTCCTCATCAGCCTTCCTTTCTCACCCCCGCCATTCCTTCTCATCTTCCTCATCTCCTCTTCTAAATTCTAAAATTATCAATGGCTTCTTCAACAAAGCACCCACATGGCCTGAAAGTTGCAGTCATCACTGTGGTTCTCATATCTTCTCTTTCCTCTTATCTCCCTTCCAAATCAGGTAAAAGTAAAACAACCCATCTCTCTCCTACTCTAGATCTTTGTTTTGGGTGTTTTTTATTTTATTTTCTTCTTTCTTTTTTTTTTGGATATGGGCAGCTGGGTCAGAAGTCCAAAGTTACAGTGAGAGTCTGCAGCAGCAGAGAAAGAAAACGGTGTTGGGGTCTAAGCCTCCTGGGTGTTTAAACAAGTGCTCGAATTGCAGGCCTTGCATGGCCGCTCTAGTGATTCCTCCCCATCAAAAGAAGGGTGTGAGAGACTCATCATCTCACAGATAGTAGTAATTACCTATCTCCTTTTATGGAAATGCAGATGTGGAGACAAACTCTTTCAACCTTAAATCAGAAAATATTAGTTCAACTCTGATGAATCATATTAAACCTTTTCTGTTCTGATATTTTACTGATAATATTTCTTCAAGATTGCTGCATCATCTCTCTCTATCTCTTTGTACTCTCTGAATGTGTTTTTACTTGTCATAAATACAAGCAAACATGGGGAGTCTGCCATGGCTGTTGTCTCCATAACTTAAATGATGGTGATATTTTCAGAAACAGAACCTGCAAACATGGGGGTCTGCATGTTGTCTCCATAAGCAGAAATGGATGTTGATATATTAAACAGAACTGATCAGTGATTCTTTAATGGGTGTAAACAAGGACAAACACCATTGAAGGGAAGTGGTTTTCCCTGATCAGCACTGTTAACTTTGTCTACCAGGACATCATGGGTTCTTCAATATTTGTTCTTTTTGTCATCAACCTTATAGCAAGGAACAGTTATTATTTGTCCTATTGTATTGTGCTTTTCAGAAGTTTAATGACATGGATTTTATGTTTTTATGGTAAATTACAAATTGGGTGTTACTATACTTTTGGGGTAAATTTTGGTATAATGTGTCACAATAGTGGTACTTTAAGTTTTTTTTTTTAAAACTTACAAATTTTTTTTTATGGTTATATTGTGGTGGGAAGCCTAAATTTGCTTTTGGTGGAGGCATGTTTAAGTTTTGACAAGAATTAACAAATGAGGTTATTGCCCCAATGGTAAAGAGCCAATGATTTTCAGTGGGAATTATAGCCTTTGGAATCTATCCCTCCACTATGTAGACAAATTGCCAAAACTCACGTATTCTTAAATTATCTACTCTTTAAGTTGATGAGTAAAAATAAATAAAATTTAATTAAAATAACAAATAAAAATTATATATCATAGTTAAATCTATTTCTATTTTTCTTTCATTTTTTTCTTTCAACTTACTTTTTTTACCATTTTCTTTCCTCAGTAATTGAAAATATGAAGAAAAGAAAATAGAAAAGTAATTAACTTTTATATATAAACTAGAAATGAACTTTTTGATAATGTAAATTTTTGTTTGAAAAGAAAAATAATTTCATTGATTCAAATTAGTATTACAATGATACAAACATAGAGTTAAAGTAAAGAATAAAATAATATTCAAGTTAAATAATATTCAAGTTGATGATATAATGATTAGATTCAAAGGCTATATATATTTGACAGTTGAGTCTATACATTTATTATTACTATTATGACTAAAATACACATGACTTCAGTTTTCTGACATATTGACGATCATTGATTTGATTTTTTTGTCTTTGATCGTATATACTTTGTTTGTCTGAATGACTCAAACACAAATAAACATCATAAAACTAAAATGTCTTATTGAGATGACACAATCACTCGTTATACCAAAACGACGGAATCATGAAAAAATGAATAAAAACGTAAATTTGTATGGAATAAATACTTTATCGAGAAAAAAAATGATTGAAAAAGGTGTAGAGGGTGATTGCATACCAAAAAAAAAAAATAGTTTCATGCTTAAAAGAAAAATTGTTAACAGAGAAAAAAATTAAGAAAAAGGAAGGTTAGGGTTTTTTTATTTTTTATTTTTTCACGAATATTGTCTATAAATATTGATCTATGAGTTGGAAAAAAATTGATATAGTAAATTAAAAATAAGATCTTTATTTGGTAGTCTAAAAAAAAAGAGGAGATTATAGACCCCAAAATTTGCTCACAAATTATTTATATTATTATTATTAAATTTTACTTTTTATTTATTTATTATTATTACTAATTTTATTTTATTTTATTTATTTTTTCAAACCCACCCATTCCCCCTCCCCAGCCGATTACTCTCCTTCTCCTCTTCCCTCCGGTTCCCCCCTCTCCTTCTCCTCACCCCCTCTCCTTCTCCCCTTCTTCTCTTCCCCTGCTTCCTCTGCACGACCCCCCTCCATTTTTTTTAATTTTTTTTTCTCATTCCTCCGGCTACCTTTCTTCTCTTATATCCCCTGCCCCTTTTTTATTTTTATTTTTATTTTTTTCCTCATTTCTTCTCTTCTCCTACTCCACTTCCTCTAGTTTCTTCTTCTCCCCATTCTAATATTTCTTCTTTTTTTTTTCTCATCAATTTTTACTCTTCAAATAAGCAAATTCAAACAAACATCACAAGATAAAAAAAAACTCATACATTCTTTATTTTTTTATTTTTTTTATTTCCTATTTTTTTTTCTTCTCATGTTGTCAATAATCTTTACATATTTTATTTAACATAAAATTCATATATATATATATATATATATATATATATATATATATATATATATATATTTGTGGGATTGAATTTTCTTTTATAGAGCGTTATGATATTCATGTATATTGCCCAGTGAGAATTTATGTAATTACCTTGAATCTTGCATTTTTTTCTTACTTTATTGTATTTAGGTTTATTTTGGTTTACTTATGTGTAATTATATTTTTATGTGTTAATAGCTAACTTGAAAATTTTTGCATAGCCTTTAAGTTGTCAAATATTAAATTAGAAGTTTTTTTAGATATAGTTTAGATTTTAACATGTGAAACTAGTCTTGAATAATATAGAAAATTAAATTTTATAATATTTGAATTTAACCTAAGTTATAATTTTTGGAATTGTTAATTGACATAATTTTTATTTAAGTGAGTATGATTGAATGTTATAATTTTATTTTGAATTAGGGTTAAATTATTAAATATTCAAATTAAGTCCAACCCATTAGTTCAAGCCCGTGTCTGATTGAGTGGAGTCGGCCGTGGTTCAAGCGGTGTGTCTGCGTAATTAAGCGCAACGTTACTTTAAGCGTTAATTAAGCGTGTTGGATTGGCCGTTGGTGTGGGCGTGAATTAGTGCGACCTCTGGTTCAAGTAGTTAATCTAGCCGTCAATTAGGTGACATACGGTTCAAGCCCATTGTCCCAAATCCGTAATTAGGCACGTCCAGTTTAATTCATGCGCGTGAAGATTAGATTGACCGTTAATTGGCCGTTAGTGCAGGCCCAACCCCATTAGCTAGGTGACCCATTAGTTGCCCATCAAATTAGGCTAACAATTGATACAGCTGCGTAATTGGAGTCGGCCGTTAGTTCGGCACCGTTGGTTTAGGCGTGAGCCCAGGCCAAACCCGGTGGTTCAAACTGTTAGTGCAGGCGATATAATTAGGCCCAGCCCGTTGGTTGTCTTGTCGAGTGAAGTATTTGTATTTGTAGGTGATGCAGGTCATCCAGAGGTGGGCTTAATCCATTAGTTTAGCGGTTAGTGCGAACGTCAAATTAGTCGAGCATTAATTGAGTTCATTAGTCTAGACCAACATACTTGACTGATACGATATAGCTCATTTCACTTACAGGCTTGCTTGTTAGGTGTAGCATGCAGCGGCCTCTTAGGTTAGTTTACGGAAACCCTTTAGGTCATTCAGCCAAGCGCTTTATTTATATATTATCTATTTCTTCTTAAGGTAATTTCGAATTCTTAATTTATTAAATTTCGTTTTAAATTCAATTTTTTTCAATTTAATCTTAAATTCAAGTCTTCAAAAATTAAAGTACTAAATTTTATTTCTCGTTTTATTTTCTAAATTTCAATATCAATTTTCAAAAATTCAAATTCACATTTTTCTCATCTTCTAAAATTTAATTTTTCAACTCTAAAATTCAATTCACTGTTTTCAATTTCATTTTCTAATTTCATTTTCCAATTTAGAAAATTCTCAATTTTAAAAATTTAAGTGTCATAATCTAAAAATCGAAGTCTACAATTCCATTTCAATTTTAAAGTCTCAAATTTCAAATTTATAATTTCTCAATCCCAAATTCCAAAGTTTCATAGTTTAAATTCAAATATTTAAATTTCTAAATTCCAAATCTCAAATTTATAAAATTCAAGTTCTTAATTTAAAAATTCAATTTCCAAAATCTAAATTCAAAATTCCCAAACTTCAAATTCATTTAAAAATTTTCAATTTCCAAAATTTCAAACTTTCAATTTTCAAAACTTCCATTTCAAATCAATTTTCAAAAATTTTAAACACATGATTAATTCTATAGTTCCTATAAAATGGAATCTTGTGGAGTTAATTTGTGTAACATATAAATGGGTTCGGGTGAGACCCGACATCTCATGTATCATTTTAACAAATGATTCGACTTATGATCTATAATCGTTTTTTTAAATTGAATGTGAATATTCTATACTGTTGTGTTGAACTAACATGATTTTCTATTGATAACGCTCTCGATTCGCCGCCAAGGTACACATTTATTCTCTTTAATTTTGCTCTTTATTTGTCATCACCATGATTTGTTAATTATACGCCAATTAATTGATCGATTGTCTAATTCCTTAAATTTGTTTAGTAGAGACCATTTTTATACTGGCTTAGAGGGGTGCTACGACTGACTACCGTACTTTCCCGATATGTAACATGACCTCCGAATTCGGATTTGGTTTTTCGTGGACACTTCTTTTCCTAAATAAGGAGTCACACTAGGATTTTATTTATTATTTTGTTTTCCTTTTAAAAAAAATAACAAAAATAATTGGCGACTCCAAAAACCATTTTTTTTTTAAATTGGTTTTTTTCAAAGAAATAAAAATAAAAAGTGAGTTTCACAATCGAGTGGGGACACACGTGAAAAATGCGGGGTCCACAAAATGGCAACTCCATTGGGGATTTTTAGTGGGTCAAACTTGAATATAATTTGAGGAAAATGTGGCAATTGATTGATTGATTGTTTGATAGCTATTCTTTGTGCTAATAACACATTGAGTGTTGGTTTGTTTTTTATTTTTTTTATCTTTATCAATTAATTTGCTTCATTATGATGTATTCTTATTGTATAACATTTTGATATATTGATTGTGTATAGATACTTGTGTTTCGTATGACTGCTTGTTGTATGACTACCCCTGTCTTGCTTGACTGCATGTTGCTTGTCTATGTGGGACACACATTTATACCTTTATCTCTGACTCCTTAGTCTCTATCGACTTTGTCCCTTTTGTTGTTGTGTTTGATGTTTGATTGGAGACTTGTAGCTCATTGTTTGATCTTCGACCGAGCTAATGATTAGGAGAAGGTTCAGCGATGGGTTATATCTATGTTTGGGAGCATTCCAAAGGTGGTCGACCTATTGATGCTAAGGAGTCCGATCTTTGAAGTCTTGTATAGCCCAGAGCTAGATTTCAAGATATTTGTATGGCCATTGTGCTCTTCTTTGTGTTAGATTTATTAGTTTTTTTTTTTTGGATGCACCCATACATTCACTGTACACTTAATTTAATCCTGAGTGATGAGAGTAGTGAGAGCCTTTACCATAGGCTGCCCCTTGGGATGTCGAGGAAGTGTATGTGTGGAGTTGATGACCACCTTGCATGGAAGCGCCCCGTCTCTTCAGAGACATGTAGGAGGTTGTGTACCCTTTGGAGGTATAATCGCTCCGATTGCAGGGACCCACTTTAAGGCTACCCACCCTTGTCTTTTTTTTGACCACCATTGACCTTAGGTTGAGTTTATATCCCTGCTGATTGGACTCCCATCCCTCTGGCGTGGGTGCATCTGTGAGCCTTCAAGGGCAATTTAGTTAGGATATGGATCTAGATTCCTCTATTTTCGCTTCCTCTCGAGGGTATACAAAGATTGATCAGAGTATTGAGTTTCAGTGAGGCAGTTTTGTGCATATTGATGGATTGCTTATTTCAGTTTCATTATAGCAACATTCTTTTTTGTTCGACATGGACTCCACCTATTTGTTTCGATTACAATTTCAGGATTCACTAACACAGACTGGGACCATCTTCATGGGTTAGAGTTAAGGGTAGATTAGTATGTGCATCAGATCAGACATATATGGATCCACATGCAGCGGCTATTGAGAAGATTGCTACGGTTGTCGCCGTGCTCTAGGATCGATGCGGCCTTAGTGGATTGATAAATAGTAGGCCCCGCAGTTGGCCACGGGAGGATGCACCGAGTTTGACATGGGGGCACCACCTCCACCTCTGTCGATGGCTCATATGGCACCTCATCCTATCCCTCAGGGCACTCCTTTTGTCATCTAGAGGCCTACAGAGGTGATCTCGCCACACGGGATTATTCCAGTTCAGACTACTTGTGCTTCTGATGATCGCATACAGAGAGTTGAGCAGATGATTAGACAATTGAGAGTTACAAAGGGTATGGATGTGTGGGATGGATTTGATAGTGCACCTGTGACCCCACTGCCGCCTAAATTTCGGATGTTTGACATGGAGCGGTATATAGGCAAAGGATGTCCACGTACTCATTTGAGGATATATAGTCAGTTGATGAAGGGCATGGGTTTGGATGAGGCTCAGTAGATCGTGTTGTTCCCTTTGTCATTGAGTAGTGTGGCACAGAGCTGGTTTGTCACCTTGGACGCTTCGCACAAGCGGACTTGGGAGGATCTTGCCCATGAGTTTATCCAACAGCTCTCTTTTAGCACTATCATAGATGTCACTAGGAGAGAGCTTGAGGCTATGAGGCAGGGAGCTCATGAGACTGCTACATCATTCATCTCTTGTTGGAGGGAGAAGGTTATTCAAATGATTGATCGTCCATCAAAGAGAGAGCAGATTAGCATGATCATGATGAGTTCTGACCGATTCTGTAGACATCTTGTAGATTGTGCAGATTATGGATTCTGGCTTTGATCGAGCATTGTATGGGTAGCATCGAGGGATGGTATGGGCGCCCATTTCATGGTCGGATTCTTCTCTTCGATAATAGGGGAAGAATCATCTAAGATCATATATACCGGGAGGTAGGGCCATCGCTCAGCTAGACGGGGGGCACTGGGCCTCGGTGTACGCCCATGCGGCGCCACAGACTTCTGTGCGGAGTTCGAGTTCAATATAGACCTTCCATACCACCTTAGCCGCTTAGGTTACCAGCTCCATATACTCCACCACACCTAGTTTACACTACACAAGTTGTGGAGAGACCACCTACTGCTCATCTTAGACCCCGAGCACCCAGAAGTTCTACGCATGGCCTAGATATTTCGGACACTTTCACGTCACTAGGCATGCCTTTAGGTGAGTCTTGAACATTGATATTTCTTTGGATTGCTTGATCCATTAGCAAGGCCATTCTGCGCGGGTTGTTCACCCTCGTTTTGGATGGACTGCGTGTATCATCAGGCCTTGGACATCACTACGGTCGATTACCTTTGCTGAGGCCAATGGCCGGGACTTGATTGACGAGGGTATTGTGCGATTGGAATGACTAACGTGGATTCTAACCCCCTTAGGCACCACTCTACATCTTGTTCCTCCTCGTGAAGTATTCATTCCTTGATTTTCTTGTTTGAGATCGCATCATATGTTGTCTGGGATGATCGGGGCGGAGCCCATAGGGTGATGATGAAGTTATGGCGATGACGGGTTCATGAAAGGTGTTTTTGAGCTAGCGAGATTCACTCACATGTCATTTATTGTAGGGCATTACTGCAGTTTGGATCCACGCACGAGGCCGGTGACTGCTTTGTTATAGTGTTCGAGACTCCTTTATTTTGACTCGCGTAGGACCAGTTGATGCCTTTGAGATTCGATATGTTCGGAGGAATGGGTGATGAGACTGGTAGCCTCGATTCCATCTTGACCCATAGATCACGTCTTTGCTAGAGCGAGACAATGAGAGGATTGTAGGATCCTTAGCGACTCTGAGGTACACATGCTCATATCTACATGTAGGTTTGTTAGCTTCCTCTACCACCCATAAAGGGCTTTGATTAGGGCTCACGGCGGATTCGAGTTAACACGACCACATCGCCCGGAGAACCTTTGATTCATATGCTCACGATTTGGTCGGTGATTGCATTGTTTTCTCTGGGATGACTTACGCCGGAGGGTTGGACCACGCTCGACGCTGCATATATCAGTTGGTTATTTAGGTCGTCGTGTTCCATCTGTCCTCTTAGACAATGGATATGCCCTAAATGTCTGTCCACTTACCACTACTATTGCTCTAGGATATGGACCCACAAAGTTTGAGCCATCTACACAGACAGTGAGAGCTTATGACAGTACTCGTAGAGAGGTGATGGGCACCTTGACTCTCGAGCTGATGATTGGGCCAGTCTTTTTCAGGTTATGTTTCAGATTTTGAGGATCCCGTATCCTTTAACCTAAGACGCCCATGGTTCTTAATCTTTGGCGCTATCCCATATTCCCTTCATTTGAAGGTGAAGTTCATTCATGATGGTCGAGTGATCACTATTTCATCTACAGGAGGGGCACATTTGACTTTTGAGCCGATATTGAAGATTAGCAATGGGGATGATGATTTGCTCATGACCGGATTCGCTTTTGATGAGATATAGATCGTGGAACCGGGGGATTTTGTCAGAGATTCATTATCCATGTCATTTGATCAGCATAGCAACACGGTCATTTTGGACATGATGAGGAGCATGTCATACATGCATGGTTTAGGTTTAAGGCGTCGTCAGCATGGCCATAGCGAATTTATCACAGTTTGGACCATGACCCACCCTTTGGCTTAGGATTTGTACTCGTAGAGACAAATTTTCAATGCATGGCACAACTGCGCCAGGAGAGGGTCAGATCTCGACTTCATAACGTTCCATTTGACTATCCTCTTTGTCCTTACAGTTTGAGGGCTTCAGAGCCATTATTGCATCCCGATGGATCGATTGATGAGCCTACTGATATCTAGCATGTTGAGTTGCATCATCTTTTTTTACAGCTTCAGTTGCACAGTGGGGATCCTGGCACTTCTACAATCTTCATCGTTCCTCCTTCCCTTGGGCGATCTAGTGTGCTCACTATATGTACTTCCGGATAAGTGGCGATTATGGGAGGTATTGATGGGTTATGTCGTCGATGATTTATGTTGTGAGGTACTTTCGGATGGTTATTAAGCTAAGCTAGAGCTAGATTCTGCACTTAGTTATTTTCGTGTGCTTGCTTTGAGAGATGATGATGATGCTCCTCCTGCTCCAGATGACGATGCGATTACGGATGATGTTATTGTTGATATTGCATCTCTTGATATTCTAGGACATGTTATGGGAGAGTCCGATTATGTGGGCCCACCACTTTATTTTGATGTTTTGTTGGGATTTGTCTCACGTTCCGATGATGTACTTGCCTTTTCATCTATGGATTTGAGCATTTTTTAGTATTCACCTGTCTCTTTTGTTGATGATATTGATGCGTAGCCTCATTCACCCACATCACAAATTCATGATGATGATGAGCCTTTGCAGCAGTTTTGATGGCGGCCTTCTGGTCGACTCCGTCCTTAGCTTCTTACGTGTGAAGCGAGTTTCACCTCCTTTTTGATGACCTTGAGGCCGGTTGACGCCCCCAGTATAGTGGACTGACTGGGAGTTGAGGATCGATACCACTTTGTACAGGATGAGAGGATAGTTTGCTCGGGTTACTCGGATCATACTTGGATGTTTTGCGTGGTCATATGAGGACATGCCGGACCTCGACCACATAGTTCAACATCATCTACGAAAACATACCCACGTACTGAACTAGTTAGAAAGCAAAAATTGAGGCGATTACACCCCTGATGGAGTTATAGGTGAAGGAGGAGGTGAAAACAGCAATGTTGACTTCGTATCGGTGGTTCCCGGTATCCCAGAGTGGTGAATTTGTGTGGTGCTTGTTCCCCCAGACGATAAGGTTAGGATTTGTGTGGACTTTGAAATCTCGAGAAAACGAGCCCCGGCCCAAAGGATGATTTTCCTCTCAGCGTATTGACGTCTTTGGTTGATAGTATTACAGGGCATGTAATGTTGTCTTTTATGGATGGATTCTCTGGTTATAATCAGATTATGATGGCTCTCGAGGACAGGGAGAAGACATCTTTTATCACTGAGTAGGGCACCTACTGTGATAGAGTCATGCCGTTTGGGTTGAAGAACCTGGTGCTACATCCAGTAGCTACTACATTGTTTTCATGACATGATGCACGGGGATGTTGAAATTACATGTGGATGATATGATTGTGAAGTCCGTGATAAAGGCGGATCATTAGAGTAGCTCTAGGCGCTTTTCGGAGGGTCGGATGCTTTAGATTGAGGCGAATCCCGAAAGTGCACTTTTGGGTAACCACGGGAGCTCTTAAGTACATGATTAGTGAGAGAGGTATTGAGGCGGATCTGCACGATAAGATCGAGCTATCCTTGACATGTCTCCTACAGGCCCAGGGGCCCGGGTCGGGTTTCTTGGGTAGGTTGCAATATGATGCGGGTTTGGGCGCGGATGCCCAGCTGAGCCTATCCTTAGGCTTTTGAGGAAGAAACAACATAAGGTTTGGGATGATCGGTCTTAGGTAGGCGTTTAGTGGTCAGAAGAGTATTTGCTTTCCCCTCTTGTTTGGTACCTCCATGCGGAGCGATCCACTGTTATATTTGTCGGTTTCAAATATCGCTTTGGGGTGCATCCCCAGCCCGACAGTGGCGGGGGAAGCGAGCTACTGTTATCGAGTAGGAGGATGTTAGAGTATGAGGCCAGTGCATTATGATTGGCGCTCCTTAGCTTTGGTTTGGGCCACTTAGAGATTGAGACATTACATGACAGAGTATTCCGTGTAGCTTGTTTCTTGTTTAGATCCTTTGAGATATTTGTTTGACAAACCAGTTTTGACGAGCAGACTTATGAGATGGCTTGTACTTTTGATAGAGTTTGATATTCAACATGTCACTTAAAAGTCTATAAAAGGTAGTGTGTTAGCAGATCACTTGGCCTCACTTCCGGTTACTGACAGTAGAGTGATTGATGATGATTTTCGTGGGATATAGGGAGATGCGCATGGGTGACTAGTTTATCTGGTTGGGCGCATGTACTTTGATGGTGCAGCTAACCATTCTGGATATGGGATGGGTGTTATATTAATTTCTCCACATGGTGATCATATCCCGAGATCAATTCGTTTGGCCTTTGCGGATCGTTATCCGACCACGAACAACATTGTTAAGTATGAGGCATGTATCCTTGGGTTAGAGACTGCACTTGAGCTCGGGATTAAAAGGATGGAGATATTCAGAGATTCTAATCTAGTGATTAGACATATCTAGGGTGATTGGAAGACCATAGATGTGAAGCTTAGGCCATATCATGCTTATTTAGAGTCACTAGTAGGGAGATTTGACAACTGAAGCTACACTAACCTACCTAGAGCACGAAATCAATTCGCCGATGCTCTGGCTACTTTGGCTTCCATGATTGACATTCCTGAAGGTGTGGTAGTTCGCCTCCTGCTAGTTGAGACTAGAAGTGTTCCTGCTTATTGTTGCTTGGTGTGAGTCGGGGGGTTTGATAGTAGTGCACCGTGACATCATGATATTTATCAGTTTCTTAGATATGACACATACCACGAGCCGCGCGGTAAGACGAGAGCTTTGAGGCAATTGGCCGCAAAGCTTTTGTAATCATTGGAGAGACAATATGGGCGGTACAAGCGATCGTGTGTTGTTGTGCTTAGATCGAGGTCGGTTAATGAGCAATGAGAGAGGTCCATCTGCCGGAGGATTTGTGGGCCCCATGGGAGAACATATATTAGCTCGTAGATTATGAGGGCGCTATTTTGGTTGACCATGAAATCGATTGTTTGTCGATTTGTTCGGAGATGCAGTGTCAGATGCATGGAGATCTCATACACGTTCCACCATCAAAGTTGCATGCATTGACCTCACCTTGGCCGTTTTCAGTCTGGGGCATAGATATTATTGGGAAGATTTCACCGAAGTCTTCTAGTGGTCATGAGTTCATTCTAGTCACTATTGATTATTTCACAAAGTGGGTGGAGGCCACTTCTTATGCAAAGCTAAATGCGACCAAGGTGGCTACCTTTATTAGATCGCATATTATCTGCAGTTATGGGGTTCCTCATGAGTTGATATCGGACAGAGGTGTGCATTTCAGGGGTGAGGTTGACACTTTATTATAGAGATATGGCATCTAGCATCACAGATTGTGCACCGCGTATGGGTTGCGGACAAATGAAATAAATGATGAGCCCAGCGATATTAAGAGGATTCTCACGAGATGATTGAGACTTCTCGAGGCCCGATGCGAGAAGCTTCCTTTCGCATTATGGGCGTATCGCACCTTCTTCCGCACTTCTACAGAAGCCACACCTTACTCTCTAGTTTATGGATGCGAACCGGTTTTGCCGTTGAGATAGAATTAAGGATCATAGGGAGTAGCCACAAACTGGCAATTCCAGGCGGGAGTAGGTTGATCAGTTTGATCAACTTAGCCTATTAGTGAGAGGAGATTGAGAGGCTGCGGCCATATTCGAACTTACCAAGGAAGATGGCCGCTTTCCAAAGGGTCAAGCTTGAACCACTACGGCGAAGACTGATTTGGTTTTGAGAGTCTAAAGAGGATTAGTAACTGACCCTAAAGGGAAGTTTAGACCCAACTGGAGTGGACCTTACATTATTAGAGAGTTGACCCCAGAGAGAGCTGCATGGTTGATGGACTTAGATGAAAGCCAATTCTCAAAGCCAACCAATGTGGATCAACTGAAAAAGTTTTACGTTTGAGACCTTGGTCGCAGGATGAGTTGCCATCATTTCGATTAATACATATACCTTATCACTTGTTACTCCGTTTTTTAAGTTTGCTAGCCCATTGGGCCTCTGCATTTTGGCTTATTTTTCTTTATAGTCTGCTTGCCTTTTCGCCATACACACAGGATAGAGGGCCCTACGGTGTGTGGATGCCTTGGTTTAGGGATCTTTTGAGTTATAGACACATTGACATATTCTCTACATCGCCTTACCACATTCACTTCATTGTATCCGCTCAATTTCATAGTTTCTATGTTTCACCATTTTCTTTCTATCT
The DNA here is from genome assembly GCA_016808115.1 of Tetrastigma voinierianum. Lineage (NCBI taxonomy): Eukaryota > Viridiplantae > Streptophyta > Magnoliopsida > Vitales > Vitaceae > Tetrastigma > Tetrastigma voinierianum. Next base: position 46,647 of record JAEQBH010000743.1, on the reverse strand, counting down.
GACTTCTCATTCTATCTCATTCTTTCCGCAGATTGGTGATACGATGCGTTTCTTGCGTGGGGTTTGTTTTGTCGTCCCTTAACTCGTTAAATCGACATTTATTCGAACTTTAGTTTGAAGACATGTCGTTTAAGTGGAGTTGTTTTATTGTACCTTCACGGCTTGGAGATATGTTCGTTTTATTCTTAGTATTGGTTTGTCGTTGTTTTATTCGATGCATGCTTAAAAAAAAGAAAAAAAAAAGGAAAAAAAAGAAGAAGAAAGAAAAGAGAAGAAAGAAAAGAAGGAATATATAGTTAATGAATTAGTCTTTACATTAGTCTAGGCTGACATAGTTAGGTCAAACCACGTTAGTTAGATCCGTTAGTCTAAACCCGTAAATTAGGTCGATGTTAGTTTAGGCCCGTCAAATGAAGGCTTAACCTACTAGTTGACCCATTGGTGTGACGTAATTGAGGTGACCCGTTGATACAGGCGTAGATTGGGCTACTTTGCATTTTAGTTGTTTGATTAGTACATCACTGCTTGTCAATTAAATTAGCCATTAGTTAAAGCTGATTAATCTAGGCCCATCAAATTAAGTACAACTGAGTGGTTGGGCGTCAAATTAGGCACTGGCTTCCGTTAGTTTACGTTTAAGCCATTGGCTTGCCAGTAGATGGGCTCGATCAATTTAGTTTAAGCTCGTTAATTACAGACCGTAATCTTAGGCGTCTATTCTGACTTGTTTATGGGCCAATGTTAGGTTTAACGTATCTTGGCCGCCAGGTTAGTTCTGTTGTAACTAGGTCATTCAATAGAACCTTTGTGTATATTTTGAAGAGCTCTTTAGACATCCAGAATTTTCCTTACATAATTTATTAAATTTCTCATTTCTAAATTCATTTTCCCAATTTAATCTTAAAATTCAAGTCTTAAAATTAGTACTAAATTTTTATTTCTCATTTTTTTTAAATTTAAATATCCAATTTTCAAAATTCAAATTCACATTTTCTCATATTCTAAAATCAATTTTCAACTCTAAAATTCAATTCCTTAATTTTCAACTTCATTTTTTCAATTTCAAAAATTTAAATGTCATAATCTAAAGTACGAAGTCTTATAATTTCAATTTCAAATTTTAAAGTTTCAAATTTTAAATTTACAGATCAATCCCAAAATTCAAGTTTCATAGTTTAAAAATTCAAATATTTAAATTTCTAAATTCCAAATCTCAAATTTATAAAATTTCAAGTTCTTAATTTAAAAATTCAATTTCCAAAATCCCAATTCAAAATTCTCAAACTTCAAATTCATTTAAAAAAATTTCAATTTCCAAAATTTCAAACTTTCAATTTTCAAAACTTCCATTTCAAATCAATTTTAAAAAATTTTAAACACATGATTAATTCTATAGTTCCTATAAAATTAATCTTTCTCGTGAGTTAATTTTATGTGAATATATAAACGGTGTTCTGGTGGAGCTCGATATCTCATGATCCTTTAACAAACGATTCGACTTCCGATATTTTTTAAATCACGCGAATATTCTATAATCGCTATGTTGAACTAACATGATTTTCATTGATAGCTGCCTCGATTCGAGACACCAAGTGCACACATTTTTTTCTTTAATTTTGTTCCTTATTTGTCATCTATACGATTTATTAAGATTGTGATCAATCGACACTATCACGCTTAAACTTGCTTACAGAGACCGCTTTTTATACGCTTGGGAAAATATTGCTACGACTTACTATCGCATCTCCGATAAAGGTGCAAATACGACCTTCACCGACTTTGCTGCACACGTCTTTCCTAAATAAAGGAAATACACTGTGTTTTATTTTTTTATTTTGTTTTTCTTTTAAACAAAAAATAACAAAAATAAGTGGTGAAACCTTTTTTTTTTTTAAATGGGTTTTTTCAAAGAAATAAAAATAAAAAATGGAAGCTCTACCATCAATGAACGCACGAAAAATTCGCATTCACATATATATTTTTTATAACTCAAGAGTCAAGACTTGCTGTATCCATTAAAGCTGGGCTCGTAACCAGGCTACAATCCACGGCCCAGCCCACTTGGTTTTGGCCTCATAAAAAACCAGGCTTGGGAGGAGGGGCAAGAAGAGGAGATTCACAGAAAATGGCGACTTGTCTTTCTCCCACGGCCACGACTACGCGCCACACCAGTGGTTTTCCACACAGCTACAGATACTCCTACTCATGCTCTCATTCAACTCTTCAACACTTCGTCTTCTCCTTTCCAATTCGCTCCTCACCTTCTCCAATCCATCTCCACCCACCGACTTCACCTCTGCGAGCCGCCTCTCTCCGCCGTCGAGCTTCCACCCCCTCCCCTCCCTCTCCGCCGGACTCCGACCCTCCTCCCGAAACGGACTCCGCGCCGTTGACAGGTGCCGTGTCCTGTTGCTTCTACATGTTTCTAGAATTATCTAGTTGTTGTTTTTTTGTTGGCTGAATTCTCTTTATTGGTTGGATGAATTGTTCGGACTTAGGGTTTGTTATTTATTCATTCAAATATGAGTTATTATCATAATTATGTTTGGGAAATTCGAGGAAAGGAAATGAAAATTTGGACTACGTTCTTTTGTATGGTTATTACCGAATAACTGAAAATTCTGACTTAATTCAGAAAGGAGTCATGAAGGCAATGTAGTTCCGTTTCTCCTTTGTTTTTTCCCTCCATTTTATTGGGAAATCAGACATGGCACCTTTTGTTAGGAGCCCTGGATTTTTAGGGTCTGTTTGTTTACAGTTTTGAAAACTGTTTCTTGTTCTGAAATTCAAGGATAACAGGGAAAACATAGAGAAGGATTTTGGTTCCCAGGTTTTTTGTTGTTCTGAAAATTAAGGAGAACACAGAAAACACTAAATTCAGTGAACAAAGAACAGTTTTATGGTGTTCTCTGTGTTTTCAAAAACTGTTCTCAGAACAGGAACCAAAAAGCCCCTTATATTTTGTTTTTTCATTTTTTCTATAGTTATGGGCATGGTTACATCTCAATGAATTGGAACCAATTTCATATTTTATAGCATTAGAAGCCTCTTTAAAAAAATTTGGGGTTTTCATCACTTTTGATACTGTGGGATTAGATGAAATGCTTCAATCTTGTATTTTTGCTGTTAGTTGTGTTGATGGTTGCCGCTGTCCCCATTTCATTTTTTACGTATGAGGCAAAAATCACCCACTAGCTTATTTGAATTGCATGTGGTGACAAACATTAAGCAAATCAAGGGAAAGTGAACATATGAATTAGTATTTCTGGAAATGTTTATATTTGTTGGATCCCGAGTATGTTGCATCTTCATTATTTTGCTATCTTGACCGAAACTTCATAAGAAACCATATGTAGTGAAGCTAATCTTCTGAGTTCCTCCTGTGTCGAATAAAAACATTGAGGGTCTCTTTGAATTTTAACCCAAGATACAAAGAAAAAATAAAGTTTAGACCAAAGGTGAATATTTTTTTTTTTGATCAGTAAAAAAGCAGTATATAGAAGAAAAAGAGCTCAAAGCTCCCAAATAGTACACAAGAGGAGTACAAGGAAACATTAGCTCCCAAAGGTGAATATGAATTTCTTGTTCTGTTTCATTGGAGCAATTAGAAATAAGAGTCTATAGAAATGCTTGGGTGACAATGAGATATGCTTTTCTGGTAACTTTAAGGCCCTTTCAAATTTGAAAGGACTCTGGTTGAGAGGCTTAGCGACTCTAACCGCATGAATGAATTTCTTGTATAGATTCTTGGAGGGGAGGTTGTGTTTGTGCATGGCAGAACATGAATTAGAAGAGGTAGGAGACCCTTTAGGTTAGAAAGCAATTTGTGGCATCTAACTCACTTGTGGCTGAGGACTTGGCAATCTTCAGGGTGAGGCAGGATGAATTTTGTGGATTTTATGTTTCAGAAAATAGTGAGTACTAGAATAGAGCTATAGCTTTTGTCACAGAAAGTAACAATAAAAGGTGGATAAATGGGATGAAAGATATAAGAAGTTGCACTTAACTGTGTTACCTGTCAAAAAAATAGTTGTGACTTTAACTGTCATGTTTTGGATTTTGTAAACAATTTTTTTCTTACATTCCTCAGTTGATGGTAAAGTGGTCATTGCCATTATTTTACATCGTCAAACATTCTCTTCATGTCTGTTGTTCTCTTGAAATGTAGAGAAGCCGTCTGGTTCCGTTCAGCTGTACTTCTAAACTCCAATGGGCTTAGGTCCATGAAGATCTTCTTTCCTAAAAGAAAATTAATTCCCAAGTTAGTGTGTCGGGTTTTGCTTTTCTTCTTTGTCATCTTTGTTCCACATGGAACAGAGAAGTAGATTAATATTCATTAAATGGGTTGCAGTTTCTTTTGTGCATCACCATTGGAGACATTGCTGACATTCTTGTTCACCGTCTTCAAAATTAATTGCTAGAAGTTGAAAGCAATAGAAGAGGACATGCCTTTCAATGAGGACTTGCATTAAAGTTTCGGAGACCTTGTAAAACCTCATTCTTTATAGGAATATGGATTTTTGGCTGGCTAAAATTGACAGATTAGGTATTGTTGATACCAAACATTGAAACAAGGGAGTTTTGCTTGATTGCTAATTGATTCTAGGCGCATTTGGAAGTTCTGTGGAGATCCTTGGCCGGGGCTTGTATAGCATTTAAACTTGTAAAAGTTTACTACAGAAAGGAGCCTTGTTTCCACTTCACAAAGAGCAAATGATAAAGGAAAATGGAATCTTAAGTACCTTATACATATGGATGACAAGAAATTGTCACTACAATTCTATCACAATATCCTACAAAAGAGCTAAACATGATCTGACACATTCAACAGAACTGATTCTTTCCTGGACAAAGGATCACCTGCGCTGTCAATTAGTAAGTTTAGGGTTGGTTTCAAACAAGTATTTAGACATATGGCAGTTTCTTTTGGTTAAAAGCTAAATAAGAGGAGTGTTAACAGCACTTAATCAGCGTGTGATACTGCATCTACTTCAGATAACTCTCTCGTTGCATGTACGCACAGCAATGGAATTCAACGTGGTTAAAATAACAAATATTCAAATAGTCCCGCCGTCAAATGGATAATTTGATTGTTATGTTTTTATTAGCTATTATCTTTGTAGGAGTTGGTTGCTCCATTCTACAACTGTTTTGTGCAGTAAGATTCTAGATGAAAGAAAATTATGTTGATCCATTTTCTTAGTCTGAACAGTCTTCACTAGTGACTCAGTATGGTTAAAATAATGAAATACTCAAAATGTTCCCTTCGTCAGTTGTGTCATTTGACTACTGTGATTTTATTATTTATTATCTTTGTAGATGTTGATTTTTCTGTACTACAATTGGTTCATGCAATATGATTCATGGATAGTAGAAAATTAAGTTGATCTAGTTTCTTAGTCAGAATATTCTCCATGATTGACAAAACGTGGTTAACCAGATGAAATACTCAAAATGGCCCCTTTTTTAGATGGATCATTTGATTATTGTGATTTAATTATTTATTATCTTTGTAGATGTTGATTTTCCCATGATAAAGCAATTTCCCATGTAGTTTGATTCACTTAATAAAGAGAAAAATTGTTGATCCAGCTTAGTCAGAACATTACCGATGAGTGACAAATTACTTCATGCATTATTATTCATGGATGAAGAAAAATTAAGTTAATCCAGTTTAGAAACAGAACATTATCCATGAGCAACAAACTGTTTCCTGCATTATGTTTCATGAACAGAAGAAAGTTAAGTTGATCCAGTTTCTTAGTCAGAACATTATCCATGTGCAACAAACTGTTTTGTGCACTTTGATTCATAGATGGAAAAAAATCAAGTTGATCCAGTTTTCTTAGTCTGAACACAATCCATGAATGACAAACCAGTGATAGTTCACAATCACCTTGATTAGACTCATGGACATGTCCATTGAGGATCACATTCACTATATTCTAATCCCAAACTTCATCATGATGCATGATTTATTTTGGAACTTTCTTAAGAAGATTTCCATAAAGAACAAAAAAAAAATTATGGAGTTGTGGGTTTTATTTATTGAATACATTTTGATAACTTCATAATCAGCATACCTAAGAAAGAGATTATTGAAGGGCCCATTAACCTGGTGGTGACATGGGGGTGAATTTAGCTGAGTTTTCTTTTTTTCTTTTTTCTTTTTTTTTAATTTACATCACATCTCACCACATGCTCTTGCCTGCTAACTCGAGATCTAGTGATGAAACAGTGAACTTAACAAATACCTTCCTTCATTTTGATTTGTTCCTGTACTTTTGTCTGAATCTATAAAATATGAACCTGGGCAGGTTGTGTCTGGACAGACAGCTTCATCAATCAAGCATGACTTTCCATTTCCATTTTTCTTCTTGATCATTCTTTTTACCAAGCTTCACTGATAATGAATTTTGAATTTGGGGGGTTTTAACTTTTAACCACCTAACTAACTGCCTTTATTTTGGTCCTGAAACAGGCATTGTGGCAACTATCTCTAGACTCCAAGACAGCATCCAGATCTTCTTTGCTGTTCTTTTCTGGATGTCTCTGTTCTTCTGGGCTTCGGCTTGGGATGGACGGAACAGTGGTGGTCGACCGAACAAGGGGTTCTGGCTTCTGAAGATGAGCAGTACAGCATTTAAGCTCTGCAAATAGCCGCAGATCCAGCCGAGGATTAGCACACAACATATACGTGTTCATCCCAACCGTTCCTTGTAGCTCAAAACAACAGACTCTTCATCCATTTTGTTGAAAGTATAATATTTATGCTATGAGCCGAATAAACTATGTTCTGAGTAGCTGGTTGGGTTTGGTTTTCTAATACATTATAATATAAAAATTATGATCCATTTTAATTATAGATAGAATAACCATTAAAGTAATTTCTTAAATCGGTTTCACTAAAAATAGAATAACAAAAATGAAAATTGTAATCTACTATTTTTAAGTTTTAATATTAAAAAATATAAAAAATAAACTATTATATTTAATGTTCTCCAAAAATTCATAATTTTTTCTTATTCATATAAAAATCATAAAATATAATATAAAAATAATGAAAATAATGCAAAGTTACAATTAATTTTTTTTAAAACCCTTCTAAGTATAATTTATTTAAATGGAATATAAGATTTATCATAATATTTAAAAAACCAAATAATATAAAAAATTTTCTAAAAAATATTAAATTTGTAAGGCATCAACTTCTTTTTCACTATGAAATTAATCAACAAATATTTGAAAAATTAAAGAAAAACATCTTCAAAAATTACAACCAATTTATCAAAATAAATATTGCAATTTAAAGATATAAAACTCTTCCAAAAAAATTATCTAAATTTGTAAAATTAAATAAATCCTTTCCAATACTCAAACAAATTCTGCAGCAATTATCATAAAATTAAAATAAACTGCTTTACCAAAATCTTGTAAGTCCCACTCCAAAATCCAAACTTATCCTCGGTCGGTTATGTAATTTTTTTTTTAAATTAAAACCGACAACCTAACTATATGCTAAATTTTTTAAGAATTAAAAATTAACAGCCTCAAAAAATTTAAAATCGAGTTTAAGTTGGATCTGATTTAATCGATGATTTTCCGCACAACACTGTGACACATTAAAGGGAGCATTATATATAAAAATACTTGGAAATTCAAATATTACTTTCCTTTTCCATCATGTTCATGTCATAATTTCTTCCACCACAGCCAATAAAAAAAAAAAAAAACTTGTATGGGGGTGGCCCCATTTGTTAACGTGGAATTGGCTTGTTGGTTGAACTTGAGAATTGAGATATTGGAATTGTGGTATAATAAATGGGTCTGTTTGATTTTCTGGGGGATGATTTTTTGATTCTCTGAATTTCTTGTGTGGCCAAAACAACAGAGAGTTCTGGTTTCAACACCTATCGAAATGGGAAATGGAAAGGGTCAGAAAAAAACATCTAGTGGTACCGGTACTTGATATTGACCATAATGTTCATTCATATTTGGGATTTAGCTCCGGATGGAGCAATTTCAAACGTATAATTGAGTCGAGTCAAGCCTATATAGAGCTAAGCTTGAGTTCGACTCAATTAAAAAACTCGAATATGATCAAATGTTTTTTTTTTCCAAATATTTGAAACTCGATTAGAAAAATAGTTATTCAAACACGACTAAACGAAATTCGAATCAATTAAAAAATTAATAAATAATTATACTCGAAACTCAACTCGATTTAAGCTCGCAAGTTACTCAAACCGTTACGATACTGAATCTCGACTTCGACAGTCTATTCGACTTCGAGCTTTAACTCGATTAACTTCGAATAATTCAAGATTATACGAATCAAATTCAAGCAGAAATTTTGATGCAGCAACTTAATTAATCCTCAGAACCCTACCTGTGCTAACTCTGCCGTAGCCACCGTTAGGTTTAGTTAATTCCTTATTTATTTTCTCGTTGTATCATTTTTCACTTGAGCCTGACCTCGGGTATTCTTCAAAAAAATTACTGAAAGAAGGGTTTTCTTTTTTTATTTATTTTTTCAGAAAAATGATTTCATTTGATTCGAACAAGCAATACATCGATAAAAACATAGAATCAATTAAAAATCATAAATAATAAAACAACATTCAGGTTAATAAAATATCGAAACGACCAAAAAGCCCATACATTCGATACTGAAACATACATTCGACATTACTATCGTTACTAAAATATCTTCGACTTCCGCCCCACAACATAATTAACGAAGATCGATTGATTTATCAGATTGATCGTATATATTTTACTTGTTCGAATCGCCTAAACACAAATAACGCCAATGAAAACCAAAATATCGTATCAAAGACATAACCATACACGCCGCCATCAGCGACGACAATCACACGCGCATCGCACGATAATTAAATCATTTAAATAAACATATAAAACCTGTGATCCGATTGCAATAACCTTTTTACTGTTAAAAATATGGAAAATTACCCTTATTTGCTTAAAGAAAAGAGCTTAATAGAAGAAAAGTTGAGAGAAATGAAGACTAGGATTTTGAGATTCTCTTTCATTAGGGTATTCTTTATTTAAACCCTAACAAATTGAAATTTAAAAAAATAAGTTGTTTAATATGGAATTAGAGTCCTAATCAATGACAATCTTTAGTGATTGGAATTATTTGAAATTAAGAAAAATAAAGAAGAAGAAGAAGTACGCAAAAATATTAGACCGTCCAAATTGGTGTTCGTCCATGGAGGTATGCCGTTCACGTCCTGTCACCACAAAAAATCTATAGAAACATGGGAATGATATTCTCCCAAGTGCTCCATCTATGTCTTCACTACAAACAAGAAAATGCAACAAACAATTGGACTCCCACTACCACTCACAATATTATCCTATCATTGCACATTTGATGAAGCTGGAAAAGTACCATTTTTCTTCTCCTTACTCTTTTTTTTGTTTTTTTAAATATTTAGTTAGATAACCTTAAATTAACTCAAAATTTTGTAAATCTAACCTTTTTGAAGGATAATATTTTTTGGATAAAAAAAAACCCTTTATCACATATTTATTTGGAAAAAAAGGATTATTTTTACAAGATAATGATAAAAGTATTTTTGTCAAAATTACTAATGGATTAGATTTGTAGTACTAGTTTTTTAAAATGATTTTTTAAATCAAATCACCTTTTTTTTTCTTATTCTCACTTTATAGTACTATTATGTTCTAAGTAAGGGTTAACCTATTGTTTCTCATCTTAGTCATTTACCACTTGCCCTCATAATTAAATCGATTTTATTTATTGTTAATTATAATATGGAATGGGTTTATCTTTTTATCTTAGGAGCAAGTTGTTACAAATTAATAATTAATCGTAATATGGGTATAGTTTATTTTAGGAGCTAGTTGTTACAAATTAAAAGTGTCCATATGGTTTATTTTAGGAGCAAGTTGTTACAAATTAAAAGCGTGTCTCTTTCGTAGATTGATGAAATTTACAATTGAGGGGAGTGGACAAAACCTAATTAATAATATAACATGAGTAAAGTAGAGATTGATGGAAGTGTTTGTTTGGGGACACCCGTGAGATTAATGTGCATTGGTCTTCTACAGTCAGCCCGCCAACTGACCTTAAGCAATGCTATGGGCAGGGCAGGCAGGGGTTTTCACTGGAAACAGCCACATCCACTCATATCCTATTCCACGTCACGTGACTTTCCTTTTCTGGAACCCCACATCACGTGATCCTATGTGACACACGTTTTTTGATCTCTTCCTAAGAACAACTCCTACAACGAGAGTTGCTATAGGATGTTATCCCGTTAAAATGATACCTTAATGATAAAAAATCAGATTTTAATAGAAATGATATCAAAAAAATGCAGAAAATATCACAGAGATTTTGTGATTTACGATATTTAATAACTTCTCAAGAAAGTGTATTTAATATGCTTATAAAATAATGTACGGCTATTATTCCTTTCAATGACTATATTCTATTTCATATTTGACAAGTTTAATTATATTTTTTAATAAAAAACATTAAATTATTAAAAAGATATCCTATTTTGTCATCCCATTTTAACACCTATTATTAAAAAAAAACACTATTTATAAATACTAAAACACTATTTAATAAGATAAATGGATTATCACTTCATTTTGGCAACTCGGAGTTGCTCTAAATCCCTCCTTCCTTCCTGCTCCTTCTCTCTCTTTCTCTCATCCAACGGCTCAGATTCTCTCTCCTTCCTGTTATTAAAACCCGTTATACTCTCTGTCAATCTTCAATCTCCCTCCAACACAAACAGAGCTTTCTCTCTCTTCTCTCCTCTCTTCTCATTCTGTCAAGAACGAGAATATGCTTCTGAGGAGAGCTCGTCAACCCCACCTTGAATTCATGGATACAACCCTACGGGCAGGACTGCGTACCGGAGACGGATCTGGTGATCCAGATCCCAAGAACGGAAGTCCTCCTCCTTGACGGCTTGCTCTGTCCTCCTCCCACCGCTCACTCCATTACCGCCCCGCTGGTTCACTGCAGAAGAAGATGGCCAGGGCCTTGTCGGAGACCGGGATTCCGGGATCCTCATCCCAAGAGAAACGCTTCACGGAAACCCGGCTGTCGCCGGCGCCCGAGGCGAGTGAGGGCGGAAGAGCAAGACTCGATTCGCAGCCTCTTTGTCGAGCCACCAGGGTTGGGAGAGTCGGACCCTTGTGGGGTTGAAGATGGTCTCGCGGTGGGTGGTGGGATCTTCGGCGGTGGAGGCGGTGGCTGTGGGAGAGGATCGAACGGGGGAGATGGACATGGACATGGACATGGACGTGGTGGCGGCGGTGCTTTTGAGTCGAATCAGGGGCATGAGAGTACCGACCTTTATTACCAGAAAATGATCGAAGCCAACCCAGGGAACGCTCTCTTGCTTGGGAATTATGCCAAGTTTCTCAAAGAGGTAAATGTCAAAACCAATTTTCTTGTTTGGTTCCCCAGAAATGTTGGGAAATTTAAAGAAATTCTACAACTTCAATTCTTTTATTTTTGGCTTGGACATCATAATGACATAAAGAGTTAAGATCCGTCTTCTTTTTCTGTTCTTGACAACCAAACAGAGGGTTTGGAAGTCTAGTAATGCCCTGAAGGGGGAAAGTATTGGAACTTTTCCTGGGATTCCTTGTTCCTCTTTTGGTTAAACAATTGATAAGAAGAAGAGTGGAAAAGAATCAAACCGTATTTGATTTCTTCTTTCTTTTCTATTGATAGATAGAAAATTAAATTACAATTTTATGATATGATAGGTTCGTGGAGACTTGATTAAAGCAGAAGAGTACTGTGGGAGAGCAGTTTTAGCAAACCCAAGTGACGGCAACGTCCTTTCATTCTACGCTGATCTGATATGGCAGCACCAGAAGGACGCTCGACGTGCTCAGAATTACTTCGATCAAGCTGTTAAAGCTGCTCCTGATGATTGGTATGAATCTGATAAAACAATTCCGTTGATTTTCCTATGTGGGTTTGATTCTGTTTTCATCTGATTATCATGGTGTCTTCCTGCAACTGATATATGAATCTGGGGTGGGGTGTGCTGCAGTTATGTTCTAGCTTCGTATGCTCACTTTCTTTGGGAGACTGAGGATGATGAGGAAGAAGAGGAAGATAGCCGTTACGAGACTCAAACTGGAACTGAAAAAACCCATGGATTCTCTGCCAGTTTCTTCCCAGCAGGTCCTCTCCGCCCCCCTTTGGCTGCTGCTTCCTAGATTCAAAATGTTAAATGAGCGTTTTTTTAACATGATCAAGTAAGGAAAATGATAGAAAAAATGATGAAAGTCAGAAAGTAGAGAGGATTTCTTGTGAATTTGCCTTCGGGAAGGATGTAAATAAACTTGAGTACATAAGGTTGCTTTGTTTGGATGGAAGGAAAAAGACGAAGGTCAGAAAGTAGAGGGGATTTCTTGTGAATTTGCCTTCGGGAAGGATGTAAATAAACTTGAGCACATAAGGTTGCTGTGTTTGGATGGAAGGAAAATTAAATAAACCCCCTATGTAATGTTTGATCTCTTCTCCATTTTCCCACTCAGCTTTTACTTCCCTGGAAATGGAAAATGATACAAGGCGGCAAGAGGAAAGAGGAGGTTTCATTGAAATTATGGTGTAAAAAAAAGACAGCCGGAAGAAATAAAATCAAGTAGGGATTTGATGGGTTCTCTTTTTAAAAAAATGATTCTTTTAAGGAGCTTGCATTGGTTCTGTAGAATGAAAAACATAGAAAATATTATTTTGATATTTTTTGAAAATTGTTTTTGTTACAGAATTTAGTTTTTGAAAACACTGTTTATGTTCTTTCCTTTGTTTTCCTTTTTTTTTTTAAAGAAAAAAAAAAGTTTTTTAAAACAGTAAACAAACAGGTAATAATATTTTCATTTATGATTAAATGAAACCACTTGTAAAAGAAAATTTTCGAGGACTCCTAAATGAGATGTAAATCATATCAAATTAGAGACCCAAAATAGGATGTGAAAATCAGCGCAGGTATTGATTTCCACCATATGAAGTTATTTAGTCCTATAAAATAATACAAACACCTTTTTGTCAGAAAAAGAAGATAAGTGGGGTTTTAATATTTGAGTGATAAAGCAGAGGGAGAGAATGGAATGGGTGGGTTGCTGTTGATTTGTCTTCCAAAAATCCTCTAAAGATTATCTTACAGGCTTACAGCTAGCAAGCAACATTTGATTTGTCAATAGTTGTTAGAATCATAATTAATGCATTATGAAGCACAATGTAAGCATCTTTGTCTTTAATTTATGCATGGCGTGTTGATTAAATCTCATAGTTTCATCTTCTATCCATTCAACTTCTGATGTTGGTGCTTCATACATCTTCACTGGTACAACATCTGCCCATCCTCTCTATTATCATATTATGCATAATAATGCATGTAGTCATTATATCATGTAAGACATTTTTTTCACAAAAACGTGTTGATCCTGCCACAATTGCGAATTGTGATTGGAGAACGCTGAAATATCATCTATAATTAACTCCTTTGAAGAAGGAAATCGATGACTTTTGGAGATGTTTAAAAAGACAACTTTGGACAGGCAAGAACAAATGAATATCCAGCGACAAAATTTAGCTTTCAGGGAAAGGAAGGAAGAAAATAAAATATTATTAAAAGACTTAAATTCTATCGTTGATCCAAACGTACGTGAGTATTTTCAAGGAGAACAAATAAAAATTATACAGTTAAATTCCACAAGAAGGGTCTTCTGCTTTTAAGAACTATTTTAATGATAATAGATCTCGATCTGACTTACTGTAACACTCATACTTCTAATATCTAATATTATTATGCCATATGTGTTTTGTATTATGTTATATTTTCAAGTCATTGTGCTAAGTCGCTTATTTCATATTATGTTAGCGTAGTTTTCGTATTCGCATTACGTCACTAAATATTATCGGGAAATTTTTAATATTCATGCTTAATTTCAATATCGTATGATTTTAATCAATATTATTAAGTATTTTTAATATTAATATTTTTTGTTATAATTACATTTCGTGATAATTTACATTATTTTGTTCATATATAATTTCACTACAAATATTATGTGAGATAAAAGTAAGATTTTTAATTTTTTTGGCACAAATAAAATAACTTTTATTATTCAAAATATTAGATGGACATAAATTATAAAAGTTATATTATTTGAGTTTTTTTTTATAAATTTAAAAATTAAAAGGAATGATTAAAAAAAAAAGAATGGTGAATGAACAATGTAATACCAAATTTGGTGATGCATTATTCATTTGCACCAAATTTTGATGAAATAGCGTGAGAAATGGCATGGGTTTAAGTTAAATTTTTTATCAATTTAATGAAATGGCGTGGGAAATAGTATAGGTTGGAGATGATATAACAAGCTTATTAGTTATTACCATCTTCGTATGGGTCAAGTGGTAAAAAAGTGAGAAGGTGTTAGTGGAGATCTTGGGTTGACTCGAATTGTTGTAAGAACTCCGGAGTATTATTGTAAGAACAGAATAATAATGGCAGCCACCTATGGAAATGGTAGCTTAAAAATTCCATTGAAGGCCAAGATATTTTAGAGAAGGTCCCATCCCATTAGGAAGAAGTGGTTGAGTGACACTTGTAGTTGTGTTTTTGATAATTGCCATTTTATTTCTCACCATGATTTTGTGGCTGACCCTAGAGATTGAGAGTGGGGGTAGTGGTAGGGTTGTCATCTGACATCTCTCCTCTCTTATTATAATATCTTTTGTCAGTGAGGATTTTTTATTTTAATGTTGTATTGTGTCTTTATATTGTTCACTTGTCTGTTGTTATGATGAGAAGAGGAGCTGCTGCTCAACCATCCTGTTCCCCTTCACACTTGCGACTTGCCCATTTATAATTAATTATTTCAGGCTTCGGTCCCGTCCCCCCCCCCAGTCCCCCACCCCCGTCACCCTTCTTTTTTTTTTTTTTTTTTTAATATTTTATCTACTTTGATATGTCTCTTTCACCAACTTTCATCAATTATTCATCCAAACTATTCCTTTTCCGTCCTCCATCGACCATCCCCCATCCCCATCCCCCATCCCCTGTCCCTTCCTTCATAAAAAAAAACCCCTTCCTTCATAAAAAAAAACCATATTTTGATATTGATTTTTTATTTGATATTAAAAAAAAAAAAAAATACAAATCTATAACTTAGAGCATCTTCAACCCATTCTCTATTTCTTTTTAGAACTAATTTTAAGCAATAAATACAAAAATTCCTCAAATCCATTTTCTATTCCATTCTTTATTTCTAGCTTATCTAAACTACTTCACCAAATACTGGAAGTCTACTCGGAAATTTCTAAATTCTCTCTCTACTCTTTTTTTTTTTCTCTCTATATATACGTTTGACTTTTTTAAATTATCTAAGCTAGCAGAACAGAAATGCTGGTCGTGAAAGGTATTTAAAAGCCACAATACTAAAATAAATAATTTAATATTTAAATATATTTTAAGAGCCTATTTTCATAACATGGGCTTACATTTCAAGCTGGTAACTAAAAGTCATTACAAATTAAGTGCAAATTGATTCACACAAACTGAACCAGACTAATGTAAAAAAGCTTGATTTGATTCTATTTTTCATTCCAAATCTAATTGGTTAGATTTTTATCATGTATAAAACTCATATTAGTTGAGTTTCCGTAGTGTTTCACATTGTCCAAAAAGTAAACAGTGAAAGTCACTTATGAATAGTTTAAACTTAACACTATCTAGACCTTTTTTAAAAGCATGAGACCAACAAAATAGTAAAACTGATATGGATAGGAGAAAAACCGTGGGTGCACCACTGTAATTTTGAATTTGATAATATCAAATGAAGAGTGTTCGGAGCATGCCAATGATAATACTAGACTCCAAGGCGATGGATTGTAGTATCCTGCATTACTTGGACAGCGAACATTGAGGGTCCATAAATAAATAAATAAATATATATAAGACCATCTTATTCAATTGATAATGTATAGATCAATGGTGAGCATGTGAAAATTCAGTCTGGGACTGGGGTGGACCGTTGCCATCCCATCAGAAGGACCCATGAACTATAGGGCTTGAAATTGCAATGCTCTTAAAAATCTTATAATGATGGGCCGAAAGTCTACTCAATATCATTTTGATGTAAAAAACAAATAAGAATGATATGAGAAATATTTGGTCAAATTTCAAATCGATACAGATGAGATGAATTTAGCCGATATATTGTCGGGTTTAATGGTTTAACTTTTATTAGTATGTGAATATATTAAGTGTGAAGTTTTTATTTTTATTTTTTTATTCATTTATTATTTATATAAAATAATAATTAAAAAATATCAAAATTTGTTCAATGATTGATTATGTAATAGTAATCGTAATAATTAGGATTGCCTATCATTTGGAACAATGGTTGTCAGTTTACTTTAATTTTGTTGCCTGCTGAGAGGTTGAATTAATTTTTTTTTATTTAAATAGTCTAAGGTGGTGTTTGTTTTTTTTACTTAATACTGAATATAACTTTTTTTTAAATTTAATGTTGAATAGTACTTAATAATATTAAATATTAAATTATTTGTTTTTTAACACGTAATGTAAAGTATACGACAACGGCACGACATTAATCATTATCGGGTTTTTAACGATCTGGGGAGTGTGTCTGGTATTGTTATTCCCGCCCCGTCCCAATTATATTTTAAAATTATTTTTTATTATTTTATTTTATACTTTAATATAAATAATAATAATAATTAGAATGTTTTTTAATAAATAATTTATAAAAATTTATAATATTTTTTTATGAAATATATTAATTTTAATATAATAAAAATAAAATAAAATATACAAAAAAATAAAAAAAAAATAAAATAAAATGTAAACGGGTCGGGTTTGGGAATTTTCCCATCCCCGCCAACCCGTCCCATTTAATTTTTAAATCAATACGTTGCACCAAAAATAAACGAGTGCTAAGGTCGAGACAGGACCACCCCATCCTAAACTCCCATGTTGTCATCCCTAGTACTGAGCAAGAAGCAACTCCTCTTCCTTATCGAAGAATGTGATGTAAGTTTTCTTCATTGCTACGCAAGATTTGATTTTTCCGAATGTAAAAGCTCAATATTTTCACTTTTATTCTAACTTTTTTAAAAAATTTCAACACAGCCATAAAATTCAAAAACAAATGCTGATTAATGTTATTATTTTTATTTTTGAATGAAGTCAATCAAAACAAAGTTTAAACTTCTTGATGTAGCTCGACTACAAAAAAATAAAAATAAAATAAAATAAAATAAAAGAAATTGAACAAAATAAATTGAATAAAGTTCTCAAGTTTTCAATATCATATCAAGTCCCCCTAAAAATAATAACATACTGCTATTTATAGGCACCTACCAGAAAATCCCAATGTATTAAAACCAAAAAGACAATTAAATAAATAACTAATAATAATACAAAAATCATCGGACTCGGTTCTTCCTATCCTCGTATAAGCCTAGATATGAACCCACTTCATGCCCTATCACCTCCAAGCTGAAAAGAACTCGACCAAGAGTGAGAGGAAAGGTAGTAATCCAATAACAGTGATCCAATGATACATCATTCTCCTGTATCCAAATAACATAAGAATCAGGACGACTATGCCATTTGATAAGGAAACGACGAAAACCACCATCTCTAGAAGTCACAAACTCATCATCAAGGATAATATCTACCATCTCCTGTAACGTAACGGCTGCAAATGCACTCGCTAGCTTCAATTCTGCTGCACACACTCAGCGCAAAGTGTAGCGCTCAAAAGTGTCTCGGTAAGATAGCAAATCCTTTATATTGAAAACAAAGCTAATATCCATATCATTATGCAAATTAAGAAGATATTTATTGTATCCCGCTACGAATGATAGAATAAGGGGCTCATGACTCGTGGCGTAAAGCTTTTTAAAAATGTTTTGGAATTCTTTCAGAGGAATGCTTTAACCATGACATATTCACTAATATTAAATTCCTTAGATCTACGACGACATCACGTCGCTTTATACTTTTCATTACTTAGAGAAATCTACTATCCTTAGCATATAAGTCATGGATGTGTTTTGCAAAGCTTCATAGGTTCATATACAATGTGAGGTGGTAAAAGAACAAGATCAAGATACGAGGTGAGTAGCCATGAACAATTTGAAAATAATTTTTACTGAAGGAACACAAAATCACAGGCAACTCACCAAGTGACAAAATTAAATCCCAAACACCTAAGCATATCACCCAAACTACGATTAACAACCTCAGTTTGACCACCAGTTTGAGGATGAAAAGCATATGAAAATTTCAAAGTAGTGTCAAACAATTCCCAAAGAGTTTTCCAAAAATAGCTAACAAATTTTACATCCTTATCAGATACAACGACGGAAGGCAAACCATGCAGTTTAACAACCTCTCTTAAAAATTATTTAGTAACATGTGAAGTATTATTGGTTTTGTTACATGGAATAAAATATGTCATCTAGAAACCAAATAATAACAACCAAAATAGAATGTCCTCTAAATAGCCCCGGTAATCCAAGAATAGAGTTCATACTAACATCCTTCTAAGGTGCATGAAGAACAGGTAAAGAAGTATATAAGCCAATGTTTTATTTCTTAGCCTTAGCTAATTGACATGTTCTGCATTGTATAACTATCCTAGCAACATCCTTTTTCAGAGAAGGCCAATAAAATCTATCTTAAACCAATACAATAGTTTTATCTCTCTCAAAATGTACAGATAAACCACCTGCATGCATCTCCCGAATTAATAAATCCCTAAATGATGTCCGAGGTATGCACAATTTAGTCATTTTAAACAAATAATCATTTTCAACAAGAAAGTCAACATACTTATGACGGTTACCATTACTAACCTCATCATAAATACTAAAGTCATATTACGTGCATTACTCATCTTTCAATCTATCAAACTCAATGGCATGAGCACTCATACGATGAAGTGTAATAGGTAATCAACTATGTGGATCAACAACTTTGTTTTCGATACCAACACGATGATTAATCACAAAAGAATATTCATTTAAAAATTCAACCCCACTTAGCATGTTGATTATTCAATTTCTTTTGTGAGTTTAAATATCTTAAAGCTTGATGGTCAGAAAACAACACAAATTCTGTAGGCAACAAATAAAACCTCAAAAAACGAAGACTCTGCACTTTAGCATAAAAACTCTTTATCATATGTAGAATATCGTCTTTTAGCATCATTGAGTTTTTCACTAAAAAAAGCTATAGGGTGACCTTCTTGACTCAAGACACCACCAATACCTACACCTGATGCATAACAAGCAACCTCAAAAACTTTGGTAAAATCTAAATATCTAAAAATAGGTGCTGCAGTCATTTTGAACTTGATTTCTTTGAATGTCTGATTAGCAGCATTAGACCATTGAAACTCCTCATTTTTTAAACATTTTGTGATAGGATCCATAATAGTGTTAAATCCCCTTATAAATATCCTATAGAAAGAAGCTAAACCATGAAAACTACGAGTCTCAGTGATAGATTTTGGTTCAAGCCACTCTCTAATAACTCTAACTTTTTCGGGATCAGTTGAAATGCCATGTTCAGACACAATAAAGCCTAAGAAAACACATATGGTTGCATAAAAGAACACTTCTTAAGGTTAACATAAAGCTTGGCCGCTAGAAGAGTGAGAAAAACCTGTCGAAAGTGTTCTAAATGCTCTTCTTTGGATTGGCTATAGATCAATATTTCATCAAAGTAGACCACTAGAAATTTACCAATGAAAGGCTGTAGGACATGGGTCAAAACTCTCATGAAAGTATTAGGAGCATTAGACAAACCAAAATGCATGACTAACCACTCAAACAAACCATCTTGTGTTTTAAATGCAGTTTTCCATCATCTTTCCGGCCTAACAATTTAATTTGATGATAACACTATGCAAATCTATCTTAGAGAACCAACTAGAACCAGCTAATAGATCCAACATATCCTCAAGGCGAGGGATAGGAAATCTATATTTGATTGTGATCTTATTAATGGCTATGCTATCCACACACATTCTCCAAGAACCATCTTTCTAAGGTGTCAACAAAGCTGGCACCGCATAAGGACTAAGTTTATGCCTAACAAATCCTTTCTTTAAAAGTCATTCTACTTGCCTATTCTACTCCTTTCCTTCTTTAGGATTCATTCTATAATATGGAAGGTTAGGCAATTGAGAACTTGGAACTAAATCCATATAGCATGTTGGATGTCTCTTAAAGGTGGTAGTTCACTAGGCAACTCATTGGGCACCATATCAACAAAATAATCTAGCAAATTCTTCACTTCTAAAGGAACATCGACAATCGAAGAATAAGATGGAACTTCTTTTGCCACTAATGCTGCTACACATACTAATTCATTCCCTCTCTCTCAAACTTTACATTTTAAATATGCAATTATGTTCAGAAGTGATCACGCATCAGATCACCTCGAGAACACAAAGTCTGAAATGTCTTCATCAAATCGTCAGTCTCGCCCCAGTGTTGTCACTTTCTAACTGGTCAACCAAAACCAGCTTCCGCGTTTCAGTGTCCCCGCGTCCGTTTCATCTGATCGCCAATGGATTTTGTTTTTAGGTAAAGTGTTCGTTGTTAAATTTTACCAACACAAATACATATCCGTCGGTACATTTACCAACGGATTAGGAACCGATTAATAAGGGACATTTTTATGTCTGTTGGTAAATTACCAACAACATAGTAATGGAGTGATAAGTTGGGAAATGTAACTGCTAAGTGCAAGATCTTACTAACTGATTAGTAAATGTTATAAAATAAATCACAGCATATATACTTAAACTGATTAGTAATTGATTACCAAGGAACATTTTCAATGGAGTGATTGTTGGGAAATATAATCCGTTGACAATTCTTTTTTATTTTTTTGGGTAAAAATCAGTTGGTAATTCGTAGGTAGTATACCAATGGATAATTATCAATTGTTAAGTAATAGCATTTATCCGTTGATAATCCGTTTGTTAATCTGTTGGTAAAATTCCAACGAATTATCCATCGGTTGGTAAATTTTGAACGATGTTCGATGTTAATCCGTTGGGAAGACAAAAACAAATTCTCGTTCTGTTGGTAAATATAAGATATAATCCGTTGATAAAATCAATTGACAATTGACGAGCACCGTAGAGGTTATGTAAAATTAATGTAAACGAGGTCGTCACTTCAAGTATAGCGCGCCGAGTTTACGTAATATGCTTCGCGAGTCAAGTGTCATTCCCCACAAGGAGAAGTGTGTTGAATAATGTAATTGGCTCTGTAATATTATCCGATCTCAAATTGAAAAGTGAATTATGGCTAATATAACGAAACTTCTAATCCTAAAAGATTTCTTAACTCAATTAATGGGGACTAGGGTTTTTGACTCCCCTTACCACACTCAATGGATTACTATCTAGGTAGAATTGATCATTCAATACTTTCACAGATTCACGATGGTAGGTTGATCGTGCCTATGAGATATCCTCTCTCAAGGTATATTCGCCTATCTCGCTGGGTGACATTTATCGATCTCACATCAACCCTAAACTCCTGTAGACGCTGAATGGTTAAACCAATCGCCACACTTGAAACCGTGAGGATCTCATCCGACATCATGTCACTTCTACCCAGATCCCTGGGAACCTTATCTCTCGATTCGTATTTCTCCTACGAGAGTATGTTGATGTTGGCCAAACACCACCATATAGATAATTCACAGAAAATAGAGCAAGTCAATATCGGATTTATGTATATACTGAATGAAATTGAATTAATCACTAATCCATGAGTGTGACAAGAGTACAACAAAAACCCTAGAGATCAAACTAGAACATCATTATGATGATTACAATCATTTTGTTTTCAATCAATAAGAGTTCGAGAAAGAAAATACGAAATACAGCGATTATAAGATCTCTTTCAAATACCTCGTAGTCGGTTTCCTTTGTCTCGATCTCGTGCCTCTCTTCCTCCTCCTCCGCTCCTGCTGCTCTTTTATTTTATATCTAAAAATTATCGCCGATGAGTCCTGACGATGCTGGCTGAAACTGCCTTCAGTTGGTTGATGTAGGCTACACCGGGCCATACGACCCAATGTCGCATATCGAGGCCGAACTCTCCCACCTCCTTCTTCAAATCTCCACATAGCTTCCAAATGCCGCATTTTTCACCTGAAATGCATGAGAAGCCGAGTATCAGATATACAGCGATAAACACACTTATTACTAGATGAAATGAACTGAAAACATGATCAAACGCGAGTATATGATGAGTGTTTTGGGTACTCATCACACCCCCAAACTTAGATTCTTGCTTGTCCCCAAGTAAGAAATAGACTCATAACACTATTACAGATGAAAATTGACACACCAAAACACATACGACATGAGTGTGATCTACACGACGCCAACACGGAGAGTCAAAATGAACGAAATCTGCAATCCGAGCCTTTATCGTCTAAAATCAAGGGATCCTTGTTATGCAACTTTCTAAGGAACTTCGCTAAGCAAGGTCAGGTTAATTAAGCAACTCAACCCCTCACGCTTTCAATGACCTTTCCCAAAAGTCTATGTAATTGCTCTGATCTCCAACATACTCCCATTCTAAGACTTCAAACTTGAAGTCTACCGACCATTTGAAAGATTCCAAACACATGATAAGAACGCACCGCTTTATTTACATATACCTAAGCATGATTAGTAACACTAGTGCCATGAGTTTTAGCCGAAAAGTCCTCGTAACGAGGATTCATTGGTGACTCCCACCAATCGTTGGCGGCACCGACATTTAGTTCCCCTCAAACTTCATCCCGAATACTCAACCAAACCTACAGGCCTTAGAATGTGGAAATGGTCCATCTTCATCCCACGATTCCACGCTGAAGTCACGGCTCCGTACCGCTTGGCTTGTAAGCATTAGGTTTTGAAAGGCCCTCTTGATCAACGTGCCCTCGGATTCCGACATTGACGATCCCATTTATTCCCATTCACACTTTTTTTTTTTTTTTTTTTCAGATCAGGCCCGATGGCACAATTTTTCGAAGGTGTCCTATCACTTAAGTGTTTAGAAACCCTCAAGGCGCGAGGACTACATGTGAGCAAGGTCCGAGACCTTAGTATACCCTAGAGATCACATATGTGCTCATTGCGCGATAGACTACCGCAAATGGCTTGAAACACCCATGGGAATACTAAATCCAAATCCCAACTCTATCTAGTATACTATTCCAGACAGGAACCCATGGGTCTCTTTTCATTCTCTCTACTTGATATTTTTTAAATTTTTCGACTCTAAATTAACCTCCCATTAGTGAGCCGTGACATCTACACTACACACACAACAGTTCAAAACACGCCTAAACACGCAACACCCAGAACAATCCAAAACAAAGACAAAGACAAACACATACATGCAAACTCCTAGCCTAAAACAACCAAAACACGTAAAACTAATCAAAACAAGAAAAACCTAACTCAAACCGAGCACCACACCTAAACAAAAGTGGACAAAGGTCCTCACGTCAATAAAAACGCTAGTGAGAGGGTGAGTGAACTCCCCCCGGTGACGTCTCTGATCACTCGCGTGGTGGTGGTGGTGAGGTGGCATGAAAGGCGAGAGCTGACAAGCCGCCCCTGATTGGACGCTAGTTTATGAGAATGGTCAGCCAGTTGCGCATAACTGTTCTCATGTCTCACTTGGAGTGTGTCCATGTCTGGGCCGCGATGGCACTCCAGTGCCCTCCCGGTCCCATCCCAAGACACATTGAATCTGGCTATTAGGGTCCCTGTGACTGTCCCTCCAGTTGTAGTGGAAGGATCGACCGGGTCCTCCTCTCGATGGCCGTGGTGGTGGGGGTCATGGATGACCTGCCGATTCGCCTCGGGGCGCCCATAGATCCAAACCCAGACTAGTACGCCCTAAGCTCATCCTCATCAGAGGGCTCATTGCCCGAATCGTACACCTCCTTTGGCCTTCGTACACCCGATTTGTCTTTCTTAACCATGATTGCCTTGTTCGGGTGTATCTAAGCCTCATTATCCTCTAAGGGCACCTCGACTTGCTTGTATAGGTCGTAGATAAGGAAGGGGTGCCCGAGATTCATCTTCGCATCTTTGTTATAGAGGATTGTATCCTCTGTAACCTGCCTTACATCAAATGGAATTGTCCCCAGATGATATATAGTTGAGAAGAGCCCTTAGCCGCCACTTCACACACATTAGTCGCTGGACGAGACGCATGCTACTTAAATCGACGCCATACCTTGTAATGTAGCGTTTGCTCGCTTTGAAGCTACCCCATGCCTTCACTGTTCAGTTTCCACTCACCCTGCCCGTTGGTCAACATCCTAAGGACTTCGGGATAGTTGAGATGCTCATGGAGCCTATCATAGGCCTCGAGGTTAATTGGCTCGAGGTTATAGTATTGGTTGATAGACTTCGCACTGAAGTCTACCACAACCCCCCACACTCGGACCCTTTTCAGCCCATGGGCGGCTAAATTGGCGTAGAACTCTCGTACCACACTTGTGGCAACCGATCACGGAGGTTGGCAAAGCGTCCTCCTTCCCTTATTCGCAATGGTTTTGTGAAAGAAATCATCATGGTGGTGAAACCCCTTCTCCTTTATGAAGGACCTATTCTTTGAGATTATGTCGAATTTCTCGGCCGCATCCTCATTGACAAATTTCTTATGATCATTATCATGAGTGGGCTCTTCACTTGCCCGGCTTCTTTTCGAGCTCAGTTTCGGCTTTTTGCTCGACTTTGGGTTTGATTGATTTTGAGGTCTCGAGAAATCGTCCCAATGGAAACCCTAAAGAAACGATTGATGACAAATTCCACTTCGTCAAAGCTGAATCCCAATTCTTCGCCATCTCGCAATTCTCAATTTTCTGTCCAACACGAACGTATGGATGCCGATATGCTCGATTCTGGTTCATTTTTGGGTTCTGTGTCCAATCTTAGGCGGAGTAGTCGAATAGCTTCGAGATTGGGTAGCAGAGAGGGTTCCGGCGAAGTTGCGGCGACCGCGGGGCGCCGGAAAAGGAAGGCTACTTCTAAAGTGAGTCGGATGTGTTCGGTTGAGGGGAAGTGTGAATCTGGTTCGGAGAATGCGAAAGGTCAGGTTCTGGGTTCTGATTCTGTTCGAGAGGAAGATGAGGTTTTGGAAGTTAGGGATGGAGTCGAGACGGCAGAGAGGGGTTTGCGTGGATTGGAAATTACGGAGTCGGAGTGTGGAGAAGAAGAAAGGGAAGAGCTGAGTGTAGGTTTGGGTTCTGATATGAGGAATTTTGTGGAGTGGACTCTGAGCAGTGAAGATATGCAGAATTTGAAAAAGTCTTAAGAGGAAAGAGAAAACCTGATGCCAAATTAACGTAGTTAAACTATAAAGAATATTAAAATTAAAAGAAAATAAGTAAAATAAACGGAATAAAGTTGTCAAGTTTTTAATATCATATCAAAATTTTCTAAAAATAATAACATAAGAAAACTTTAATAAATAAATCCAAAAAATACGATTATGAGCTTATTTCATGCTCCCATCACTTTTCCAAGATGAAAATTTTATTTATTATTTATGCTCTGATACACTGCAGATACAATGGGTTGATTAGGAAAGGGAGAGTCTGCATGTTTGGTTGCTGGGAAACTGGGGAAGAGAGAAAGTGGGGGAATTTTATTTGTATTTATGGTTTTATACGAAAAGAGAGTCTAAAGCTGGATAGAGGTGTTTGTTTTCTCAGAAAATTGATTCAATTTTTTTGGAAATCACAGAAAAACAATTATCTTTTAAAATTGCCACTAAAAGCAAATGAGTGGGACCGTGGAATGGATTTGGAGGAGAATAGAATGGAATAGTAGAACGATGTAAAGTAAAAAAAAAAAAATGCCATAAAAAATATGATGTATTCAAAACAAATTCTCAAAAAACTGTTTTCCAAGTTTAGAAAATAATCCCTATTGGGTTATGGGCATGGGTCACCTAAGTAGGTTTTACCTGATCCGAGATCCATAAAACAATATCCAAGGATATGTCTTCAAGTTGTAAATACAAGAATTTGATTCTCCCTCTAGTTCAATTCATTCAAAAGAGAAAGACCATATTCATATCACCCTCTCATCTTATTCTATTTTTTTTCATGATCATCGAAACATAGAAGAAATGTGTTTGTACTGTGATTTACACACCCAAATTCTGGTAATATGTTTTTGGCCCAAAGCATTGAAGACATAGGATTGCTCATCAAGTAAGTAGCCACTTTCGCTTTGGCATTGTGAATTCTTATAATCTCCAAATAGACTATAAGGGCTTTTTTAGTTTATGTTTTTAAAAACGGTTAACAAGAATAGTTTTTGAAAATACAAAAGACACTATTTTGATATTATTTGAAAATCGCTACTTCTCGACCCCGTTTAAGAGGCAGAGAATTTTCTCGTTTTCTATTCAAACTTTTCTAAAAAACGTTTAAAACACGGCATTTAGACTAATAAAACAAAATTCAAAACAAAGAAAAACGACCACTATTTTCAACATTTTATATACGACCTAAAACCATTGATGCTTTCCTTGTTTTCTAATTAAATCGAAAAACAAGAGATTTTATTTTCAACATTTGGCAACTCATTTTCAAAATTGAAGCTTTACAAAACTGATTTTATTATTATTTATTTTCAATCAAATTCAAGAATAAACGTATTTTCTAAAAAATTAAAACTAAAGATTGTAATAACATCAAAATTTTCATATTCACTTCGATGTAGTTGAAAATTTTCAGAAAGCAAATGCGCTTAAAATTTTCATATTCCTCGCTTTCCATTCTTCGTGGTTTTTGTTAAAGCGCTCCAAACGCGCTTTCACGTTTCTCGGTTTCTCGAAAGAAAAACAATTTTCAAAAACTGCAACCAATCACGCCCGCCCTAAAGTTCTTTTCTTTTTCTTCCAATCCCAATTCCTCTTTTCTTTTTCTTCCAATCCCACTTCCTAATGGTCAAGTCTTTTCAAGAAAATTCATCAATAAAGCAAAACCAAATTCAGCTCCCTTCTCCAAAAACAAGTCATTGTCTTCCACAGATTTGATCAAGCATTAAAGGAAAAACATATAGAAAACCAGAAAATCTTGATTTCATATAGTGACAATTATGCCAAGAATGATTCTTATTGAATGTTGTTTCAGGTGTAGACAATGGAGAAGAAGCATCCACTTCCTGCCTGCCCAGCAACTGGGGTGTTGGACATCTTTTCTTACGGTATCTTCCAGGGCTTATCTGAAACGGAAAAAATACTAAGGAGCATGTAAAAAAATTCCAAAAAATCGCTTCTCTGATAAAGCAAATCTGATCTCAAAAGTTCTTTCACACATGGTAATATGAAAAAACACATCAAGGGCACAAGTTAGAATCTTGGAAAACAATACTGTCCATTGAACCACCATTCAGTTGATACAATCCAATATTGTCTTACATGTCTTTCTGTGGAGCCAAACAACCAAAATTAATGAACCATATTACCTGTTGGAAAGTTGAGATCCCTGCAAGTTCCCGGGGAAATAATCAGTTCGGCAACCTGATAGTACTGTAGTAAGGAAAAGGAACTCTCCTGAAGCCATCTCCATCCATCCATCCATCCATTACTGTCCCCACATGCCACCATTTCTCCATTTACAGGATTCCAAACTCCCTCACATCACTCAATTCAGAAAATAAGCATTTTTTTTTCCCAATGCTAATCCTGACCTTTAATGACAAGATGGAATCCCCACTTGGTTGGCCTATAAGTTAACGGCAATTCTGCTCAGGGAAGCCCACCTCAGGTTGAGATGGAGGGCACAAAGAGCTCAGCTGGTCCAAATGAGCTAAGAGACACCTACAATGCTGCATATCTAATCCATTTCTTGCTTGGGGCCGGGAATTTGCTTCCATGGAATGCTTTGATCACTGCTGTTGATTACTTCGGGTACCTTTATCCCAACAAGCATGTTGGTAAGGCGTTCCCAGTGGCGTACATGGGCTCGTCGCTTCTAGTTCTAGTTCTTTTGATTTGTTGCGGTAGCTGGAACAAGCTGCCCTGTTTCAGAAAAAGGATGAACTTGGGATTTTCCCTGTTCATACTTGCCTTGATGACTGCACCAATTATGGATTGGATCAGTCATAGAAATGATCCAGGAGAAAAGCTCCATGGAGGTTATGGTATTGTCATTTTATCAGTAGCAGTTTGTGGGTTGGCAGATGGATTGATAGGAGGAAGCTTGATTGGAGCTGCAGGGGAGATACCAGGGCGGTACATGCAGGCTGTTTTTGCAGGAACAGCATCTTCAGGTACTATATCATTTATATTGTTCATAGAGGAGAGTTTACATCGCGCTACAATGCATAAAAGTAAAAGCCATTCACCAAACAGAAGTACGAGACACAAGTATTGATCTAAGCAAATAATATAACTCTCATCTATTTGGGAAATCAGAATAACAAAGGACAAGCACACAACATGATGAACCTGATCAATTCATAACAGCATGTAGTTTATCACATATCGCAAAGTGAGTTGGAATAAAAGAAAGGGGCTACCAGGGATTTGATCATAGAAAATAAACTTTTTGATTCTGACATGAGATGCTTAGCAGATTATTTAGTCCACAAGCTCCAGTATGGACCATCTTTTTGTCTGCTTCTTTCAAGCTAATGGATGTATTCTTTGGACTCTGTATGCAGGGGTTCTGGTTTGCATCCTGAGAATCATAACAAAGGCATCCCTTTCAGAACCCGAAGGGTCTCCAGACGAGTGCACACTTCTATTTTATCATCAGTACCTTTATTGTGCTCGTATGCATTATCTGCTGCAATGTCTTGGAGAAGTTGTCAGTCATTCAAAATTACAAGCAGATGAGAACCATGACCAGAAAAACCCAAGCCTCTAACATCTTGGGTGGTATAGGGATTTCGACAAGCAGGGCCTATGGCATGGTTGAACCCAATGGACATCATCACAGATTCTGGAATGTGCTTATTAGAATTCGATGGGCAGCACTTGGGATTCTTGCGATTTATGCTGTAACATTGTCAATTTTCCCAGGATACTTAGCTGAAAATGTGAAAATCGTGCTTCTTCTCAAGATTGGAAAATCCTGATCTGCTTGATAACAACTTACATAATGTTTCTAGATTTTGGGGAAGCTCCTTTGACTTCAATATATGCAGCAGAGGTCAGAAGGCCACATGGGGCTGCATAGCCAGGCTTTTATTCTATCCACTCTTTGCAGCTTGCCTCCATGGACCCAAGTGGTTGAGAAGTGAGCTCCCAGTGATATTTTTGACTGTCATGCTTGGGTTTACAAATGGTTACCTGACCAGTGTCCTCATGATCCTTGCTCCTAAATCAGTACCATATGAGGAAGCCGAAACCGCTGGCTTTGTCATGGCTCTGTTCTTGGCAATGGGGTTAGCCACCGGTTCGGTTATAGGTTGGTTGTGGATCATCTGAACTAGCAAGCTTTCTGGTATGGTCGCCCAGTCCACAACTTTTCAAGCTCAAAACCTGAGAACATATCAAAGCTGATCACCACAGCACCTGTAAGAAGAAAAGAGGAGCTTCCAATCTGAACTTTCTGAATTTCCAGTTTTCTGGGCCCTTTTTCGGTTGCCAAAAGGCAGAGGAAAAAAGGCAAAACTCTTACGAAAACTAACAATGCACAATCTAGTCTTCAATTATCAAAATGTTCCAACCTCAAGTATGTATAGTAGTTCTTAGCTCTATTCTGTTGCAAATGATGTAAAACACTCCTTACAGTGATCAGCAGAGCTAAAATAAAAATAAAAAATCAATTTTTTTATTTTTTTCTTTCCAACATTAGGCTTTATTTTCAAATGCAAAACAAAAGCAAATCAAAGGCTTGATTTTGTGGCTTAAAAATTTACAAGGACTCACATATGAAGACTTCATCTTAGTAAGCTCCAAATATCTTCAACTATACCTTCTGTCACCTAGGCCCGGATAGATGAACATTTGAGAGTGATAGACTGCTCCAATCAATTGGTTCTTATTAAGCACTCTTCTCACAAGCTTGATCGGAAGCAGTTGAGTAAATATGAAAACTCTTTTGAAAGGAAGTTGGTGGATGAGGCACTTCACAAACACCTTCAAGCATTTGAACTACTATAGTCATTGGTGGTCTTCTGTCCATGTCTTCCTGTATACACCATAAGGCAACCTTAATTGCATCACTGACACTTTCATAGTTTCCATCAATTTTTAGCTCTGGATCCAGGATCTCCCTCAAATTTCCTTCCTTCATCTTTCAAAGGGCACAAGATGAAAATGGGCTTTCTGTGCAAGTCTCTTTGGGATCATAATTTCTCCTTCTCCAAACAATGATCTGGCAAGACCATTCGGTTGGAAGACATCACTTTTCTCTGATATATATGTTTGTTAGCCACTCTGGTGCAAGGTAACCTCTAGTTCCCCTCACTGTCGTGAAGACATGGCTCTGGTCCCAGCTCATTAGCTTAGCCAAGCCAAAATCCGAGACTTTGGCAAGGTAATTATCATCAAGAAGAACATTTTCTGGTTTTATATCACAGTGGATAATCTTTGGATCACATTCCTCATGGAGATATGCTAATCTCATGTACCCAATGCAATACTGAATCTTGCTTCCCAGCTCAACAGAAGACTTTGTTTCTGTTCTTGAAGATTGTCTATCTAAAGAGCCTTTTCCCCAAAACTCATAAACTAGAAGCCGGTGAGCCCTCAGTGCAGAATCCTTTGAGCTGACCAGATGAACATGGTGATACTCCCTATGGTGCAAATCCAGCCTGAACTCCTTCTTCCCCTGCCCGACGCCCTCCACCCTTTACCGCTACTCCCCCTGTGTTCCATCTGATAGCACCCCTTTGTAGACAGAGCCAAATCCACCTTGGCCAAGTTTCTCTGAGAAGCCGCCGGTTGCCTTCTGAAGTTCCTTGTAACAAAAGCGAATAGGCATCCCTGAAATCCTGTCCAAGAAATTATCTTCTTCCAAGTTGTCACTGGAACATTCTTGTATCTCCTTTCTGCGGTAATACCTAAACCCCAGATAAACCACACCAAGAATAACCAGTAGTGTTGCAACAGCCATAATCACAATGACTAGGATGGTCTTCCTACTGCTTTCCTCCCTTGAAGGATTTAGCCCACCAGCTAAATCTCCATTTTTAGAGATCTTAACATGAAATGAAGTTCGCAGAATACCAATTGGCGCTTGAAAGCCTCCCATCTGATCAAACAGAAAGCAATTGCCTGAACTGTTCTCAAAGAAGAGCACAAGGCATGAACAATTACCAAGGCAAGCTTCCCCGCAACCATTTAGATTTGATTTCAAAGAGGGCGCCACAAACCCGAGAGCAAAATAGTTAAGGCTGTTTCCTACATGTTTAAGCTCCACCGAATTCTTTGAAACATTGCAGGCTGATGTGATCCCTGGCTTGCAGTTTAAGCTAGAGTTGAGAGCTGAAGGACACTGACATCTGTTGTCAACACTACAAACAGAATATGGCTCACAAGGCTCAGGAACACTGCATGGATTTTGGGGAATCTTAGTTGATTCAGCAGTAGCCAAAGTTCCCTTTTGGAGATCATAGAAAGAAATTAACCCTTCAGAGTCTAAAACACCAGCCCATGTCACATTCGGATCCGAATTCTCTGAGAAGTTAAACTGCCAAACCAAAGCTCTGCCTTGATCATAAAAGTTCCATGAATTGGACACCATGGAAGCAGAATGGACCCTGCCATGGCCCTTGTAAATGGCCTTCCGGCTCTCTCTATTCGACATAGACCAATAGGGTCTGTGGAGTTCGAAATCCAGCATACAAAATTAAATCCCCAGACTTCATTTCAAGATAATTAAACGAGTTATCATGGTGGGGAAAACTTCTAAGTTTCATTCCTTCCACAAATTCCTGACCAGATAAAAGTGTATCAGTGGGATAATTGAAACTCTGCCAGAGAATTTTCCTATTCTCACCAAGTACTACCAAGTTTCCAGTATCCTGCAATTCCATGGCTGAAACACCCTGCCCTGATGTATTAGTAGACCAAATTATTCTATCCCCATCTCTCAAGTAAGCATTTCCATTCTTCTCAAACACGAATTTATCGGAATTTTGAACCAAGAAGCCCCTATTAGCAGTCCAAACTGCTTTGTTACTAGCCACATGAATGACAACAAGCACATACAACTCTTCAAGGGTATTCAAGAAGCCCAAAGCAAATATTGAACTGTTGGAAAGTAAAAACATCCCCTTTTTTTCTGTCCACTCCATTTGAGATCCTTCAAACCCAGGATAAATCAATAAAATTGCGCCAGCCATATACAGATTTTGAACACAAGGATGAAACACAAAGAAAAGGTACTAAGACAATGGAAACCACCCATGATTTCCCTAGCTGCCCTTCTTACTGATTGATGCTAACAGAAACTACCCATATCAAATTTCTGCAATCTGATTGAACTAATCCTTTGACTTTGGCCAAATTTGTTCAAGAATTTGAATAAAGGAGAAAATTGGATACCCAATTACAGAAAAATAGCACCAAATTGTCCAAACAGCTCAATAACAAAGTAAGAAAAGAACATTGCAAGAAACTATAATGGAAGTGTATGATGGGCTAAACAATGGAGAAAACAAATTTCAGATCAAGAACAGAAGGGTTCTGTCAAGATATCAATGGAGCTCAAAAGAAGATGACAGGGTACAAACACATTGACTGACCTTAATTCTTGGACTCTAATGAGTAAACGATTGGGTCCCCAGAGGTGGGTTCTTGGCTCTTCCTTGATTCAAGGACATGGAAAGAGACTTAAATGATAGCCAGAGAGAGAGAGAGAGAACAGGTTGGCAAGCCCAAGATTTCCATGAGCTGTTGTCTTGCTTATAGAGTCCACAAGATTCGTTGTCTTGATGCTCCTCATTTTTTTTCGTTTAAACATTTTCCCCATCTTTCTTTTTCATGCGCTCATACTCACATAAAGTTAAAAATTTGGGGTAATTTTGACTAAACACACCATCACTATATTTCAGGTATCTTTATTATTGGGAATACGTTTTGTAAATGGACAGAAGCATTTGCAAATAATCTCTTCTTTTTAAAATCCGGAAAGATGTATAAAAAGACATACTTCTAACAAAATGACCCTGTATAATTATAACGTAGGATAAGATAAATGGCAACAAGAGTTTGCTATCACATGAGAGATTTATTTTTACATTTTTATCAGCATTTATGTAAAAGGGTAATATTTTTAAGGTCACTTGATAAATAACTTCCGACTCTGACTTTTATTCAATTTTTATACAGATATAAATGTCTTCATCTAGCTAAGGTATTATATCCCACATTATACATAAACTTTTTAATTTTAAGATACTTAACGTTATTTTTTGCTGTCATCCATACCATTTCATTAAAAACTATAATCAACGGAATCATCACAATGAGGTTTCATTGACGTTAATTTACATTTATCAATTCATATATTTTGAACAAGAACGCATTTATCAAACTTAAACATATATTAAAATATTCGAGTCCAGATAAAAGTTTAAGAGGAAAATGAAACATAAAACAAAACTTAGAAGTATTCGTGGACCTTATTTCTCAATTTCTCTATTATCTTTAATCAATATTAATATTTAAGACCAATATTTCCACGGTTAAAATAAGAAAAAGGTTGAAATAATGGGCTCAAATTTGAAATTTGCATATTAGAGGTCCTAGGCATTAAAACGGGAAGAAAAGTCATCTTAAGATGTCAATGTCACTTTAACTTTTAGACTAGCGTGTTGGTTGTTGGTTGTGGTAGATAGAAAGTAGAAACTTCAATCAAAATTTTCATTTGAATTTCTAATTTCCAACAAACATAAGAGGACCATTCACTACAAAATCTAAATCTAACCAATAAAATTTTAAACCCATTAGTCACGGCGTCACCTCCTCTTCCTCTTCCTCTAAATCCAAATCTAAATCTCATTTCAACACCGCGTGTATAACGACTTACAATTATCACAGTTAAGAATTGAAGTTGGTAATAAAACCTTTTCTTTCGTGGGTTTCACGTGAAAATGAAATTTTATGTGCTCAAGCTTTTCGCTATCAGAGATCGAAATATTTTGGAAGATTTTTTTACTGACCCCATTATAAAAGCTGATGTTCGATCTAATTAATAAAAAAAAACTCGAATTATATAAATTCGAGCCATTTAACTTTTCCCTTATCTTCTCTTTCCACTTTGCTTTTTATTTTGGTGAGATTTATTAAAAGAGTTTTAAAAAAGTTGACTTCGAAAATCTAATCATTTATCAAAATTTCACCCTATTTTGATAAAAAATATAATTGTTATTTTCTTATAAAAAGATCTTTATTTTATGAGACATATGTAAATACATAAAAAAAAAGGGTTATCCTCAAAAAAAAAAAAAAAAAACAAGTAGATTTACAAAATTTAGATTATTTGAATATTTCATATTTTTTATTTTTGAAATAAAAATTTATTTATAATAAATACAGGCATTAGCTTTTGGATAAAATATCAACACTAAAATAATAATTGATGTTTTTGCTTAAAGGTTGAAAATAGTGGTTACCACAAGATCTAATTCAAACGACAAGAATACGTAGCTTATGTACAGAAGAGAGGGTATGTGGATTCTGAGTTCTAATATAGATAAATTTATGAAGAATAAAATACTATGATAAAATAAAAAATGAATAAAAGTTAAAAAAAAAGAAAAAGTTCAAAATAATGTGTTAAATTATGAATACAAGACGGTCGGCTGTGGTTATTCCAAAGATGACCCTGTGGAATTTTTGCCCAAAAACATGCCTTGTATGCTACCCATTAAAAAATGAGCATCTTCTTGTCTTCCCCACCTGCCTCCTTTTTGTCTTCCTCAAATTCTTATGTCTACATTGGATATTCATTTGATTCGCCTTTGATAATCAAATAATTTTTGAATGACCCCTACTCTTCTTTGGAATATGTTTCTCACTCTATCAGTGCTTGCAACAATTCTATTTTCTCCGTATTATTATATATTTAAAATTAATAAATTCAAAATAAGATACAAAAATAATTTATTAAGCTTAAGTTTATTTTTCTATTTTTAAATTTTTTATTATCTTCTTTTTCTTACATGTCACTTTCAACTTTTTTCGATATATGAAATAATTAGTTATAAAGAAAAAATGAAAACTTAAGGAAAACTTATGTTATCATACAGTGATTTGGCTTTATTTGAAAAGGAAGTAATAAGAGAGCAGAAACCAAGGACAAGTGAGTTGATTCTTAAAATAATTCCTACCAAGTACAGCACGTGTGAGGGAGATATGAGTACTATGATCTTTAAGATCCGCTATTCACCCGCTCGTACTGCTTGACTTCATATATGAATGACCTGATTCCACTGCCTCACCAAAACTAAAAGCTGGATACTTTCCAGACGAGTAGTCATGAGATCGCTTGTGTGAAATGTATGATCAACTTTTCCATAATACAAGTGCCGTCTGTGATTCCAAGTCTCAACCGACAATTTAATTTCACGTGGTGTTTGCAATACACCTGTGTTTTAAAAATCCAAGAAGATTTATCCCTTTCACTTCCTCAGCCTCTTAAATCTCTTTATTTCCGGAAGATTAATCATGATATGAAGAATTAGTCTTTGATAAGGAAGAATTAGTCTCATGCTGAGCAGAATTTCGTTCCTACAAAAAAAGAAGATTCTTTTCTAGAGAAAAGAGAGTGGATTCTTCAAACCACCTGGCAAATCTAAGGATCTCCGCGCGAGAGGTATGCACAGGAACTCCGAACTTCCTTCATCCCTTCAGATTAATACTTAATCATCTAGAGGCACCACCCACCGCTCTAATCGCCATATTTCGTGCGCGCTACATCAAGGCCGACGCCCGGCGCAGTTAATTTGTCGGCGAACAACAATCGCGCCGCTTAGAAACGAATAGAAAGTCTCGCTACAGCCGCAAGAGCTCGCTTCAACCGCTGTCAAGTGTCCTCATCACCAAGCTCGCTGACCCCATACTACGCCTAATTCACCTCGGCGCGTGCGTAATGACGGCGCACCGATGAACCACCGCAGAATATCTCACTCCTCAATTGTGTCAGACATGGAGAGGAGCGCAAGAGAACACAGATAGATAAACGAGTTGTAAGGTCGCCGAGCGCTTTACGACGCAAGAACACACGCGAGCCCAAATCGAAAAAAGTCGCAAAGACGCATAAGATGACGGCCGCGATGTGCAACTGATCGCCCATGATAAAGGGAAGGGGCCCGTTGTTCCCGACAACGTTGATACCTTAGCGGACAATGAGCCGCCCTCGTACAGCCCCTATCCCCGATCCTCGACAAAAGAATACTGGGAGAACAAGGATCAGATTATGCAGTGAGGGGCCTTTGCCTCACCGCTTTTTTAGTGACGCGCAGCCAAGGGTGCATCTCGCAAGGCAAGGAGTAGAAGCATGTAGAAGATAAGACAGCCAAGGTGCTCGGGAACCCGCCGGTGTTACCCTCAACACGTCACACTCGCCGCCACGCACTCGGGCCAGTACAACGCCAACCTTCACACCGATGCCTTCAACTGAGACTGATGATGCCTTTTCACCCTAGGGAAACACATCCTGATTACAAGTCGCCACAATGGAAGTTCGCCATTCCAGCTTTCACCACGTCGATGGCTCTACGACCCCCTATGTTCGGGGATGTTCCACTACAACAAGGCAATGACATCGAACGCCATAGCAATGTCGCTTGTTATGTAAAGTATTCCTACCAATTCCGCTTCGAGGCTCAAGGCTTAGCCTAGTTTCACGTTTTCCCACAGAATTAACAATAAACTCGCTCAATGAGCTTAGTCGACCATCTCTCAAGATCTTGCTCGAGCATGGCGTAAGAGAAATGACAGCTCTCAGGAAATTTCATTCTGGGCGCAGAAGAGGAACCATATGAGACTTCACAAGGAGGTTCGGCAAGCCGGTCCAACAGTGTGAGTAGGTTTATATCATGGACGCAAACTTCGTAACTTATGAGAAGCTTCGAACATCCACTCCTCTTTCTTCCACTCATTGTTTTTGCATCTGTCAAGTAATTATGGAAGAATTATACAAAGGCATAGTGAATTAAATGTCAAAGACAATATCCAGACAAAGAACACAACCGTCATGATTACAAGCAAGTCGGTTGAGAGTAACAAGCCAGCAGGGAAGAAGCCGTCTGAGTCCAAGGAAGGCTAGAGCAGAAATTGAAAGCGATCTCGTGATCAGTCACAAAAAAAGAGGGAGCCCCCGCAATTCACCCCCCTGAACATCTCATACGAGAGGTTGTTACCCCTTATTCACGACTTTCCAGATTTCAAGTGGCTTGTATCGATCCAGACGGATCCCTCTCAAAGAAACCTATATGTGCGGTGCCATTATCATAGAGATCATGGGCATGAGACCAACATGTGCCGAAGCCTAAAGTTTATGGTGGAAATACTAATCAAAGCAGGGCACCTCATAAGGTATGTCGCGGAAATGATCGAGCGGAATCCGGGGCCACTAGGCAGACAAAATTACAAAATGACGATAGTTCATCGTGACCTAGACTATCTATAAACTATGTGATCGAGGCCCGCTTGATGCACCGTGATCAACTAAGCGCCCAATGTACAGCTTCAGAGGCCACAGCGAAGCCCGAGGTGAAGGCTATCTTCACGGGAGGCAACCGTGAAGAAACCAAGCCGATAGATGACCCCATATCCTTTCCTCCGATAAACCTGAACAGGTCATTGTGCCCCATTATGATGCACTAGTACTCACCCTATGTATAGCGGTTGATGTGCAATGCATCGTCAGAGATCCTCGACAATGTGGTAGACGAAACAGCAGCCTACCAATCTTCAATCAAAATGAAGATTTCAGAAGCTCGAACTCACCAACTTACTGCTTTCAACGCGAATAACCACGACACTAGGAGACATCACACTCCCTATACAAGCAGGACTAATCACCCAACATGTTTTGTTCTTAGTCATTGAAGACTTGGGGCTTTACAATGCCATATAGCTCGACTCAGCCGCACCTGGATGAAGTCGCTCCTTCCAACATATCACCGATGGTCGGCTATCTGACCAACGTAGTGTGGCGATTGACCTTTAAGTAGTCATCCGCTGCATCTAAGAGTGCTGCTATCAATCATCCACGATGAAACGTATGTGAAGAGCCTCAGAAGCTCCCTCAAGATCACACCCCACATAACAACCATAGTTCATCACTGTGTTGCATGTAAGAGAAGGAGCCATTAAGGGACCCTCTGGATTTGGGCAGGCCGACGAAGGAGAAGTTTACATACACTAGCTCTCTACTATCCAGTGAAGAAAAGAGCGCCTACAACACGATTGTTAGAGATAAAACATGACGTGTTCACTGAATCACTTAGATATGATCAAATCGACCGATGTTAAGCCACAAACCGAATATTATCCCTACAAACCAAAGAAGATAGTGAGGCTTCTTCACTCGGATCACCATAAGATTATTTAGACCGATGTGGACAATCTTTTGAGGGTAGGCTTCATTTGGTAAAATACCTCGAATGGCTTGCCAATGTGGTGGTGGTTCCAAAGAAGGGCGGTAAGTAAAGAGTATGCGTAGACCACACGGACCTCAATGAAGCATGCCCGAAAGATAGCTTCCCCTTGCCGTGTATAGATTAAATCGTTGATGCCTCAGCCGGACATGGGATGCTATCATCTCTGGACGCTTTCTCTCGATACCACCAGATTCCCATGCACTCGCTTGATGTAGAGAAAACGACCTTCATTACAATCAGACCAAGAATGGCTACAATGGGAATGCTCGCTTGAAGAATGCTGGAGCAACCTATCAAAGGCTGATGACCAAGATATTTCAACCACTAATGGGCAAGACCATGGAAGTCTACATTGAAGATATGCTTGTCAAATCCAAAGAACGCCCCGATCACACGTAGCACCTGCAAGAAACCTTTGTCAAGTGTTTCGAAGGTATTTCCTGAGCCTGCCTGGTAAGCTGGCTTTATGGTGATGCAAAGAGGGATAGAGGCCAATCTTATTCAGCTTAGATTTATTATAGAATCCTGAGATCTCAATTTTTAAAAGGAGTGCACACTGACTCACTGGGCTCTATGGAGGTTCATATCTCGATTTATAGATCGATTAAAGCCGTATTTCACCACTTGAAAGGGAGCCAAACTAACCGGCTGGAACAAGGAATGTGACTAGGCTTTCATGGAAATCAAGCAGTATCTCACTGAACCACAGGTTCTGGCTAGCCTTGAAGCAAGTGATACACTCTATCTTTACCCCAGCGCTTCGCATGTATCGTAGGGCGTTTGTCTCAAAGAAGATGGAAACCGAAATAAACCAAAGATTCTTCTGTGAAGAAAACCTTTTATTTGAAGCAAACTATGATACCAGCTTCTGGAGCAAAGGTTGCCTTTCGTGTGGCACTAAAAACTCACTTTTACTTCCAAGCACACCCTATCGCCATGCTACCAATCTCTCTCATACACCACATAAACCTCGACTGTCAAAGAAGGATGGCCCGGTGGGCTATTGAGCTAAGCAAGTTCGGTATCCAGTATAAACCCCGCTTGGCAATAAAGGGACAAATATTGGCACTTTAGCATAAACTCCAACAGACGCTTAACCTCAGAACGCCAACCCGATCCTTAATGTGATGGCTTCAAAACTGAGCCAACAAGCCAGAACTTAAAGCCCCAATCGTGGAGAGAATAGAGCAGGCTATACGGTTAGACTTCCTTGCGTCCGATAATGAGGCAGAATAGGAAGCAATCCTAGCCGGTATAGATCTCGCACCAGATTCTCATAAAAGTGACTTCTATCGGGTGGTAGGACGTGTGTGAATACGTAAACGTGGGA
This sequence comes from Tetrastigma voinierianum, assembly GCA_016808115.1. Lineage (NCBI taxonomy): Eukaryota > Viridiplantae > Streptophyta > Magnoliopsida > Vitales > Vitaceae > Tetrastigma > Tetrastigma voinierianum. The sequence goes on along the minus strand of JAEQBH010000743.1, from coordinate 6,632 downwards.
CCATCGCATTACCGCGGTAGCGCCTAGTTGCTTTCTCGACCGAGAGCTTCGTGGTTTGTAGCTTGGTTATTATCCTAAGGGGTTTAATGAAAAGGCGTATTGACAATTCTCACCCCTACTAACATGCGGTGTCGCCACCCCATTAACCCCCACTGCCACTTCCCAACGATCAGAGAACTCAGCGGCCGTGTTACTTGTTTAAAACCCGTATAAATTTTTTTCTTTTCAACTTCTGTGGATTTTATAAAATTTCGTAGCATATTGAAGCTGCATACAGATATCCCAAACTTATATACAAATTTACACTTTTAAAAAGTAATCAACAACACTTCTTCAAAAGAGCCTCAAAGCTACTACATTTTCATAAACCAAAACTATGTACATACATATACAATAACTACAAGCCAAATCCATGTATTTTCAGTTAGTTATCACAAGACTTATACTAGAAGTTAAGATAATCCTAATATGTCCTAAATTGCCCCATGCCTCTGCACTTCGAAAATAGTTTTTAAAATAGGAAAATAATGAAGCAACTGGAGTTTCTGAGTGTATGCTTTATAAATACTTGCTTTTTCGAAAATATCTCAAAACTTAAAACCATCTTTACAAGACATTTTCATAGTTCTGTTTGTTTTGCTATAGAAGTTTTCTAAACTTTTGTAATATGCTCGCTTGCTATGCTTTAAAAGTTTCTAAGAACTTTTCATAAAATACTTGCTTTACTTTGCTTTGAAAGTTTCCAAGAACTTTTCATAAAATACTTGCTTTGTTTCTTTTGCTTTCAGTGGTTTTGATTTTAAACTATATGAAAATGCTTATAACAAAGGATCAACCACTGGAGACCTTTCATTGGTTATAATTCTAAAAACACTGAAACTCGTGGTCTCGACCAGGCTTCGGGCGGAAGGTAATCCTGTGTCCATCACCCTTTCCCCGCAACATGGTGAAAAGACCTCGTGTCTACGTCACCATATAATAGCTAGCGTGCTAACCCTATATACTTCAGTACGTGCCATGGTCCCCCTTAATATGCCATGATGCATGAACTAAGTTTATCGACCAGGCAAAATCTAAAATGCATAAAATGATATCCTAACTTCACCGTGCACGTACGGAATACCTCTAACCGGTATGCTTGCTTAAACTAGGGATTTTTTTAAGGTCTGTTTTATAAAAATATACCTTGTTTGTTCGCTTGGCTTTAAAATATGGTTTCACAAATCAAAACCATTACTTGCTTGCTTTTTGAAATATGGTTTACCATATCTGTCACGTCCCCGTCCATGATCCGACCCGAATGGCGGATCCGAACCAAGTCCGGGCAAGGCGAGACTAAGAGCACCGGGACTCACGACCTGCTTCTTTCTCGGGGAAACGAACTTGCACCTGGTTATACAAACAACTTCTAATAATAAAATCATTTTCTCATATGTTAACCACACGGAGCGGTGTCCCTCAACATCTATATACATATACCGGGAGTCCCACTTACTTATAATATGTACATTTTTTTTTTTTTTTTTTTCTACAAAACATCGTGAGATCGCATAAAGGCGTGAGCACTAGCATTCTCGAACCGGTCTCGCTTCCGCCGATGCGGGATGTCCGCCTTCTATCCTTGTCTTCTCGCTTCAGACTCATTACCTGATTGAACTGTATAAGCTTTATCGCTGTTGGGAACATAAGCATGGACAACCACCTATGGTGATACCACAGTTTATACATATGCATATAACTTCATATTACTTATCATAATTTACATTACTATCACATGTCACATGTTCTCTATCTTCGACATATTCCTATCTATAATTTCTTACTTTATTCTAAAGGCTTGTCATTTTACTTATCTCTTCTATCGCTCTTAGCATATATGCATTTCTATCATGTGTTCACAGCATGTTCCTCTTATTCATTTAAAAAGGCCCACATATTCATATCATATATTTCTTATTCTAAATAATTTATCATTTGGTCTATTATCTTCTAATGGTTCATATTACATATCCTATTATATGCATCGCCATATTCTTACACATATATTACTTTCATGGTTATATACTATATACCATTTGTTATGCTCTATTTTCATGTACTGTTTTCACATACTCATATCACATTATGCAATTTAACAATTCAAAAACCTTCAATCATTATGGATGTATCATTATAAATACGACATATATTGCTTTTATATAATTAGACATAATACTGATCATCCCAAAATACATACTCATTTTCATAATCAATATTTCTAGTAAATCTCAAATCACTAAATCATGCTCACACCCATCACTGGGCGTATTCAATTCACTCAGTAAATCAATTCAGCTTATGCAAATCAATTCAAGTATGCCACCACCCGCTACGCCTTAACGGATTTAACCCATGCCTTCGATGATACAGATGGTCGAGTCACTGCACGGGTCTCCGGGCCGCAGAGCCTAGACAATGGTTTTATAACATAGTACGTCCCTTCGCTGCTGGATCGGTTATAAACAATCAACAGTGAACACTACCGGCTACGCGGCCCGCCGGGTCGCCGGACGGAGTGACACATCAATGGGGCCGCAAAGACGCTTATTCGACCCTACGCAGATACCACCCATTTCCAATGCCAAAAACGGTTAACATTCTATTATATGTCAAATCCTTTATAGCAAAATATAGTACAATATGTACGTTGTATAAACAAATTATTTTCAATAATAATCATGCAATTTTTATATGCAAATATTTCACAATCACTTTCAACCAATTAAATCAATTCAATATGCTTTTAGAACAAACATGCAAAAACTTTAAACGAGGAATATGAGTAAGTAGAACAAACCTATCTCTAGTTTCGTTTAAATCACATTATGCAATTTATGCCATCATTTCTTTAAATCTATATTTTCTCGTTTCTCATTCAGAAATTTCATATTATGGTTATCATATTTCTCTATAATACATATATTCATAGTTTTATCATGCACATTTACTCATTCTTATATTCATATGGCTACTTATTCGGTAATCATGCTCATTCAAGTTAACATCTTTATATCTTATTAACTTATATCTTCATGTACTTTATTATACTATCATATCTTACAGACATATACCTATACATTTCTATACTCGGTACGTGCCTCGCCCATGACAGTTTAGTACTAGCAGAGTGCGTACTAATCGATCATATATGTCTTGTCTTTCAACAATCCGGCTCATATAAATACACAATTATACGCTTTCCAATCCTACCTATTTTATTCTTTTTCTTCTATATTCCTTTACATATCAAATCTACTTATGTTATTAGTTCCCTTGCTCATATCTCTGCCACAGTTTTTCCTTATTTCTGGACCTAATAATATGAGTTCCACTTTATCAATATATTATATATGGCTGCAGCTCTTGACCTCAATGGGCTTTCCATAGAGTCTAAGAACACCCGAATCGGAGTTCTGATTTATAGAGATATGACCTTCCGGTTGAGGTCATGTAAGAACAACCAGGATCAGCCGACCACTGACGAGCGCTAGTTTAGCGTGATGAGCTCAGTCTAACACCTCGGTTGATGATCAATAACTTCCAGTACGATGGATTCTGACTCAATGGGCTTCATAGAGTCCAGAACACCCAAATCGAGTTCAAACGTAGCAGATATGACTGGGTTGGAGGTCATGCACATCGTGGGCCTTGACGAGTCGACCGACCGACGAGTTGCATTGAAGTGACGAGCTCAGTTTAACACCTCGGTCTGACATCTGTCAATCTCCTCAGGCATATGGATGACTTTGACTCAATGGGTCGCCCATAGAGTCCAAGAACAATCTATCATCGGAGTTCAAACGAAAGAGATATGACCTTCCGGTTGGAGGTCGCGCAGTCGCCTTGACGAAGCTGATTCGGATCGACGAGCTGCACTGAAGTGACGAGCTCAGTATAACACTCCAGTCTGACATATAATAACTTCCCGTAAGAGACAGGATATTCTTGACTTCACGGCTTCATAGAGTCCAAGAACACCAAATCGAGTTCAAACGAAGGAGATATGACCTTCGGTTGGAGGTCATGCGCAATACCGACGAGCTGACCGATTGACGAGCTGCACTGAAGTGACGAGCCTAAATCTAACACCTCGATCACATCTAATAATCTCTTCAGGCATATGGATGGATTCTGACTCAATGGGCTTTCCATGTGTTCGCACCCAAATCGGAGCTCAAACGAAGGAGATATGACCTTCCGGCTGGAGCCGCGCAGTCAACTCCCCGACGTGAGCCGAGCTCTTCAGACCTGGACTCAATCTTCTACAGATCCGACGACTTACGATCCTACGACCCTCACAAAGACGGCGACGACGACTTGGTGACCGACGAGACCTTCACAGACGACCTCTACAGACCCGACGACTCCCATGTGATCACCTCTACAACGACCCTGCACCCATTTGACTATTCCGAAAGTGTTAATTACAACTTGGTCTAACGGAGTCCGAATTAAGAAATCCAGTTTCAACATCAAGTTCATTGATGTGGCTACAATTTCACAGAAGGACTTACTGCCAAATTCTCTTTATTTTCGACCCAAAACCTATCTTGCTGTCCGGGCTAGTTGACCCGACCATGTTAATCGACCCGACCAGATTTAGCCAATGGGGACTTCAAAGAAAGGACTATAACTTATCTATAGAGGTCCAAATCGAGAAATTCAAAAGCCTAACATCAAGTTAATTGATGTGGCTACAATTTATCAGAAGGACTTACTCTAGATTCCTTACTTGACCTAAAACTCGTTTCTAAGGTCTGGCTACTACATATGACCAAAATAGGGAATTTTCGTCTAACTCGCAACTAGACCCTTCCTAAAGCACATATTCAGGATCTTAGAGCTCTTTCTCTCAACTTAATCCTTAACAAGAAAATGAGATTGGGAGTTTCCAAACTCCAAGACATGTATATTCATACAAATATTCACAAGCAATGTGCATACTGATCTTCTTTCCTTTTTCCTTCTTTCTTCTTTTCTTTTCTCTTTCTTTCTTTCTTCTTCCGCTTTTTTGCTCTCTTCCCCTAAGACCAAAATGAGACATTTCTTTTGGTCTTTATTTTAATCTTATCCCCTTTATTTCACTTTCCAAGGAGTGTCTTCCTCCTCTTTCCTTTAAGCCACTTGTCTCTCCTACAATTTTCTTCCTTATTTTATTCTAATATTTTTTTTTTTTTTATTACTCTTTTGGTCCTCCTTTCGCTTATTCTCTATTCAATTTATCAAAATCCGTCACATATGAACTTATTATATTATGCCCCTTGGGTCATGAATTGCAATTTAGTACTTCACTCCTTAATTGTTGTATTAATTCCAAGTTATTGCTTATTTTACTCCGGATAAATATACTTTTATTTTTATTATACCCTAAACATGTCCGAAAACTGCTAGGGTATATTTCGGGGTGTTACAATATCAAAACCATAAGCTTAAAATATGGTTTAACACATCAAAACCATAAGTTTAAAATATGGTTTAATAATTCAAAACCATAAGCTTGAAATATGGTTTAACAATTTAAAACCATAACATACAAGTGTAAAACGATTTATAAATAATACACTAGTATTGAAAAATAAGTTTAGAACACTCACATTTCCGATTACAAAACTTGAGCATGACTTCACCAATTCTCCGCCTCCGCTTCTACCCTACACACTCAAGAGAATACGGCGAAAACATTAATCGCCTGCGTAACCATGTAAAACTTAATGAACTTCACACGCAAGTCACCTTTAGTAACTAGCATTACTCACGACGAGGTTATTCCTATTTGAACTCCCGTCAATCATTTATTAGGGTTCCTATACCCTTGGTATGCGAATTTGAGCTTAACTATGAAAGAATACCAAAAAATCGCGCTATAATAAAGCCATGGTACGGCACTACTTGGATCTATGACGTACCATCCGTTCCGTAAGTGGTAATCGGGTACCACTTTCTTGGATGGTACCGGTACCAATTGGCTTTGCATAAGTGGCATCGGTACCACTGTGAATGTCTAAATGTATGTGATTTTTTGCCATTTCATACCAAATTTTCTTCCTTAAACCTCTTCAATTCCATCCTACATCAAAACTCACCATGGAATCCATCCACAACTACTCCACAACCACTCATAATGGTGGCTTAGAGTTTTTTAAACCAAACTCTAGCCAAAGAATCCAAGAACCCATACCAAAGTCCACCAATCTATACACAACCATAGGAATAGGAAGATTCATTGCTTTTATCTTATACCAACTCAGGTTCTACTCCACATTCATACTTTGAACAACTGAGGTTAGGGTGATCTCCAATTAAACCCTAGGTTTGGAATGTTTCACAAAACTATACAAACCCTTAGTAATCCATACAAAACCAAAAAACCCATGCAAAAATCCAAAGATCCATACCTTTATTTCTCATTTTTTTCTTCTTCTTCTCTTCCTTTCTTTCTTCTTCTCTTCTCCTCCCTTTTCTTCTCCCAAAACGTGGAACCCTAACTTGTGAGACCAAAAATGGGATGTTTGTTTGTCTCATTCCCTTTTTATATTATCATATTTCCTTTAATTACAATTAGGTCCTCAAATTACATCCTATTTGCACCATAC